>CM051362.1:17868188-18271444 GCA_028015245.1 Cardamine occulta
GAGTATATTTTAGTAGACTCTGGTTCTGTTGAAATTACTCATCACCCTGCCAAAAACGACCCCAATCTCATATCCTATTCAACTTGTAAAATTCTTCGTATCTAATCTATTCAAGAGCTTGGTTTCATTCATACCCATACTACCAAATCATTCTCTACCCCTAGCTACCATATCAACGGCTACTCCTACATTGATTATATCAATGCCTTCTTCCGAACCTTTTACCTAAGACCCTACGATCATTCCTGGTTTATTTCCTTTGATCGTAACTGTCCAAAAACTATCTGTGGCTGGTTCTACGAATGGTGGCATTGGCTAGGTCATACCAATGACATCTACCCAACCGATATTCTCAAAACCTCTTACCCCTATTATCTCAAACATATTAATCAACAGCCTGTTGGGTCTCTCAACATCATTTCCTTTCATATTGACATGGGAATCCCATGGATATGTTCATGGCATTTCAACATTGCTCTCTTTCTCCCTGGCATGCCATGTTCCTTACTCCAAGAATTCCGCATTAAATGGTGGGACAAGTTTAATCTTCACCGCTGTTCTCTAACCAATATTCAAAAATTCTTCCAGATAAGCAAAGAAGTTCACACAGCTATAAAAGCTGTCTCTAAATCAATCCCCCTCCTTAAACCAGATAAACTTCTTGCATCCTCTACTCAACCACCAACCAAACCATCTACTCAAGCACCGACTCAAAGTCCGACTCACTCATCCAGCTCATCCAAATCCGCCTCTCGCCGCTCTGCTAAACAGGCAAAACTCCAAAAAATTATCGCCACTATAAGCCAACAGATGGAATCCTCCGACGATGACGAGGACAATCTCAATTCTGATATTCAATCCATCAACTCTATACAATCAGACGATCCCTACGGTGGCCCCGTGTATCTTATGTATTTTAATTACTACTTATACTATCCCTACGATATTAATAATCTACAGAGTATAGCTGTATGAAAAGACTGTATAAAGATGTATCTAAGAAGTCAAGATCGCATTACCAGGCAAATGGGACCCACATTCGATATATGGGGCCCATTTAAAAACGCATCAACTACCCAAAGGTCGGCAGCACTACAAGATGACACGTAGCATCGAATTGACGTAAGCAATGACGTAAATAAGTATGCAATTATCGGCAGCACTACAAGATGACACGTAGCATCGGATTGACGTAAGCAATGACGCAACCAATCACCCAGTTTCCCCTATAAATACTCAACTCTACCAACGGAGGAAGCAAGCGATTTTTCGCACAACTTTCTCTCTCTAAAATCTCTCTACAAAACTTCCAAGTTTTAAAAATTTGTAATTTTAAAATCTCTCTACAAAACTCCGGAACATTCCCTAGGCGGTAAGCTCATTTTGCCAAAATTTACCGTCTACGCGACACTACCGAATTTGACACGCAATCAAACTCCGGATCATTACCTAGGCGGATAGCTCATTCCTCCAAAATTTACCGTCTAACAGACCTATATTCGACATGCAGTCAAACTACGAATCATTCCCTAAGCGGTTAGCTCAGTACGCCAAAACTTAGTGTCTAACCGACCCAAATTCGACACGCAGTCAAAGACTTGATCATTCCCCTAGGCTGTTAGCTCATTCCGCCAAAATTTACCATCTACACGACACTCCCGGATTTGACATGTAGTCAAACTCCTGATCATTCTCTAGAGGGTTAGCTCATTCCGCCAAAATTTATTGTCTACGCGACACTTCCGAATTTGACACGCAGTCAATCTCCAGATCATGCTCTAGGTGTTTAGCTCATTCCACCAAAATTTACCGTTTATGCGACACTACCGGATTTGACAAGCAGTCAAACTCTAGACCATTCCCTAGACGGTTAGCTCATTCCACCAAAATTTACCGTCTATTCGACCCAGATTCGACACGCAGTAAAACTCTGAATCATTCTCTAAGCGGTTAGTTCAGTCCGCCAAAAGTTACCACTTACGCGACACTCCCGGACTCAACATACAGTCAAACTCTAGATCATTCTCTAGGCGGTTAGCTCATTCCGCTAAAACATACAATCTAACCGACCCAGATTTGACACGTAGTCAAAGTTTGGATTATTCCCCGAAGCGGTTTGCTCATTCCGCCAAAATTTACCATCTACACGACACTCCCGGATTCGACATGTAATCAAACTCCGGATCATTCTCTAGGCGGTTAGCTCATTCCGCCAAAATTTACTGTCTACGCGACACTCCTAGATTTTACACGCAGTCAATCTCCAGATCATGCGCTAGGCGTTTAGCTCATTCCACCGAAATTTACCGTTTATGCGACACTACCGGATTTGACACGCAGTCAAACTCCAGATCATTCCCTACACGGTTAGCTCATTCCGCCAAAATTTACCGTCTATTCGACCCAGATTCGACACGCAGTAAAACTGTGAATCATTCCCTAAGCGGTTAGTTCAGTCCGCCAAAATTTACCACTTACGCGACACTCCCGGATTCCACACGCAGTCAAACTCTAAATCATTCTCTAGGCGGTTAGCTCATTCCGCCAAAACATACCATCTAACCGACCCAGATTCGACACGCAGTCAAAGTCTGGATCATTCCCCGAAGCGGGTTGCTCATTCCACCAAAATTTACCGTCTAAGCGACACTCTTGGATTCGACATGCAGTCAAACTCCGGATCATACCCTAGGCAGTTAGCTCATCTTGCCAAAACTTACTGTCTATGCGACACTCCCAGATTCGACACGCAGTCAAAGTCTGGATCATTCTCCGAAGCGGTTTGCTCATTCTGCCATAATTTACCATATACGCGATACTCCTGGATTCGACACGCAGTCAAACTCCGGATCATACCCTAGGCAGTTAGCTCATTCTGCCAAAATTGACCATCTACTCGACATTGCTGGATTTGACACGCAGTCAAACTCCGAATCATACCCTAGGCGGTTAGCTCATTTCGCTAAAATTTACTGTCTATGCGATACTCCCAGATTCGACATGCAGTCAAAGTCTAGATCATTCCCCCAAGCGGTTAGCTCATTCCGCTAAAATTTACCGTCTACGCGACACTCCTTGATTCGACACGCAGTTAAACTCCGGATCATAGCTTAGGCGGTTAGCTCTCTTTAGTGTTTGTTTCAACACTAAAACGGGACTTCAAGTTCTTTGACCCTGTGACCTTTTCACCAAGCTATCATTTTTTTTCACCACTCTATAGAGAATACATCATCACATACAAAATAGAAATTCCCAATAAGAGCTTAGAAGAATAAAGACTTGCAAGAACTTGACAGAAAGATAACTCATAATAGCAGAGTCAAGTTTCCAATACCTTTGCGGATCTGCATTTTCTAGCTGCCTTTGTATTGATACCTGATAATGAAAAAACCAAGTTCAAAGTCCAGTAAATCATAAACCAAACAAATATCTTTCAAAAGAAATAGAAACAAAATAATGTCGAGTCCAATCTCACTGCAGTCTGTTGAACTTAAGAATGTTGTCCATGAATGGATAGACCAAAATAATGTCAGCCGAGGAGTACCTTTTTATGATTGATGTAGAATAACATTGCTTAACAGGTCTGCAAGATCCGTGGTATCAGTAACTTTTGTTGATTCCTTGGGCAGATCGAATGAAGAATATCTTGACCTAAACAAAAAGAAAAAAAATACACCGACGATCAAAACCATAGAATATAAATCGAAACAAAAAAGGGCATGAAAAAAATTGTAGTATCATACTTGTGACTATACTAAGCATTCCAGGAGTCTGTTCCTTGTCTGATCCTTTGTCATCTCGTCCAGACTACTAGTTCCATCTCTCGGCTCCTTTAAATGTTTAGAAACTGTGATTCCAGCACCGTCATCAGTCATGTTCTCTCGTCTTCTATGAAAAGCCTTAAGGAGCAAAATTCATCAAATAGAGAAGATAAAGCAGACAGATTTTTAGCACATGAGTAGGAATCTTACGAAAATTACCAAGTTAGATGTTAAGGTGATGATTCAAAACCAATCACACCTAAGTTAGAAAACAATGGTGAGGATTCAAGGAGCCAACCAACTAAAGCAAAGCTAAGGTGATGACTCATGGAGAAACCAAAGAGACTATGGTTAGAGAAAACCGGGTACTGGTGCCAGATTCAAACAGTCCAAAGCTAATGCCAAAGTTATGGTTCCGAGAATCTAAAAGAGAAACAAGACTGGTGGTCAAACGAAGACACCAAGCAAGGAAAAAGGAAGCTCACCTAAGGGAAAGGGAGCTGAAGCCGGTTGCAAGGACAGCCGAGCAAGAGACGTGACGGAAGTTCACGGTGAAGACGTGAGGAGAAGCTCACGGAGATAACTTGAGGTGACATGGAGAAGGCTCACGGAAGCAAAGAAGCTAAGAGTCAACTGTGTTACCAGCAAGAAAGAGGATTTGATCAAGCAATTGATCAAAGAGAAACAGAGGAGATGCGAAGAAAACCAGCCAAGAGATGGCAAAAAAATTCGCATAAGAAAAGAGGCTTACCCGGTTGCAGAGACAGCCAAAGAAGAAACGTGACAGAGGTTCATGGCAAAGCAGGAGAATGCAGATGGTTGATTCTTTGAAGGAGCTACGGAGAAGAAGAAATCATGAACTCAAAGTCATGATTCAGATTTCTGAAAATCAGAAGCTATAAGGTGAGAAAGAGGTAAGAAATTTACCTTGTGTGATAAGCAGAAATTCACCAGAAAGAAGACAAAGACTTCGCTCCAGAGTACCTGCAAGAAAAGAGAGAAAAGGCTGAGATCGATTCAGAAGAATCGATTCAAGAGAAAGATGAAGAAGAATTTCACGTGGAGAAATCGAGAAGAAGAAACTCGATGCGTGAGTATTCAGAGCAAGAGGGAGATCAATGAAACAAGCTTACCATTGAGCTGTGACATCTTCGTGAATGGGATTCACACATGGACGAAGAGAAATTTCAGCGATGAAGAAGGAGCTATGGGATTGAAATCCCTAGATTGAAAATTGGGGTTTAATCGAAAGACTCAACAGGGAGTGTTGAGAATTGAGTCCTCCATTAAACCTGCAATAAGAAAAGAAGAAGCTTCAGATGAAGAATCAGAAGAAGAAGAAGAAGAAGAAGAAGAAGAAGAAGAAGCAACAATGAAGAACAGAAGAAGAAGTCGTTAAACGACAAGTCAACAAGAGTATACATTTGTCATGGTTTGAGAGTTGAGACAGAGGCCTTAGAATCTAATATGCTATGTTAAAAAAAGGATATATGTATTAGCTAGTTTTATAAGTTCAATCAGGCTGCGGGTGCTTTAGGAGGTGCTGTTTCATCTATTGTTCGAGTACCAACAGAAGTAAGCTTCGTTCTTTCTTCTTGTTTCTTTGGTTATTGCTCTTTATTGGTTATATGCTTTGTATAGGCTAATGGGAAATTTCAACAGGTTGTTAAACAGCGGATGCAAACTGGAAAATTTGCTTCGGCTTCTGATGCTGTTCGCCTTATTATAACCAAGGAAGGTTTTGGAGGCATGTATGCGGTATATAATGTCACTTCTTGATTTATAAATTCTACCATTTGCTTAAGAGCAGGCACTAGTTGAGTTTGAGTTTTTTGTTCAATTAATCTTATTTTTGAAAACATTCAGGGTTTTGGATCTTTCTTGTTGCGAGATTTACCTTTTGACGCGCTTCAGTTTTGCGTATATGAGCAAATACGGATGGGATACAAGTTGGCTGTAAGTTTTTGTTGCTAACATTGCTGATTGAAAAAACAAAACATCCGCTTTTGCATAGTAATAACAGTGAGATGTTTATATGTTTAGAACAGGCGAGAAGAGATCTAAATGATCCAGAGAACGCAATGCTTGGTGCCTTAGCTGGTGCTGTCGCTGGAGTTTTGACTACTCCTCTTGACATAATCAAAACCAGATTAATGGTTCAGGTATGTCAAACCAACAAATATGCAAAATACCGAAAGAACATGTTCTTGTTGGATTCATTTCACAAGAGACTAGTAATATAGTACCGAGTTTTTCCTTTCCGCAGGGCGTAGGAACACAGTATAAAGGAGTTTCGGATTGCATTAAGACGATAATAAGAGAAGAAGGGTCATCAGCTTTATGGAAGGTGAACCAATTTCTGCTCTTAACTTTCTATTTTAGACTTATGTTTATGCAAAATTGTTGACAGTTTTGAGACTATGTATACAGGGAATGGGTCCAAGGGTTTTGTGGATAGGTATCGGAGGTTCAATTTTCTTTGGTGTTTTGGAAAAGACAAAGCAGATTCTTTCAGAGAGAAGCCAAAAGGGTCACAATGCTTAAACAGTTAGATTCTAGTGTTGTCTACATCAATCTTGTTTCTTGATGTTTTTGGTGGAGATGAAGTATTTAGATTCTATACGTATCTTGCTTGTTTCTATTGTTTTTGTCTTTGAAAAAATATATCATCCTCTTTTGTTCAATCAACAAAAAAAAAGACTAAAATAATACTACATTTTGATTTAATGACTAACTTAGCATATAAAAGATTAGTATTAGATTAGTTTTTTTTATCACAAAAATACCTTTAACATCATGTATCAGGAAAAAAAAATTACAAAAATGTCATTACTAATTAATATCACATCAGCATTTTTTCTGTCTGCGCCATAAATCTACAGTTCTACGTTATGGCAGATTTGTGTGTATGGGAGATTTTTAAGTTTTCCGTAGATATTTTGTGTAGATTTTTTTCTACCGTATATTTGTAAGTCTTAGTTGTAGTAGATTTTTAAATTCATAGCAGATATTTTTTCCCTCTGTTATTTTGAAACTCATTATAAAGGTCGTAGATTTTATCATTTGCATAAAGTTTAACAATTTAAACGGTAGATTTTTTATTTTCCCGTAGATTTTTTTTGTAGACTTTTTTTTCCAATTTTTACTTTTAGTTATAGCAGACTTTGATTTTACATTCTAGTGGCCATAGATTTTCGCCCAAAGTTTAATTACTAGACTAATATTTTAGTTACCGCAGAAATTGTTTTAGTTATCGCAGATTTATGAATTTTTTTTACGTAAAAGATTACGCGCAATTACCTTTACCGCAGACATTTAATTTACTAGAATGATATTCTTAGTGTCCGCAGACTTGTTGTGGTAGAATTACTGATGCTATGTTACCGCAGACTTTTTGCTTTTAATGATTTTGTCAAAAAAAATCTAATTAATGACGAATAATATAATGTATTTTTTAAAAACACGTAACTGCTATGTGTTAATTAGGGTTTTTACGGGCCTCCTTCTTCTTCCCCAAAATTGTTTTCAGTTTTCAACCGTCACCTCCAAGTTATTCCTTTTCATGATATCTCATCTTATTTTATCTCTATTTTCTTATCATGGAGTGCATCATCCTTGTATCTCGAAGATGGATGTTTGCAAATAATAGATAGTTGTTTGTTGTTGATAGCAAGAGTGGTTCTAGAATTCTACAAGGTAATACAAAAAGCACTTATGATGAATTCATTGATATGGTTTATGAGGATTATGGGTTGGATAAGAGAGTTTGCAATGTTGAGTTGACTTACTGATGCTATGTTACCGCAGACTTTTTGCTTTTAATGATTTTGTCAAAAAAAATCTAATTAATGACGAATAATATAATGTATTTTTTAAAGAAAACGTAACTGCTATGTCTTAATTAGGGTTTTTACGCGCCTCCTTCTTCTTCCCCAAAATTTTTTTTAGTTTTCAACCGTCACCTCCAAGTTATTCCTTTTCATGATATCTCATCTTATTTTATCTGTATTTTTTTATCATGGAGTGCATCATCCTTGTATCTGGAAGATGGATGTTTGCAAATAATAGATAGTTGTTTGTTGTTGATAGCAAGAATGGTTCTAGAATTCTACAAGGTAATACAAAAAGCACTTATGATGAATTCATTGATATGGTTTATGAGGATTATGGGTTGGATAAGAGAGTTTGCAATGTTGAGTTGACTTACTGATGCTATGTTACTGCAGACTTTTTGCTTTTAATGATTTTGTCAAAAAAAATCTAATTAATGACGAATAATATAATGTATTTTTTAAAAAAACGTAACTGCTATGTGTTAATTAGGGTTTTTACGGGCCTCCTTCTTCTTCCCCAAAATTGTTTTCAGTTTTCAACCGTCACCTCCAAGTTATTCCTTTTCATGATATCTCAACTTATTTTATCTCTATTTTCTTATCATGGAGTGCATCATCCTTGTATCTGGAAGATGGATGTTTGCAAATAATAGATAGTTGTTTGTTGTTGATAGCAAGAGTGGTTCTAGAATTCTACAAGGTAATACAAATAGCACTTATGATGAATTCATTGATATGGTTTATGAGGATTATGGGTTGGATAAGAGAGTTTGCAATGTTGAGTTGACTTACTGATGCTATGTTACCGCAGACTTTTTGCTTTTAATGATTTTGTCAAAAAAAATCTAATTAATGACGAATAATATAATGTATTTTTTTTAAAAACGTAACTGCTATGTGTTAATTAGGGTTTTTACGGGCCTCCTTCTTCTTCCCCAAAATTGTTTTCAGTTTTCAACCGTCACCTCCAAGTTATTCCTTTTCATGATATCTCAACTTATTTTATCTCTATTTTCTTATCATGGAGTGCATCATCCTTGTATCTGGAAGATGGATGTTTGCAAATAATAGATAGTTGTTTGTTGTTGATAGCCAGAGTGGTTCTAGAATTCTACAAGGTAATACACACAGCACTTATGATGAATTCATTGCTATGGTTTACGCGGACTATGGGTTGGATCAGAGAGTTTGCAATGTTGAGTTGACTTCTCGATGCTATGTTACCGCAGACTTTTTGCTTTTAATGATTTTGTCAAAAAAAATCTAATTAATGACGAATAATATAATGTATTTTTAAAAAAAACGTAACTGCTATGTGTTAATTAGGGTTTTTACGGGCCTCCTTCTTCTTCCCCAAAATTGTTTTCAGTTTTCAACCGTCACCTCCAAGTTATTCCTTTTCATGATATCTCATCTTATTTTATCTCTATTTTCTTATTATGGAGTGCATCATCATTGTATCTGGAAGATGGATGTTTGCAAATAATAGATAGTTGTTTGTTGTTGATAGCAAGAGTGGTTCTAGAATTCTACAAGGTAATACAAATAGCACTTATGATGAATTCATTGATATGGTTTATGAGGATTATGGGTTGGATAGGAGAGTTTGCAATGTTGAGTTGACTTACTGATGCTATGTTACCGCAGACTTTTTGCTTTTAATGATTTTGTCAAAAAAAATCTAATTAATGACGAATAATATAATGTATTTTTAAAAAAAACGTAACTACTATGTGTTAATTAGGGTTTTTACGGGCCTCCTTCTTCTTCCCCAAAATTGTTTTCAGTTTTCAACCGTCACCTCCAAGTTATTCCTTTTCATGATATCTCATCTTATTTTATCTCTATTTTCTTATTATGGAGTGCATCATCCTTGTATCTGGAAGATGGATGTTTGCAAATAATAGATAGTTGTTTGTTGTTGATAGCAAGAGTGGTTCTAGAATTCTACAAGGTAATACAAATAGCACTTATGATGAATTCATTGATATGGTTTATGAGGATTATGGGTTGGATAAGAGAGTTTGCAATGTTGAGTTGACTTACTGATGCTATGTTACCGCAGACTTTTTGCTTTTAATGATTTTGTCAAAAAAAATCTAATTAATGACGAATAATATAATGTATTTTTTAAAGAAAACGTAACTGCTATGTGTTAATAAGGGTTTTTACGGGCCTCCTTCTTCTTCTCAAAATTTTTTTTAGTTTTCAACCGTCACCTCCAAGTTATTCCTTATCATGATATTTCATCTTATTTTAACACTATTTTCTTATCATGGAGTGCATCATCCGTGTATCTGGAAGATGGATGTTTGCAAATAATAGATAGTTGTTTGTTGTTGATAGCAAGAGTGGTTCTAGAATTCTACAAGGTAATACAAAAAGCACTTATGATGAATTCATTGATATGGTTTATGAGGATTATGGGTTGGATAAGAGAGTTCGCAATGTTGAGTTGACTTACTGATGCTATGTTACCGCAGACGTTTTGCTTTTAATGATTTTGTCAAAAAAAATCTAATTAATGACGAATAATATAATGTATTTTTTTAAAAAACGTAACTGCTATGTGTTAATTAGGGTTTTTACGGGCCTCCTTCTTCTTCCCCAAAATTGTTTTCAGTTTTCAACCGTCACCTCCAAGTTATTCCTTTTCATGATATCTCAACTTATTTTATCTCTATTTTCTTATCATGGAGTGCATCATCCTTGTATCTGGAAGATGGATGTTTGCAAATAATAGATAGTTGTTTGTTGTTGATAGCAAGAGTGGTTCTAGAATTCTACAAGGTAATACAAATAGCACTTATGATGAATTCATTGATATGGTTTATGAGGATTATGGGTTGGATAAGAGAGTTTGCAATGTTGAGTTGACTTCTTGATGCTATGTTATCAAGAGACTTTTTTGCTTTTAATGATTTTGTCAAAAAAAATCTAATTAATGACGAATAATATAATGTATTTTTTTTAAAAACGTAACAGCTATGTGTTAATTAGGGTTTTTACGGGCCTCCTTCTTCTTCCCCAAAATTGTTTTCAGTTTTCAACCGTCACCTCCAAGTTATTCCTTTTCATGATATCTCAACTTATTTTATCTCTATTTTCTTATCATGGAGTGCATCATCCTTGTATCTGGAAGATGGATGTTTGCAAATAATAGATAGTTGTTTGTTGTTGATAGCCAGAGTGGTTCTAGAATTCTACAAGGTAATACAAATAGCACTTATGATGAATTCATTGATATGGTTTATGAGGATTATGGGTTGGATAAGAGAGTTTGCAATGTTGAGTTGACTTACTGATGCTATGTTACATGAGACTTTTTTGCTTTTAATGATTTTGTCAAAAAAAATCTAATTAATGACGAATAATATAATGTATTTTTTTTAAAAACGTAACTGCTATGTGTTAATTAGGGTTTTTACGGGCCTCCTTCTTCTTCCCCAAAATTGTTTTCAGTTTTCAACCGTCACCTCCAAGTTATTCCTTTTCATGATATCTCAACTTATTTTATCTCTATTTTCTTATCATGGAGTGCATCATCCTTGTATCTGGAATATGGATGTTTGCAAATAATAGATAGTTGTTTGTTGTTGATAGCAAGAGTGGTTCTAGAATTCTACAAGGTAATACAAAAAGCACTTATGATGAATTCATTGATACGGTTTATGAGGATTATGGGTTGGATAAGAGAGTTTGCAATGTTGAGTTGACTTACTGATGCTATGTTACCGCAGACTTTTTGCTTTTAATGATTTTATCAAAAAAAATATAAATAATGACGAATAATATAATGTATTTTTAAAAGAAAACGTAATTGCTATGTGTTAATTAGGGTTTTTACGGGCCTCCTTTTTCTTCCCCAAAATTTTTTTTAGTTTTCAACCGTCACCTCCAAGTTATTCCTTTTCATGATATCTCATCTTATTTTATCTCTATTTTCTTATCATGGAGTGCATCATCCTTGTATCTCGAAGATGGATGTTTGCAAATAATAGATAGTTGTTTGTTGTTGATAGCAAGAGTGGTTCTAGAATTCTACAAGGTAATACAAAAAGCACTTATGATGAATTCATTGATATGGTTTATGAGGATTATGGATTGGATAAGAGAGTTTGCAATGTTGAGTTGACTTACTGATGCTATGTTACCGCAGAGTTTTTGCTTTTAATGATTTTGTCAAAAAAAATCTAATTATTGACGAATAATATAATGTATTTTAAAAAAAAACGTAACTGCTATATGTTAATTAGGGTTTTTACGGGCCTCCTTCTTCTTCCCCAAAATTTTTTTCAGTTTTCAACCGTCACCTCCAAGTTATTCCTTTTCATGATATCTCATCTTATTTTATCTCTATTTTTTTATCATGGAGTGCATCATCCTTGTATCTGGAAGATGGATGTATGCAAATTATAGATAGTTGTTTGTTGTAGATAGCAAGAGTGGTTCTAGAATTCTACAAGGTAATACAAAAACCACTTATGATGAATTCATTGATATGGTTCATGAGGATTATGGGTTGGATAAGAGAGTTTGCAATGTTGAGTTGACTTACTGATGCAATGTTACCGCAGACTTTTTGCTTTTAATGATTTTGTCAAAAAAAATCTAATTAATGACGAATAATATAATGTATTTTAAAAGAAAACGTAACTGCTATATGTTAATTAGGGTTTTTACGGGACTCCTTCTTCTTCCCCAAATTTTTTTTCAGTTTTCAACCGTCATTTCCAAGTTATTCCTTTTCATGATATCTCATTTTATTTTATCTCTATTTTTTTATCATGGAGTGCATCATCCTTGTATCAGGAAGATGGATGTATGCAAATAATAGATAGTTGTTTGTTATTGATAGCAAGAGTGGTTCTAGAATTCTACAAGGTAATACAAAAACCACTTATAATGAATTCATTGATATGGTTCATGAGGATTATGGGTTGGATAAGAGAGTTTGCAATGTTGAGTTGACTTACTGATGCTATGTTACCGCAGACTTTTTGCTTTTAATGATTTTGTCAAAAAAAATCTAATTAATGACGAATAATATAATGTATTTTTTTAAAAAACGAAAGTGCTATGTGTTAATTAGGGTTTTTACGGGCCTCCTTCTTCTTCCCCAAAATTGTTTTCAGTTTTCAACCGTCACCTCCAAGTTATTCCTTTTCATGATATCTCATCTAATTTTATCTCTATTTTCTTATTATGGAGTGCATCATCCTTGTATCTGGAAGATGGATGTTTGCAAATAATATATAGTTGTTTGTTGTTGATAGCAAGAGTGGTTCTAGAATTCTACAAGGTAATACAAAAACCACTTATGATGAATTCATTGATATGGTTTATGAGGATTATGGGTTGGATAAGAGAGTTTGCAATGTTGAGTTGACTTACTGATGCTATGTTACCGCAGACTTTTTTGCTTTTAATGATTTTGTCAATAAAAATCTAATTAATGACGAATAATATAATGTATTTTTTTAAAAAAGGTAAGTGCTATGTGTTAATTAGGGTTTTTACGGGCCTCCTTCTTCTTCCCCAAAATTGTTTTCAGTTTTCAACCGTCACCTCCAAGTTATTCCTTTTCATGATATCTCATCTTATTTTATCTCTATTTTCTTATTATGGAGTGCATCATCCTTGTATCTGGAAGATGGATGTTTGCAAATAATATATAGTTGTTTGTTGTTGATAGCAAAAGTGGTTCTAGAATTCTACAAGGTAATACAAAAACCACTTATGATGAATTCATTGATATGGTTCATGAGGATTATGGGTTGGATAAGAGAGTTTGCAATGTTGAGTTGACTTAGTGATGCTATGTTACCGCAGACTTTTTGCTTTTAATGATTTTGTCAAAAAAAATCTAATTAATGACGAATAATAAAATGTATTTTTTTTAAAAACGTAACTGCTATGTGTTAATTAGGGTTTTTACGGGCCTCCTTCTTCTTCCCCAAAATTGTTTTCAGTTTTCAACCGTCACCTCCAAGTTATTCCTTTTCATGATATCTCATCTTATTTTATCTCTATTTTCTTATTATGGAGTGCATCATCCTTGTATCTGGAAGATGGATGTTTGCAAATAATATATAGTTGTTTGTTGTTGATAGCAAGAGTGGTTCTAGAATTCTACAAGGTAATACAAAAACCACTTATGATGAATTCATTGATATGGTTTATGAGGATTTTGGGTTGGATAAGAGAGTTTGCAATGTTGAGTTGACTTACTGATGCTATGTTACTGCAGACTTTTTGCTTTTAATGATTTTGTCAAAAAAAATCTAATTAATGACGAATAATATAATGTATTTTTTAAAAAACGTAACTGCTATGTGTTAATTAGGGTTTTACGGGCCTCCTTCTTCTTCCCCAAAAGTTTTTTCAGTTTTCAACCGTCACCTCCAAGTTATTCCTTTTCATGATATCTCATCTTATTTTATCTCTATTTTTTTATCATGGAGTGCATCATCCTTGTATCTGGAAGATGGATGTTTGCAAATAATATATAGTTGTTTGTTGTTGATAGCAAGAGTGGTTCTAGAATTCTACAAGGTAATACAAAAACCACTTATGATGAATTCATTGATATGGTTTATGAGGATTTTGGGTTGGATAAGAGAGTTTGCAATGTTTAGTTGACTTACTGATGCTATGTTACATAGACTTTTTTGCTTTTAATGATTTTGTCAAAAAAAATCTAATTAATGACGAATAATATAATGTATTTTTTAAAAAAACGTAACTGCTATGTGTTAATTAGGGTTTTTACGGGCCTCCTTCTTCTTCCCCGAAATTGTTTTCAGTTTTCAACCGTCACCTCCAAGTTATTCCTTTTCATGATATCTCATCTTATTTTATCTCTATTTTCTTATTATGGAGTGCATCATCCTTGTATCTGGAAGATGGATGTTTGCAAATAATATATAGTTGTTTGTTGTTGATAGCAAGAGTGGTTCTAGAATTCTACAAGGTAATACAAAAACCACTTATGATGAATTCATTGATATGGTTTATGAGGATTTTGGGTTGGATAAGAGAGTTTGCAATGTTGAGTTGACTTACTGATGCTATGTTACCGCAGACTTTTTGCTTTTAATGATTTTGTCAAAAAAAATCTAATTCATGACGAATAATATAATTTATTTTTTAAAAAAACGTAACTGCTATGTGTTAATTAGGGTTTTTACGGGCCTCCTTCTTCTTCCCCAAAATTGTTTTCAGTTTTCAACCGTCACCTCCAAGTTATTCCTTTCCATGATATCTCATCTTATTTTATCTCTATTTTCTTATTATGGAGTGCATCATCCTTGTATCTGGAAGATGGATGTTTGCAAATAATATATAGTTGTTTGTTGTTGATAGCAAGAGTGGTTCTAGAATTCTACAAGGTAATACAAAAACCACTTATGATGAATTCATTGATATGGTTTATGAGGATTATGGATTGGATAAGAGAGTTTGCAATGTTGAGTTGACTTACTGATGCTATGTTACCGCAGACTTTTTGCTTTTAATGATTTTGTCAAAAAAAATCTAATTAATGACGAATAATATAATGTATTTTAAAAAAAAACGTAACTGCTAAATGTTAATTAGGGTTTTTACGGGCCTCCTTCTTCTTCCCCAAAATTGTTTTCAGTTTTCAACCGTCACCTCCAAGTTATTCCTTTCCATGATATCTCATCTTATTTTATCTCTATTTTCTTATTATGGAGGGCATCATCCTTGTATCTGGAAGATGGATGTTTGCAAATAATATATAGTTGTTTGTTGTTGATAGCAAGAGTGGTTCTAGAATTCTACAAGGTAATACAAAAACCACTTATGATGAATTCATTGATATGGTTTATGAGGATTATGGGTTGGATAAGAGAGTTTGCAATGTTGAGTTGACTTACTGATGCTATGTTACCGCAGACTTTTTGCTTTTAATGATTTTGTCAAAAAAAATCTAATTAATGACGAATAATATAATGTATTTTTTAAAAAAACGTAACTGCTATGTGTTAATTAGGGTTTTTACGGGCCTCCTTCTTCTTCCCCAAAATTGTTTTCAGTTTTCAACCGTCACCTCCAAGTTATTCCTTTTCATGATATCTCATCTTATTTTATCTCTATTTTCTTATTATGGAGTGCATCATCCTTGTATCTGGAAGATGGATGTTTGCAAATATTATATAGTTGTTTGTTGTTGATAGCAAGAGTGGTTCTAGAATTCTACAAGGTAATACAAAAACCACTTATGATGAATTCATTGATATGGTTTATGAGGATTTTGGGTTGGATAAGAGAGTTTGCAATGTTGAGTTTACTTACTGATGCTATGTTACCGCAGACTTTTTGCTTTTAATGATTTTGTCAAAAAAAATCTAATTAATGACGAATAATATAATGTATTTTTTAAAAAAACATAAGTGCTATGTGTTAATTAGGGTTTTTACGGGCCTCCTTCTTCTTCCCCAAAATTGTTTTCAGTTTTCAACCGTCACCTCCAAGTTATTCCTTTTCATGATATCTCATCTTATTTTATCTCTATTTTCTTATTATGGAGTGCATCATCCTTGTATCTGGAAGATGGATGTTTGCAAATAATATATAGTTGTTTGTTGTTGATAGCAAGAGTGGTTCTAGAATTCTACAAGGTAATACAAAAACCACTTATGATGAATTCATTGATATGGTTTATGAGGATTTTGGGTTGGATAAGAGAGTTTGCAATGTTGAGTTGACTTACTGATGCTATGTTACCGCAGACTTTTTGCTTTTAATGATTTTGTCAAAAAAAATCTAATTAATGACGAATAATATAATGTATTTTTTAAAAAAACGTAACTGCTATGTGTTAATTAGGGTTTTTACGGGCCTCCTTCTTCTTCCCCAAAAGTTTTTTCAGTTTTCAACCGTCACCTCCAAGTTATTCCTTTTCATGATATCTCATCTTATTTTATCTCTATTTTTTTATCATGGAGTGCATCATCCTTGTATCTGGAAGATGGATGTTTGCAAATAATATATAGTTGTTTGTTGTTGATAGCAAGAGTGGTTCTAGAATTCTACAAGGTAATACAAAAACCACTTATGATGAATTCATTGATATGGTTTATGAGGATTTTGGGTTGGATAAGAGAGTTTGCAATGTTGAGTTGACTTACTGATGCTATGTTACCGCAGACTTTTTGCTTTTAATGATTTTGTCAAAAAAAATCTAATTAATGACGAATAATATAATGTATTTTTTAAAAAACGTATCTTATGTGTTAATTAGGGTTTTTACGGGCCTCCTTCTTCTTCCCCAAAATTGTTTTCAGTTTTCAACCGTCACCTCCAAGTTATTCCTTTTCATGATATCTCATCTTATTTTATCTCTATTTTCTTATTATGGAGTGCATCATCCTTGTATCTGGAAGATGGATGTTTCAAATAATATATAGTTGTTTGTTGTTGATAGCAAGAGTGGTTCTAGAATTCTACAAGGTAATACAAAAACCACTTATGATGAATTCATTGATATGGTTTATGAGGATTTTGGGTTGGATAAGAGAGTTTGCAATGTTGAGTTGACTTACTGGTGCTATGTTACCGCAGACTTTTTGCTTTTAATGATTTTGTCAAAAAAAATCTAATTAATGACGAATAATATAATTTATTTTTTAAAAAAACGTAACTGCTATGTGTTAATTAGAGTTTTTACGGGCCTCCTTCTTCTTCCCCAAAATTGTTTTCAGTTTTCAACCGTCACCTCCAAGTTATTCCTTTTCATGATATCTCATCTTATTTTATCTCTATTTTCTTATTATGGAGTGCATCATCCTTGTATCTGGAAGATGGATGTTTGCAAATAATATATAGTTGTTTGTTGTTGATAGCAAGAGTGGTTCTAGAATTCTACAAGGTAATACAAAAACCATTTATGATGAATTCATTGATATGGTTTATGAGGATTTTGGGTTGGATAAGAGAGTTTGCAATGTTGAGTTGACTTACTGATGCTATGTTACCGCAGACTTTTTGATTTTAATGATTTTGTCAAAAAAAATTTAATTAATGACGAATAATTTAATTTATTTTAAAAAAAAACGTAACTGCTATGTGTTAATTAAGGTTTTTACGGGCCTCCTTCTTCTTCCCCAAAATTGTTTTCAGTTTTCAACCGTCACCTCCAAGTTATTCCTTTCCATGATATCTCATCTTATTTTATCTCTATTTTCTTATTATGGAGTGCATCATCCTTGTATCTGGAAGATGGATGTTTGCAAATATTATATAGTTGTTTGTTGTTGATAGCAAGAGTGGTTCTAGAATTCTACAAGGTAATACAAAAACCACTTATGATGAATTCATTGATATGGTTTATGAGGATTTTGGGTTGGATAAGAGAGTTTGCAATGTTGAGTTGACTTACTGATGCAATGTTACCGCAGACTTTTTGATTTTAATGATTTTGTCAAAAAAAATCTAATTAATGACGAATAATATAATGTATTTTTTAAAAAAACGTAACTGCTATGTGTTAATTAGGGTTTTTACGGGCCTCCTTCTTCTTCCCCAAATTTTTTTTCAGTTTTCAACCGTCACCTCCAAGTTATTCCTTTTCATGATATCTCATCTTATTTTATCTCTATTTTTTTATCATGGAGTGCATCATCCTTGTATCTGGAAGATGGATGTATGCAAATAATAGATAGTTGTTTGTTGTTGATAGCAAGAGTGGTTCTAGAATTCTTCAAGGTAACACAAAAACCACTTATGATGAATTCATTGATATGGTTCATGAGGATTATGGGTTGGATAAGAGAGTTTAAAATGTTGAGTTGACTTAGTGATGCTATGTTACCGCAGACTTTTTGCTTTTAATGATTTTGTCAAAAAAAATCTAATTAATGACGAATAATATAATGTATTTTTTAAAAAAACGTAACTGCTATGTGTTAATTAGGGTTTTTACGGGCCTCCTTCTTCTTCCCCAAAATTGTTTTCAGTTTTCAACCGTCACCTCCAAGTTATTCCTTTTCATGATATCTCATCTTATTTTATCTCTATTTTCTTATTATGGAGTGCATCATCCTTGTATCTGGAAGATGGATGTTTGCAAATAATATATAGTTGTTTGTTGTTGATAGCAAGAGTGGTTCTAGAATTCTACAAGGTAATACAAAAACCACTTATGATGAATTCATTGATATGGTTTATGAGGATTTTGGGTTGGATAAGAGAGTTTGCAATGTTGAGTTGACTTCTGATGCTATGTTACCCAGAGACTTTTTTGCTTTTAATGATTTTGTCAAAAAAATCTAATTAATGACGAATAATATAATGTATTTTTTAAAAAACGTAAGTGCTATGTGTTAATTAGGGTTTTACGGGCCTCCTTCTTCTTCCCCAAAATTGTTTTCAGTTTTCAACCGTCACCTCCAAGTTATTCCTTTTCATGATATCTCATCTTATTTTATCTCTATTTTCTTATTATGGAGTGCATCATCCTTGTATCTGGAAGATGGATGTTTGCAAATAATATATAGTTGTTTGTTGTTGATAGCAAGAGTGGTTCTAGAATTCTACAAGGTAATACAAAAACCACTTATGATGAATTCATTGATATGGTTTATGAGGATTTTGGGTTGGATAAGAGAGTTTGCAATGTTGAGTTGACTTACTGATGCTATGTTACCGCAGACTTTTTGCTTTTAATGATTTTGTCAAAAAAAATCTAATTAATGACGAATAATATAATGTATTTTTTAAAAAAACGTAAGTGCTATGTGTTAATTAGGGTTTTTACGGGCCTCCTTCTTCTTCCCCAAAAGTTTTTTCAGTTTTCAACCGTCACCTCCAAGTTATTCCTTTTCATGATATCTCATCTTATTTTATCTCTATTTTTTTATCATGGAGTGCATCATCCTTGTATCTGGAAGATGGATGTTTGCAAATAATATATAGTTGTTTGTTGTTGATAGCAAGAGTGGTTCTAGAATTCTACAAGGTAATACAAAAACCACTTATGATGAATTCATTGATATGGTTTATGAGGATTTTGGGGTGGATAAGAGAGTTTGCAATGTTGAGTTGACTTACTGGTGCTATGTTACAGACTTTTTTGCTTTTAATGATTTTGTCAAAAAAAATCTAATTAATGACGAATAATATAATGTATTTTTTAAAAAAATGTAACTGCTATGTGTTAATTAGGGTTTTTACGGCCCTCCTTCTTCTTCCCCAAAATTGTTTTCAGTTTTCAACCGTCACCTCCAAGTTATTCCTTTTCATGATATCTCATCTTATTTTATCTCTATTTTCTTATTATGGAGTGCATCATCCTTGTATCTGGAAGATGGATGTTTGCAAATAATATATAGTTGTTTGTTGTTGATAGCAAGAGTGGTTCTAGAATTCTACAAGGTAATACAAAAACCACTTATGATGAATTCATTGATATGGTTTATGAGGATTTTGGGTTGGATAAGAGAGTTTGCAATGTTGAGTTGACTTACTGATGCTATGTTACCATGAGACTTTTTGCTTTTAATGATTTTGTCAAAAAAAATCTAATTAATGACGAATAATATAATTTATTTTTTAAAAAAACGTAACTGCTATGTGTTAATTAGGGTTTTTACGGGCCTCCTTCTTCTTCCCCAAAATTGTTTTCAGTTTTCAACCGTCACCTCCAAGTTATTCCTTTCCATGATATCTCATCTTATTTTATCTCTATTTTCTTATTATGGGGGGGATCATCCTTGTATCTGGAAGGTGGATGTTTGCAAATAATATATAGTTGTTTGTTGTTGATAGCAAGAGTGGTTCTAGAATTCTACAAGGTAATACAAAAACCACTTATGATGAATTCATTGATATTGTTTATGAGGATTATGGATTGGATAAGAGAGTTTGCAATGTTGAGTTGACTTACTGATGCTATGTTACCGCAGACTTTTTGCTTTTAATGATTTTGTCAAAAAAAATCTAATTAATGACGAATAATATAATGTATTTTAAAAAAAAACGTAACTGCTATATGTTAATTAGGGTTTTTAGGGGCCTCCTTCTTCTTCCCCAAAATTGTTTTCAGTTTTCAACCGTCACCTCCAAGTTATTCCTTTCCATGATATCTCATCTTATTTTATCTCTATTTTCTTATTATGGAGTGCATCATCCTTGTATCTGGAAGATGGATGTTTGCAAATAATATATAGTTGTTTGTTGTTGATAGCAAGAGTGGTTCTAGAATTCTACAAGGTAATACAAAAACCACTTATGATGAATTCATTGATATGGTTTATGAGGATTATGGGTTGGATAAGAGAGTTTGCAATGTTGAGTTGACTTACTGATGCTATGTTACCGCAGACTTTTTGCTTTTAATGATTTTGTCAAAAAAAATCTAATTAATGACGAATAATATAATGTATTTTTTTAAAAAACGTAACTGCTATGTGTTAATTAGGGTTTTTACGGGCCTCCTTCTTCTTCCCCAAAATTGTTTTCAGTTTTCAACCGTCACCTCCAAGTTATTCCTTTTCATGATATCTCATCTTATTTTATCTCTATTTTCTTATTATGGAGTGCATCATCCTTGTATCTGGAAGATGGATGTTTGCAAATAATATATAGTTGTTTGTTGTTGATAGCAAGAGTGGTTCTAGAATTCTACAAGGTAATACAAAAACCACTTATGATGAATTCATTGATATGGTTTATGAGGATTTTGAGTTGGATAAGAGAGTTTGCAATGTTGAGTTGACTTACTGATGCTATGTTACCAGAGACTTTTTTGCTTTTTAATGATTTTGTCAAAAAAAATCTAATTAATGACGAATAATATAATTTATTTTTAAAAAAAACGTAACTGCTATGTGTTAATTAGGGGTTTTACGGGCCTTCTTCTTCTTCCCCAAAATTGTTTTCAGTTTTCAACCGTCACCTCCAAGTTATTCCTTTCCATGATATCTCATCTTATTTTATCTCTATTTTCTTATTATGGAGTGCATCATCCTTGTATCTGGAAGATGGATGTTTGCAAATAATTTATAGTTGTTTGTTGTTGATAGCAAGAGTGGTTCTAGAATTCTACAAGGTAATACAAAAACCACTTATGATGAATTCATTGATATGGTTTATGAGGATTTTGAGTTGGATAAGAGAGTTTGCAATGTTGAGTTGACTTACTGATGCTATGTTACCGCAGACTTTTTGCTTTTAATGATTTTGTCAAAAAAAATCTAATTAATGACGAATAATATAATTTATTTTTAAAAAAAACGTAACTGCTATGTGTTAATTAGGGTTTTTACGGGCCTTCTTCTTCTTCCCCAAAATTGTTTTCAGTTTTCAACCGTCACCTCCAAGTTATTCCTTTCCATGATATCTCATCTTATTTTATCGCTATTTTCTTATTATGGAGTGCATCATCCTTGTATCTGGAAGATGGATGTTTGCAAATAATATATAGTTGTTTGTTGTTGATAGCAAGAGTGGTTCTAGAATTCTACAAGGTAATACAAAAACCACTTATGATGAATTCATTGATATGGTTTATGAGGATTATGGATTGGATAAGAGAGTTTGCAATGTTGAGTTGACTTACTGATGCTATGTTACCGCAGACTTTTTGCTTTTAATGATTTTGTCAAAAAAAATCTAATTAATGACGAATAATATAATGTATTTTAAAAAAAAACGTAACTGCTATATGTTAATTAGGGTTTTTACGGGCCTCCTTCTTCTTCCCCAAAATTTTTTTCAGTTTTCAACCGTCACCTCCAAGTTATTCCTTTTCATGATATCTCATCTTATTTTATCTCTATTTTTTTATCATGGAGTGCATCATCCTTGTATCTGGAAGATGGATGTATGCAAATAATAGATAGTTGTTTGTTGTTGATAGCAAGAGTGGTTCTAGAATTCTTCAAGGTAATACAAAAACCACTTATGATGAATTCATTGATATGGTTCATGAGGATTATGGGTTGGATAAGAGAGTTTAAAATGTTGAGTTGACTTACTGATGCTATGTTACCGCAGACTTTTTGCTTTTAATGATTTTATCAAAAAAAATCTAATTAATGACGAATAATATAATGTATTTTTTAAAAAAACGTAACTGCTATGTGTTAATTAGGGTTTTTACGGGCCTCCTTCTTCTTCCCCAAAATTGTTTTCAGTTTTCAACCGTCACCTCCAAGTTATTCCTTTTCATGATATCTCATCTTATTTTATCTCTATTTTCTTATTATGGAGTGCATCATCCTTGTATCTGGAAGATGGATGTTTGCAAATAATATATAGTTGTTTGTTGTTGATAGCAAGAGTGGTTCTAGAATTCTACAAGGTAATACAAAAACCACTTATGATGAATTCATTGATATGGTTTATGAGGATTATGGGTTGGATAAGAGAGTTTGCAATGTTGAGTTGACTTACTGATGCTATGTTACCGCAGACTTTTTGCTTTTAATGATTTTGTCAAAAAAAATCTAATTAATGACGAATAATATAATGTATTTTTTAAAAAAACGTAACTGCTATGTGTTAATTAGGGTTGTTACCGGCCTCCTTCTTCTTCCCCAAAATTGTTTTCAGTTTTCAACCGTCACCTCCAAGTTATTCCTTTTCATGATATCTCATCTTATTTTATCTCTATTTTCTTATTATGGAGTGCATCATCCTTGTATCTGGAAGATGGATGTTTGCAAATAATATATAGTTGTTTGTTGTTGATAGCAAGAGTGGTTCTAGAATTCTACAAGGTAATACAAAAACCACTTATGATGAATTCATTGATATGGTTTATGAGGATTTTGGGTTGGATAAGAGAGTTTGCAATGTTGAGTTGACTTACTGATGCTATGTTACCGCAGACTTTTTGCTTTTAATGATTTTGTCAAAAAAAATCTAATTAATGACGAATAATATAATGTATTTTAAAAAAAAATCTGCTTATATGTTAATTAGGGTTATTACGTGCCTCCTTCTTCTTCCCCAAAATTTTTTTCAGTTTTCAACCGTCACCTCCAAGTTATTCCTTTTCATGATATCTCATCTTATTTTATCTCTATTTTTTTATCATGGAGTGCATCATCCTTGTATCTGGAAGATGGATGTATGCAAATAATAGATAGTTGTTTGTTGTTGATAGCAAGAGTGGTTGTAGAATTCTTCAAGGTAATACAAAAACCACTTATGATGAATTCATTGATATGGTTCATGAGGATTATGGGTTGGATAAGAGAGTTTAAAATGTTGAGTTGACTTAGTGATGCTATGTTACCGCAGACTTTTTGCTTTTAATGATTTTGTCAAAAAAAATCTAATTAATGACGAATAATATAATGTATTTTTAAAAAAAACGTAACTGCTATGTGTTAATTAGGGTTTTTACGGGCCTCCTTCTTCTTCCCCAAAATTGTTTTCAGTTTTCAACCGTCACCTCCAAGTTATTCCTTTTCATGATATCTCATCTTATTTTATCTCTATTTTCTTATTATGGAGTGCATCATCCTTGTATCTGGAAGATGGATGTTTGCAAATAATATATAGTTGTTTGTTGTTGATAGCAAGAGTGGTTCTAGAATTCTACAAGGTAATACAAAAACCACTTATGATGAATTCATTGATATGGTTTATGAGGATTTTGGGTTGGATAAGAGAGTTTGCAATGTTGAGTTGACTTACTGATGCTATGTTACCGCAGACTTTTTGCTTTTAATGATTTTGTCAAAAAAAATCTAATTAATGACGAATAATATAATGTATTTTTTAAAAAAACGTAAGTGCTATGTGTTAATTAGGGTTTTTACGGGCCTCCTTCTTCTTCCCCAAAATTGTTTTCAGTTTTCAACCGTCACCTCCAAGTTATTCCTTTTCATGATATCTCATCTTATTTTATCTCTATTTTCTTATTATGGAGTGCATCATCCTTGTATCTGGAAGATGGATGTTTGCAAATAATATATAGTTGTTTGTTGTTGATAGCAAGAGTGGTTCTAGAATTCTACAAGGTAATACAAAAACCACTTATGATGAATTCATTGATATGGTTTATGAGGATTTTGGGTTGGATAAGAGAGTTTGCAATGTTGAGTTGACTTACTGATGCTATGTTACCGCAGACTTTTTGCTTTTAATGATTTTGTCAAAAAAAATCTAATTAATGACGAATAATATAATGTATTTTTTTAAAAAACGTAACTGCTATGTGTTAATTAGGGTTTTTACGGGCCTCCTTCTTCTTCCCCAAAATTGTTTTCAGTTTTCAACCGTCACCTCCAAGTTATTCCTTTTCATGATATCTCATCTTATTTTATCTCTATTTTCTTATTATGGAGTGCATCATCCTTGTATCTGGAAGATGAATGTTTGCAAATAATATATAGTTGTTTGTTGTTGATAGCAAGAGTGGTTCTAGAATTCTACAAGGTAATACAAAAACCACTTATGATGAATTCATTGATATGGTTTATGAGGATTATGGGTTGGATAAGAGAGTTTGCAATGTTGAGTTGACTTACTGATGCTATGTTACCGCAGTCTTTTTGCTTTTAATGATTTTGTCAAAAAAAATCTAATTAATGACGAATAATATAATGTATTTTTAAAAAAAACGTAACTGCTATGTGTTAATTAGGGTTGTTACCGGCCTCCTTCTTCTTCCCCAAAATTGTTTTCAGTTTTCAACCGTCACCTCCAAGTTATTCCTTTTCATGATATCTCATCTTATTTTATCTGTATTTTCTTATCATGGAGTGCATCATCCTTGTATCTGGAAGATGGATGTATGCAAATAATAGATAGTTGTTTGTTGTTGATAGCAAGAGTGGTTCTAGAATTCTACAAGGTAATACAAAAACCACTTATGATGAATTCATTGATATGGTTTATGAGGATTATGGGTTGGATAAGAGAGTTTGCAATGTTGAGTTGACTTTATGATGCTATGTTACCGCAAACTTTTTGCTTTTAATGATTTTATCAAAAAAAATCTAATTAATGACGAATAATATAATGTATTTTTTAAAAAAACGTAACTGCTATGTGTTAATTAGGGTTTTTACGGGCCTCCTTCTTCTTCCCCAAAATTGTTTTCAGTTTTCAACCGTCACCTCCAAGTTATTCCTTTTCATGATATCTCATCTTATTTTATCTCTATTTTCTTATTATGGAGTGCATCATCCTTGTATCTGGAAGATGGATGTTTGCAAATAATATATAGTTGTTTGTTGTTGATAGCAAGAGTGGTTCTAGAATTCTACAAGGTAATACAAAAACCACTTATGATGAATTCATTGATATGGTTTATGAGGATTATGGGTTGGATAAGAGAGTTTGCAATGTTGAGTTGACTTACTGATGCTATGTTACCGCAGACTTTTTGCTTTTAATGATTTTGTCAAAAAACATCTAATTAATGACGAATAATATAATGTATTTTTAAAAAAACGAATCTGCTATGTGTTAATTAGGGTTGTTACCGGCCTCCTTCTTCTTCCCCAAAATTGTTTTCAGTTTTCAACCGTCACCTCCAAGTTATTCCTTTTCATGATATCTCATCTTATTTTATCTGTATTTTCTTATCATGGAGTGCAACATCCTTGTATCTGGAAGATGGATGTATGCAAATAATAGATAGTTGTTTGTTGTTGATAGCAAGAGTGGTTCTAGAATTCTACAAGGTAATATAAAAACCACTTATGATGAATTCATTGATATGGTTCATGAGGATTATGGGTTGAATAAGATAGTTTGCAATGTTGAGTTGAGTTATATGCTGCCAAAGAATCTCCTTCATAATCTTCCACCAGAAACACCTCCGGTTATTATTGGTAACTGTAGACAATCTCAATTTTATTTGGCTCAGTCATCATCTGAAAAAGTTAGAATATGTGTGGAAGTGAAGGAGAAAATGTTGCCTGAATCGAAAGAGGTTGATGGAGACGATTGTGTGACTTTTAATGATAGCACGGTTGGCGAAAATTCTGAGAATGAAGAAGACGAAGATGAAAGTAGATTTGATTATTGTGACGACTCGGATGATTCAGATGATGAAAACTTTAGCAATACGGGATGCCACCAGAAGAGAAAAAAGTTAACACCAACGTACCTACGAAGAAAAGTAAATCCATAGTGTTTTTACCTCAACAAAATGAGTACCCTGATTTTGTGAACTTCGAATTGTCTTCCATGACTCTCGCTGTTGGACAATGTTATGCATCCAAAGAGCATTTAGAGACAAGATTGAAGATCTTGACCGTCATTGAGAAGTTTGATTTTCGCGTAGACTACTTAACCACCAGACTTACTAATTGTCAGGTGTTGGGTGGAAGGATGTACGTGGAGGCTATGAGCATCACCAACAGAAAATGATCTCAAATTTCATGTTCGTGTGCATATTGCTGAACATACATGTTCAGTTACTAAGAGGTCTGCATCTTCACGACAAGCAACTCCATATATACTTGGACTGTTATACAAGGATTTTGTCGGTGGAATCGGACCAACTTTTAGGCCGATGCATGTTGCAGAGACAAACATGCCTTGGAAGTTACTATGGAGAAGAAAAGGCCAAGGAAACAACACACATGTGGAAATTGTAACTTAGCTGGCCATAACTGTAAAACATGTACTTCGTGAACCATTTGTTTCTTTGCTTCGTGAACTATTTGTTTCTTTGCTTTGTGAACCATTTGTTACTTTTATTTATACCATTTGTTACTTTGCTTCGTGAACCATTTGCTACTTTGATTGGTAAACCGTTTGGATTTACTGAATTTTGTGGACTGACTAAGTAAATTTTAAATCTGCGGTATCTAAACAATTAATCTACGGTAACTAAACAATTAATCTGCGGTAAGTACAAAATAAATCTGCGATAAGTAGAGAAAATCTGTGATAACTAAGCATGAAAATAATACAACCAACCTGTCCGAAATAGACCATTCACTAAGCAAATTCAGTCATAATGAAACTTAAAATATCGTACAAGATATTACAGTACATGATTAATATGTCTCACAAAGCAACAATACAAATGTTAACCCAACAACTTAGAGTTCTTCTAACTCATCCTCACTCACATCTTCATCGATAAGCTCCGGAACTACATCCTTATGAAGACAATATTCATCAAAGAGGCCATCTGATACCTCATAATGAGCTTCAGATAAATATCAGACGCAAGCTTCACCCGAAGATCCTGAATTATCTTGTCGCTTAAACCATCGAAGTTCAATCCCAATGCTAGACACTCTATGTATTTCAAAGTATACACACCACAATCTCTTGGATTTTCATTGACTGGTACATTATTCAACATTTTTTTTCACATCCATCATTGCACAGCTCTTCTTGCGCTCTGTAGCAGGGATATATTCACTAAGTATTGCTGGGATCAGTTTTCTAATAGGGCGAACACTTTCTTGCAGCTTCTCATCATCCTCTGGTGGGATGCTATCGTAAATAAATATTGTCTTCTTCACCAAGTCGACATCGATAGCCACCTAATGATTTGTACCCACAAATAAACATCCATACAAGTGATCGATATCAATGAACCACCTCTTGTTAGTCACCAGAGGCTGAAGACCAAATAAGTTATCCCTATATGTTTTCCTGAATATGAAGTTCTTACCCAGAGCCAAATAAACTGGGTAGTTATACTGCATATGCCTCATAAAGAATGGATCCAAGAAAGCTATCTGCTGACTGCAGTAAAGAGACGGCTGGCTCATATGCCTGTTACGAAACATATTCATTGCCACATACATGTGCTGCAAGAAAGAAAATTTCTCATAAGGCTAGTAATTTTTGAGAAACTTAATGGTTATGGAGAATAAATGGACCAAATAAACATACCCCAGATGCTAACCAACCATAATCATCACTTATCCAATCATCTCTAGGAGTAATAATCTGAAGGTAGAATTAAAGGATCTTGGCTAAACAAGCTTCTTCACTATAAAAAAAAGACAAAAAATGGTTATATTGCAATTGATCAACTAGGGTAATAGTAAAACTTGAAGAAAAAACTGGATTACTTACTCATTCACATTTACGAACTCCATTAGCTTCTCATATAGAAATTCATCCACAACGTCAAACGGATCATAATGATTAGGCGAGACTTGAATACCTTTGATAATTCTTTTCATTGTGGAGTTACCAACGAATGGAAATTTCTGAGAACCAGCCAACTTGATTTCACGTCTTAGTTTCGAAGTACCAACATCCAAGTTGGTTGTTAAGTTGAGTAATCCATCTATTGCCTTGTCCAGCGTCTTATTAGCCACCTGATCCTTTGGGTTTGACCATATTGATTCCTCATCACATGCCTCAGCTTTCTTCTCATCCTCAGCATTTGTCTTCTCTATCATCACTACAACTTTCTTCTTTTTCTCATATTTCTTCTTTGTCTTCTCAGCTTTCTTTCCTTCCTTCTCTTTTTTCTCAGTTTCCTGTACTCTCTTTTCTTTATCCTCACTTTCATGTACTTTCTTCTCTTTATCCTCACTTTCCTGTACTTTCTTCTTTTTGTCCTCACTTTCCTGTACTTTCTTCTTTTTGTCCTCACTTTCCTGTTCGTTCTTCTCTTTTATCTCATCTTTCTTTTCTGTCTCCCCTTTCTTTTGAAAGTCCATTTGTTTCTTTTATTTTTTCCCAGATTCAGTTTCTTTCTTCTCAAGTTCCTTTTCTTTCTTCTCCTTCATCTCAACTTCCTTTTTTTGTTTTACTTTCTTCTTAACTTCCTTTTCTTTCACTTTTTTCACCACTCTTGAACTTGGAAAGTCGTTATTGGAGGTTTGATTCAATTCTACCATCCATGACTGTAAATAAACAAAACATTAGTGAATTAGTAAAAAATTAGTAAGAAGAAACAAACAATAGTGAAAATAATGTATATAACTTACAGGTGTTGAACTTGAAACGGCATCATCAACTTCTCTGTTTGAGTGTACGTCCTCCTTATGTTGAACTTGGACATTCTTCTCTTTTGTGTCAGCAACTTCCAATAACCTTTTCACCTTTGAATACATGTCAGCAATCTCCTTTTGTTGCTCAGCATTCTTCTGATTATTTTTCTCATTAGCTTCGACTTTCTTTGCCAAATCTCCCACCAAATACTTGATTGCATCAATGTCACCAGTCACCTTCTCCACCATGGTAAACATAGCCTACATGAAAGAGAATTCATAGTAAAAGAAACAAGCAAGATAGACATTCAATCACCAGCTAGGTATACATTCAATAACCATCAATATAGACATTCCATAACAAGCAATTAAAACACATTTTTCAACCAGCAATTACAGAAACTCAAGAAGTAGATATGAACATACCTCTCCATGTTCTTTTCCTTTCATCTTCTTCTTCTTGTTAGACAGTTCAACATCATTTTTTTGTCTTCATCATCTATTTTGCGTTTATTGTTCTTCTCATCTTCAGACCAAGTGTTGGCCCGCAGTCTACCACTGATAATATCTTCAACCATGTTCTTGAGTAGTGGATCTATCTTCTCAGCATCACTCCATTTCGGGTAAATATCTTCAACCATATGTGTCACCCGAACCTATATTGTTTAATCAAGTTAGAAGCCATTATCAATAAATTGGAAGTAACATGAACAACTACCATCTACTTACTATCCAATGAGCAGCCTTCTCCTCGGTTATGAATTTATCAAAGCATATTCCACCATGACCAGAGTGCCAAGTCAGATATGGAACCTCATCAGTATCTGTTTCGTTTGCCTTCACCACTTTTTTCCCATATGCTTCTCCTATACCATGCACGTGATTATACAAACAAGTCAGTAACACTTGAACAGGTCCTTGAAGCGAATAATATTTTTTTTCCACGTTATCAACTTCTCAAAAGATACTATACCCCATGCATGCTTCTCAAAAGCCTTTTGATCAAGAACTAGTTTGGTAATATCCAACGGTATCCTAGATCCTCTCTGAATGCAAAGAACCGTAGCTGAAAGTAAAGACAATTGTGCCACCATAAGCCTCTTATCGAAACCCCATAGATGGCTTCTAGCCATCACAAGCTCCAATTCTTCAAATGTAGGCCCTGTTGCTGTAGAAATTTGCATCTCCTTCCAGAACTCTTCATGACTAACTGAACAAACATCAGATGGTATTGCATCACAATTCAGACCGGTGAAAGTTGCAAACTCTTGGAGGGAGAATCAGATAGGTCTATCATCAACAACGGACCAAATCTCATGGGGATCATCAACTAAGAGCTGGTTCACCAATAAGTAATGAGCTTATGTGTAATCCAAATCACCGAACTTGGCAAACACACCAATCCAACTATTCTTCAAATAAGACCACACATCAGCTCCTAATTCTACTCTCACTTTGGCCAAGTTCACCATAGCAGAATAGTGATTCATGCTATGCATCTATATTGGAGATTTCCCTTGTTTATGCAGTCGAGGAGGATATGGATGGAGAGCACTCGAAGAATCCAAGCCTTTACAAATCAAATGAAAGATACAGTTAGTGAGATGAAAACATTACCAACAATTTGAGATTAGAAAAGCTAAAAGCGTCAATGAACAAAATTTTAAAGGCTAAGAAATGAAACAGATGCTGAAACCATCATCAAACAATCAAGATGCAATATATTGTTATTGTATTATTAGATACAATTGTTTATTAAAAATGACAAAGGATTCACAAGGACAAATAGCTCAATGCAAAGATAGCATAAACACCTAAGTAACCTCCAAACTAAGCGCAATTGCAAAAATTATGTAATAAGAGAAGACTAAACACTACAAGAAATAAACCGCAAAACCGACGGAATTTTTGACGGACAATAATGCCATCGGAAATTGCCGACGGCTTCCCGACGGATTCCCGAGATTTGAAAATTCTGGGAATCCGTCGGAAATCCGTTAGAAATTTCTGACGGAACTATTTCCGTCAGAAATTTCCGACGGATTGCCGACGAAATTTTCGATGGAATTCCATGCCGTTATATTTCGACGGTTTTCCGACGGAGTTTCCGACGGAAATTTATATTCCGATGTATTTCTGACGGATATCCATGCCATTATATTCCGACGGATTTCCGACGGCTTCTGGAAATATGTCGGATAATTTGAACGTTAATGTATCCGTTGAATTTACCGTTGTAAACCAACGGATTTCCGATGGAAATCCGACGGAAGCGAGTTTATATATATGTTTCTCCCTTTCTCCATCCCATTACACAACAATCTTAATTTCATATATCTCTCTCATTTCTTGTTTACTTAATACGAATTCTATAAAAAAAGTGAAAAATATGTCTAGATATTTTCGATCATGGATGGACGAACCATTGATGGATCCGGAGACGAACAACTTGAACGAGGAGTATGCACGACGCATATACGAGTTCATGGAAGTGGCGGAAAAGCAACCGCGTGTTCAAAAATCAGGTAAGTTAAAATGTCCATGTTCAATTTGTAGGAATTCTCGTAATGTTGCGATAGAGATAGTTTGGCATCATTTGTATAGTAATGGGTTTACGCCGGGTTACAAGATATGGCATTTACATGGAGAAACAAATGTTGAGTAAGGTAGTACTAGTGAACCAACTGTCTCAGATTGTTTAGGAGGTAGCACGGAAGTAGATGTAGGTGTAGGGAGCGTGCAGATGGTGAATGATGCGTTTAGAGAGAATGTCGAGTTTAGCAGTGAAGAAAGATATAGGTTCGAAGAACCTAATGTAGAAGCAAGAATTTTTTTTTATATGTTAGATGCTGCAAAGCAGCCACTATATAAAGGGTGTAAAGAAGGTCATTCGCCTTTATCATCTGCAAGTATATTGATGACGATTAAGACAGATTACAATTTGGCAGAGGAGTGCGTTGATGCGATAACAGATTGGGCGAAAGATTTATTGCCAGAAGATAATCTTTTACCCGGATCATACTACGAGGTACAAAAACTTGTATCTGGTCTTGGGTTACCGTATAAGGTAATAGATGTGTGCATCGACAACTGTATGCTATATTGGAGAGAAGATGAAAACCGCAAAAAATGTAGATTTTGTCGTAAACCACGGTATCAGGTAAGTAGTGGCAGAATTCAAATTCCATATAAATGTATGTGGTATTTACCAATAACAGAGAGGTTGAAGAGGTTATATACTTCTCAGCGCACGGCAGAGCCAATGAGATGGCATGCAGAACATCGTCAAGATGGAGATATTATACATCCTTCAGACGCAGAAGCTTGGAAACATTTTCAATCATTGTATCCAGATTTTGCGTATGAGCGAAGGAATGTGTACCTCGGGTTATGTACAGATGGTTTTAACCCATTTGGGAAGCATGGAAGGAAGTATTCGTTATGGCCCGTAATTGTAACCCCTTGACAATTTGCCTCCATCTCTGTGCATGCGTAGAGAGTTTTTATATCTCTCGATTCTTGTTCCCGGCCCAGAGCATCCGAAGAGATCACTTGATATATTCCTCCAGCCATTGATCTATGAGTTACAAATGCTATGGGAGCATGGTGTGGAAGCGTACGATGTTTCAACCCAGCAAAACTTTAAGATGCGTGCGGTGCTTATGTGGACCATAAGCGATTTTCCAGCATATGGTATGTTATCTGGATGGACAACACATGGGAGATTATCGTGTCCGTATTGCCAAGACAACACTGATGCATTCCAACTGAAGCACGGCAGAAAAAGTTGTTGGTTTGATTGTCATAGGAGATTTTTACCGAGTGATCATCCGTATCGTCGTTCGAGAACAATGTTTACGAAGGGTAGGCAAGTTTTTGATGGTCCACCGCCTGAGATAGACGGTCAGACTTTATTGGAGCAGTTGAGAGATTTTGGTGCAGTGACGACTCCTTATTGTGGGGGTAATGGACATGAACCTATTTATGGTGTCGGTGAATTTCATAGCTGGCACAAGAAGTGCATATTTTGGGATTTGCCTTATTGAAAGAACCATTTATTGCTGCATAATCTTGATGTGATGCACGTTGAGAAGAACTTCTTTGAGAACATCATGAACACTGTCTTAAACGTCAAAGGGAAGACGAAAGACAATATGAAATCTAGATTAGACTTGCCAGCATATTGCGATCGAGGTTTTCTTGAAGTGTTCCCAAATGGTCAATATCCATTTTCATTATACCGGTTAGAAGCAGCAAAGAAAACAGAATTTTTTGATTGGATTCACGACGATGTTAAATTCACTGATGGATACGCATCTAATCTGCGTAACTGCATCGATTATGGAGAAGGAAAGTTTACTGGAATGAAGAGTCATGATTGTCACGTTGTGATGCAGAGGCTTCTTCCATTCGCTTTTGCTCATCTTCTTCATAAAGACGTCCACCAAGCAATTGCAGGAGTAGGTGCTTTCTTTCGCGATTTATGCACAAGAACACTTACTGTTAAGGGAATCCAAAATTTACATGCCAATATCCCGGTGATCCTTTGTAATTTGGAGAAGATATTTCCACCATCTTTCTTTGATGTGATGGAACATCTTCCGATCCACCTCCCATGAGAAGCAGAACTAGGAGGCCCGGTTCAATACCGTTGGATGTATCCATTTGAGCGGTATATGTTTCATCTGAAGAAAAAGGTTAAGAATTTGAGTAGAGTAGAGGGATCTATTATCGCCCAGAGCATCAACGAAGAGGCCTCACAGTTTGCTGAATATTACTTCCCGTCAGAAGTTCGTACGAAGAGTATACGTCCTAGTCGCCATGATGATCGTGGTGAGAGAGCGATTTACCCCGTCGTTGTTCCAGAGTTATTTTCCCAAGTTGGGAGAGTCAGTGGCAAAGGAAAAAGGCGTAAATTATCTCAAGAGGAGTTTAAACACTTGCATACGTATATCCTAACCAATTGTGAAGAAATTACGGAATACGAAAGGTAAACAAAAATTCTTTTGTGTCATTTAATGTATAATTGATTATTTTATATGTTATTATTAACTTGTCAACAATTTTGGTTTTCGTACAGGATTTACATGGCATTAATACGCGGGTACTATATGGATAAGACAGAAGACGAGCTTCAAGTCCATAAGGAGGAGGAATTTATGCCTTGGTTGCAGTTTTACGTAAGTGTTTAAAAATGCTAAATTATTTAATAAATATTTTTTTTAATACTAATTTGTAACTTATTTTTGTAGGTTTCTGAAGGAGTAAGAAGCGGACAGACATTTCCCACATGGTTATTGGAATTTGTTAATGGTCCAAACTACATTGCAACTTCTTATCCTAGATACTGCAGTCGTGGATATGGGTTTAGGGTTCATGACGAGAGAAGGACAACGCAAACTTCAGATTCTGGTATTTCAGTGAAATCTGGTAATGATGTTTACTACGGCGTTCTTCAAGAAATATTGGAAGTGCGGTACCCAGGAATGTTAGACTTGAGGTGCATTGTTTACAAGTGTGATTGGTATGATTCAACACTCGGTCGTGGGCTTCATGTGGACCAATTTGGTGTTACGTCTGTTAATTCAAGTCGGAGACTAGAAACGTATGACCCATTCATTCTAGGATCACAAGCTGAGCAGGTAGGGTACAAATATTAGTGTAATTAATACTCAATTCATTATTTTGGTATAATACTTACAAAATTAATATGTTTTTTTTAGGTGTGCTATATTCGTTACCCTCGAGTTACACGGCGGACAGATCCTTGGCGCACAGTTACTACAGTGACCCCGAGAGGAAGAATTTATGGAGTTGCAGAACATGATCCTTTACAGCCAGCAGAAGTTGTTCCAATGGATCCAGTTGAGCCTTCTTGTGCTCTGGATCTTGTTGTTGATTTCACACAATTTGGTTTTGTTTTTTCCGAAGCAGAAGAAGAACAAGGTGAATTTTATGAGGATTCAGACTCAATTCCATCTGAGGGATCAGCATCATCATCTAATGAAGATTAGTTATATGTGTGTTTTGTATTATTTTTTTATTTTTACAGAAAGGTGTAAATTTTTTTTTTTGTATTTTATTTAATTTTGACATTACGGTGTAAACCATAGGTCCTCGAAGACCACAGCTGCCGAGCATTTTATAAGCTCAACTTCAGCTTTGTATATTTTTACAAGTTTTAATAAAATAAGATTTTGCCAGAAATATATATTCCCTAAACAAACACCTTAACAAACCCACAAAACTCATTAAACCACTTAAACATTAAAAGACATATAAACCCTTATCCGTCGGAAATCCATCGAAAATTCTGACGGATTTCCGATGGAAAGATAATATAAAACCTTAAACACGGACACGTGTTTTCATAAAAAAATACCAATATTCGTCGGAAATCCGTCAGTTTTTCCGACGGATTTCCGACGGTTTTGGGTGTTATTTTTAATTTAATTTTTATAGACACGTGTAACCCTATAACCGTCGGAAATCCATCGGTTTTTCCGACGGTTTTGGGGGTTACATGGTTAACTTGTAATTTCTTGTACATCAAGACAATGTTAACAACAAACTTTGACAAAATAAACTAAATTATGTGATATATAACATATTTTCAAAAGAGTTCGTTTTTAGACATGGTTCGACCGAAAGTGTTTGATAGATAAACGTATAGTTAACATACAAGTTTACCAAAAATGAAATAATCGTATAAACTTTTGAAATTTGTCAAATGAAAGATTTCTACAAGTTATTTGTGTTTGCAATCATGAATTTATAATACTAAAAACATATGTTTACTGAAACGGTGCGTAAATAACCACTAAAACCACAAACCCGTCGGAAATCCGTCAGAAATTTCCGACGGATTTCTGACGGCTTTGTGGTAACACGTGTCCCCGTTTAAGGATTGACTGGCCAATCAGAAGACATGCATATTTATATTATCCGTCGGAAATCCATCGAAAATTTCCGACGGATTTCCAACGGATAATGAAAATGTAACCGTGAAAATCTGTTCGTTTCTTTTTAAACATGTTAGTAATTTATAATTATTTTCATGAATTATTCATTCTTTTATAAATCATGGATTTACAAATTTAAAATTGGTTTGGAATTAATACTTATAAATATAAATTTATGATGATTTTAGTAATTTATAAGTAATTCCATCAATTATTCATTATTTTATAAATGTATAATTGTTTTGGAATAATAATGAATTTAAAATATTTTTTAAATTTTTTATTATTTTGATAATGTATAATTATTTCATGTAATAATCATGTATTTACAAATTTATAATTGTTTTGTAATTAATACTTATAAATATAAATTTATGGTGATTTTAGTAATTTATAAGTAATTCCATCAATTATTCATTATTTTATAAATGTATAATTTTTTTGGAATAATAATGAATTTAAAATATTTTTTTGAAAATTTTTTATTATTTTGATAATGTATAATTTTTTCATGTAATAATCATGTATTTACAAATTTATAATTGTTTTGGAATTAATACTTATAAATATAAATTTATGATGATTTTAGTAATTTATAAGTAATTCCATCAATTATTCATTATTTTATAAATGTATAATTGTTTTGGAATAATAATGAATTTAAAATATTTTTTTGAAAATTTTTTATTATTTTGATAATGTATAATTTTTTTCATATAATGTTTAATTTCTTTTTTTATTTTTCTAGGGATTACGGTCGGTTTATCCATTCAGGCGGCGGCAGACGTAGTAGTCGCCGGAGATGTAGTGCCGGTTCGAGGTGTTCTCCTACACCGGAGACACATATCCTGGAGACAGCGCCTATGTCGACGCCTTCACCTACTGCACCGACGCAGATGAGCGTCGAAGACTTTGTCGCTCAACCAGGACGAGATAGATTGCCTCGTCTCCATCCGGATTGCGTAGGCAGAGACACATGGTTAGTTTTTGTTAATTTTAAGAATTTTAATATTTATTTACTATTACTACTTTAGTTACAATTTAAATTATTTGCAATAATTTCTTTTGTAGGTTTGGAGATTCCGGAAATGGGATTTCCAAGTCCATTAACCGGATGCTCAATGGAATGCTTCGGCATCCGTACCCGACTTACAACCAAATGCCGATGGCGGATCAGGGATTGTGGTTTCGCCAATTTGCGGTAAGTACCTCATATTTTAAATTGTTTTACTTTTATTTTATATAGTTTATTTTAATTTAATTTTTGATTTGCAGCAAGAATTTACTTGGGACAGCCACATGACCGCCTCGGTTAGACGATGCTTTCATAGAAAAGCAGCGAAAATGTATTCATGGAAGCTGAACGAGTGGAAGGAGAAGTGGCACAAGAATGATGTCCCAAGGGAGTTGCTTTCCAACCCGGACCTACGGAGCGGGTTATGCACTTATTGGAGTGAAGAACCGACCAAGACAAGCTCCACAACTCATTCAGCATACCGAAACAGAGATCGCAAAGGAAAAGGCAAGGCGACGCACAATCTAGGAGCGGTTAGTTTGGTCACACGGGCCAAACAACTGGTAAGTTTCTTATTTAATTAAAATATTGTTATTTTAGTTTTATAATTTTATATTTTACTAAATTTTCATTTTTGTAGTTTCGGTAAGACGGTGTCCAACCTTCCGCTCTCACATTGCTCAAGGATGCGCATACCAGCAGGAAGACCCATGAAATCCAAGATCCGCTGGCTCGGAAGATCATTGACAATTATGAGAAGATGAAGGAAGACTTCCTCTTTTCTCAGCCACTCACCGAAGGAACGCCTCCAATGACCGATCTTCCGTTCGAGAAGATTAACGAATTCGTCTATGAGGTAAGTAAAATATATATTTAAATCATTTTTTGTAATTTCTAATTTTTAACAAAGTTTTCGTTTCTTACCGCAGTGTACTCCGAAGACCAAAGGTCGTGTATTTGGTCTTCCGGACGATGGATCTTCTTCTGCAACTTCGCGTTTCTACGGCGATTCTCCCGATCTTAGGGCACAGCTCCCACAATGAGACGCTAAGATGGAAGCCATGAAGACGCAGCTGCAACAGCTCGCAGAAGAACAACAGCTCGCAGATCGCCTCCAACGAGAAGCGGATCGCCTCCAACGAGAAGCGGATCGCCTCCAACAAGAAGCAGAACACGAGAGAACCCACAAATTGGAGGCGAATCACCTGGTATTGCAGCAACGCATGGAGGAATTCTTATCCCGCTTCCCGCCATCGTAGTTTTAGTTTTTTTTTTTGTTTTTTATTTGAATTAATTTATATTTATTGAATTTTTATTTGAATTATTGCATTATTTTATAATTATTATTTCTTTAATTTTAATTTATATTATAAAAAAAATTTTAAATTTTATTTTTAAAAATTCGATTATATAATTAAAAAAATTTTAACAATTCCGTCAGAAATCCGTCGGTTTTTTAGCTGTCGGAATTCCGTCGGTTTTATATCCGTCAGAATTCCGTCGGTATTTAAATATCAGAAATCCGTCGGAAATCCATCAGTTTTAAAGCCGTCGGAATTCCGTCGGTTTTAGATCCGTTGGAATTCCGTCGCTATTTAAATATCAGAAATCCGTCGGAAATCCGTCGGTTTTAAAGCCGTCAGAATTCCATCGGTTTGAGATCCGTCAGAAATTCGTCGGTTTTAAACCGACGGAACACCGACAGCTTAAAAACCGATGGATTTCTGACGGAATCCTGATTTCGGTATTCTGTCGGAAATCTGTCAGAATTTCCGATGGATTTCCGACGAGATAGAAGCGATGGAAAAAACCGACGGATTTCCGACGGATTTTGCCAAATCCGACGGATTTCCGATGGAATTGGCCATCAGTTTTGCGGTATTTTTCTTGTAGTGAAACAATCCTATCACCCCAGCTAGCCAAAAACAATAACCTTAAACATGTTCAAATTTGTAATAAAGAACGAAAGACTTAAAAATTTCAAGCATCACATACAGCTCATCAAATAAGATTGGATAAAAGATCAGGTACTTGTCAAGAGAAAATGATCTAAACAATGTAAACCCCAAATCATATTGCAGAGAACTTATCAAGGATTCTGAATACAAAAGTCTACGAGAACATAGAAAATTAATTGGCAAAACTCTGCAGTAACATGAAATCAAAAACAAAATCTACGATGTCGCAAAATCAAACCAAAATAAACGTAACAATCACGCATAAAAATATATGGTTACGAACAAAATCAAAACATAATTCAGAACATCTGCAGTTACTTGCAACATTTAGGCGGGATCCCCTATTTTTTAAGCGAAATTAAAACAAAAAATTTACCGGAATCTGACATCTTCACGCCGGAAAATGAAGGAGACGGATGAGGCTGTGGCTGAGACTTGCCGTAATTCTCCACACTGTAGCTGTAAAATCCAATTTTCAGCCAAAGATTTTAAGGTCTAAAACTGAGAACCTACTATTATAAACAAATCTAAAACTAAGGAGAGAGATGGAACCAACCGTGAAAAGGGTTGAGCAGCGGCGTAGTCCACGGTGAGAAGAGAGAAATTCCGATGAGAAGAGAGAAGAAACGGCAAATTGTCGTAGAGTAGACTGGAAAACATGCGACGAAACGGTGGCTACACCGAGGTAAGAGAAAAACCGGTTAGTAAAGAGATGAATCGGCGAGAAAAGAGAAGAAATCGACTCGACGGCGACATAGAAGTCACCGGCAAGGTGGAGAGTTGAACGGCGATGACGATGGTGGAGAAAATGAGAAACGGCAGTTCTAGGGTTCAAGAAAATGCGATTTCTGTTTTTTTTTTGTAAATAGTGAGTTTTGTTTTTTTTTTAATACGTGTGTATCATGTGGGAGATTTTTTTTTAACTGATTTGATTAATGATTTTATTTAGTTATTTTTTTTTAACTGAAATTTTTTATTTTATTTTGTATTTTGAATTTTGAATTTTGCTAATTAAATTTTTTAATTTTAATTAAGAAGGATATTTTAGTCTTTTAACCAAAGATTAGTATCATTCTAGTAAACTTTTTTTTTAGAGTATTACTCTAGTCATTAACATTAACATTAATATTAGTATCATTCTGATCAAATTTAACAAAATTTAATTGTATTTTAAGTGGAAATTCGGAATATTTATCTGTCTAAATTGGACTTCAACTTTAATTTGATGTAGACATCATTAGGTTGCGTAATAAACCATATTATCGATGCATTCTACCTTCTTTAAATAACGTCCAGTAATATCTGATCCACTCGTCATTGACAAAGGTCTAAAGTCTTTCAATTTATGCACATTTTAATTATGATTGCCAAAAATAATAAGGCATCTTTATCAAGTATTTAACATTTGTTTTGATTCTTACGTAATATTTTTTGTTAAAAAGATTCCTTTGTAATTGATCCCCTCACCTTATACTCAACAGAATCTCTAGCTGTGATTAAGTTTTCAACTAAAGATGATGGGGATGAAACTACTTGTTACAGTGTCAATCGTTTTGAATCTTGTATTCACTATTCATATTCTTTATAATAATTTCATCATATGGAGTCCAACTTGGACCAATAGAGCTGCTGGGGAAGCAGAAACTGTAGCTTCTGTTTCATGCTCAGGTCATGGTAGAGCTTATGTGGATGGTCTTGGTGTTCTTGATGGCCATAAACCTTCTTGTGAGTGCAACAATTGTTACACAGGCACAGATTGCTCTATTCTTCTCCAAGATTGTCCTGTCGATGCTAACTCGTATGCAATCTGAACACCATGTTGATCATTATGACTAAACCAATCTGTAAATTTTGGATTGAGTTTGTTTTTTTGTTCTTGTTTATATGTGTTTTGAAGAGGAGACCCTTTGTTCTTGGAGCCTTTCTGGATGCGACAAGCAGAGTGCAGCGCGGTTTTGGTCTCGGGATGGCATAGGATGAGTTATTTATATCAAGATGGGACATATGTGTCTCGAGAGCTCGAGAAGGTCATTAGGAAACTGCATAGTGTAGTTGGAAACGCTGTTACAGATAACAGATTTATAATCTTTGGATCTGGAAGTACACAATTGCTTGCAGCAGCTGTTCATGCTTTATCTTTGACAAACTCATCACCTACAAGTCTTTTGACTTCTGTTCCATGCTACGCTGTAAGTAAAGCAGGCCTTAAACCTCTTCTGATTAGTTTAAAGTTTTCGAATGTTTGTGAATGATCAGTCTGTGTGTATGCAGATGTACAAAGATCAAGCAGAGTTCTTTGATTCAGCAAATCTCAAGTTTAAAGGAGAAGCATCTGCGTGGAATCAGAGCGAGCGCAATGATAACATCACACAAGTTATAGAGATAGTAACATCTCCGAATAATCCAGATGGGAAGCTGAAAAGAGCGGTGCTTGATGGTCCTAATGTGAAAACAGTTCATGATCATGCTTATTACTGGCCTTATTTCACACCTATTACACATCAAGTTGATGAAGATTTAAGCTTGTTTAGTCTCTCCAAGACTACAGGTCATGCTGGCTTAAGATTCGGGTGATTGATTTAACTTTTCTCTCCAAATAATCTTTAAACAAAGCTTTGGAATGAACACAACAACTCACTATTGTTTGTTTTGTTGCAGGTGGGGATTGGTAAAGGACAAAGATGTTTATGACAAAATGAATACATATATAAAATTTACTAGTATGGGAGTTTCAAAAGACACACAGTTTCATGTTCTTCAGTTGCTTAAAGTAATAGTTGGCGATGGAGACGATGAGATATTTCATTTTGGTTATGGAACTTTGAAGAAAAGATGGGAGATACTTAACAAGATCTTGTCCATGTCTACGCGTTTCTCGCTTCAAACAATCAAACCTGAGTACTGTAACTATTTCAAGAAAGTCAAAGACTTTACTCCTGGTAAGTTTTTTATTCTAATGCAAGAAAGTGTGACTTTGGTTTAAGTAAATAAGAATTATGACTTTGTGTTTGCTAAGCTTATGCATGGGTGAAGTGTGAGAGAGAAGAAGACACAAACTGCTATGAGATTTTCAAAGAGGCAAACATAACAGGACGAAGTGGCAATGTGTTTGGATCAGAGGATAAGTTTGTGCGATTGAGTCTCATCAGATCACAAGATGACTTTGATCTACTTATTGATATGTTGAAGAAGTTAGTCTCTCAGGAACCTGTAGGAGCTGATTCAATCTGAAAAGTTGAATGTTGTGATCCAATTATGTGAAGCCTAGCTAGCGTTAGGCCTATTATATACTAAAACCAAATATTTCTGATTTTGTACAGCTTTGTGTAATTATCGTGGGTTTGGAATTATTCTCAAATTTTTATTAGAATTTATCATTTTCATTATGTTTGAGCATCCTTGTCCATAATTCATAATAATCACACACTAAAATTAAATAACACGACAATAAGAAACATCGGATCAACAAACAAGATAACACATGCCTAACATCCAACCTGTGATCATGCATGCAAGCTAGATCGAGAACCTTATATAATCCGATTTCAAGCTTTTTTAAGAAACTATTTTTTTTTTGCTAAAATTTCTGTTGTTATATTGATTGCGGACGATACAATAGATGGATCTGTTTTTTAAGAAACTTGAGCTAGCTTAGATCTCTAATTTATTACTCTAAAATGGAGTAACTTTTAAATGGAGTTGGGTTTTCTCCAATCTATCACTCTATTTCTTACTAAAAATAAATGAAATAAAAAATGGCATTACTGCATAAATACAGTAATGAGCAGAATTACTTTATTTTGGAGTTGCAAATTGAGTGGGGTTAGAGAAAAATGTCAAAAAAGTATGAACTTACATTTAATCCCCAACATACGAAATATCATTTAAATAGCAAAGTTTTGGGTTGATTTTTTTAATTAAATGGTAACTTGTGTTGATTGTGCCATATGAGGCACGACGTTAAATCGAGACGAAAAATGTTAACATAGTTAAAGCTTCTATTAGCAGTGTTATCAAAACGACGTTGTTTCGCTCTTACTAAAAAATCTTCAACTTTCAAATTGTGAACATTTAAATCCTCAACTTTCAAATTGTGAACATTTAAATCCTCAACTTTCAAATTGTGAACATTTAAATCCTCAATTTTCAAAATGTGAACGTTTAAATGCCTTAATTTTCGTTGACTTCATGATTTAATGGTTAATTTATGTTGACTATGCCATTCGAGGCACAACGTTAAATCGAGAGACGAGACACGTTTAAGTTGAGGATTTAAACGTCCACATTTTAAAAGTTGAGGATTTAAACGTCCACTATTTGAAAGTTGAAATTTTTTCAGTAAGAGCAAAATGATATTGTTTTGATTAAACGGAAGCTGCTAACAGAATCTTTAACCCCGTTAAAAGGCTATGTCTCTTGATTTAACATCATACCTTATATGACACAGTCAACACAAGCTATCCATTTAATTAAAAAGCAAACGCAAAACTTTGACATTTAAATGACATTTCGTAAGTTGGAGATTAAAACGTCCAAAAAATACAAGTTCATGCTTATTGACATTTTTCCAAATTTTTATTCCATTTATCCAAAATAGAGTTTGCTGTAGAAAATGGAGTGGAGTTAGAAATGGTTTAACTCAACATAAACAACCAAGTTCATGCTAGCAACCAACCTGAGCTATAACATAATGGCTTTATTTATCTAAGAATATAATGGATTTTTTTAATCTTAATATTATGGTTTTTTTAATCTAATATAGTTTTTGTTTTTTTTGTTTTTTTTGTTTTTTTTTTAATACCAAGAGGTTTTAGGCCAAATCACTTAATCCTCCAAACCCGAAACCATAATACAATTGTTTTTTAATCTATCATATAATGGGATTTTTTTGAATCTTGATATAATGGTTTGTCTTTTGTTATGATAACAAGCTCCTCTTTTTTTATATAACAATGATTGCAAGGTGAGCTGTCTCATTCAATTTTTTCAACAGAGTTTTCAATAAAAATATTTTGATTACTTTGAATCTATAATATAATGCTGTGTGTTTTCCCTGCTAAAATATACATGAGCACAAAAAAAAGTCTCAATCTTTATTTCTCTAAGTCAAAGTAAAGATAATGGAGAAGAAGCTACTCATTGCAGCATCAATCATCTTGAATCTTAGATTCACCATTCATTGTCTTTATAATAATTTCAGCATATGGAGTCCGACTTGGACCAATAGAGCTGCTGGGGAAGCAGAAGCTGCAGCCTATGTTTCATGCTCAGGCCACGGCAGAGCTTACTTGGATGGTATTGGTGTTCTTGATGGCTATGGAATGGTCACAACAAAGCTTTGGAATGGTCACAACTCACAACTCACAAATGTTTCTGTTGTTGTTTCAGATGGGCATTGGTAAAAGACAAAGCTGTTTATGAAAGAATGAAAACATATATAACTTTAAGTAGTATGGGAGTTTCAAGAGACTCACAGCTTCGTGTTCTTCAATTGCTCAAAGTAGTGATTGATGATGGAGGTGATGAGATATTTAGTTTTGGTTATGGAATTTTGAAGAAAAGATGGGAGATAGTTAACAAGATCTTGTCCATGTCTACGCGTTTTTCGCTAGAAACAATGAAACCTGAGTATTGCAATTATTTCAAGAGAGTTAGAGACTTTACTCCTTGTAAGTTTCTTGTAATGCACGAAAGCTGAGAACATTGGTTTGGTATTACATAAAAAATAACTTTTTTTTTTTTGGTTGAAAGCTTATGCGTGGGTGAAGTGTGAGAGATTAGAAGACACAAACTGCTATGAGATTTTCAAAGCGGCAAAGATAACAGGACGCAATGGTAAAGAGTTTGGATCAGAAGAAAGGTTTGTGCGATTGAGTCTCATCAAATCACAAAACGATTTTGATCAATCTGAAAACTTGGAGAAGAAGTTAGTCTCCCAGGAACATGTTGGAGCTGATTCAATCTGAAAACTTGGTGTCTTCAAGAGTCAAATAACAAAACTTTCAAAAGATATGATTTCTGTTAAAGCAAAAGTTCCAACTGTGAAAGATGCTTTATTATGTGGTTTCCAGCTTTCAATGAATCAAACATGTCCTTTGTCTTAATTTGGAATTTAGTACCACACTTTGTTAGCTTCAATTTGTCTGGTGCTGCAAAAGAGAGTCGTTGCAGGATCTGAGATGATTGATGCAGAGAAATGAGAATGAGTTTCATGAGTTGATTATCATTTTCTCGATTTGTTAAACAACATTTGATAAAGCCTCCGTCTTAGGTTTTGGGAAATGAAAATAACAGAGAGATGGAGAATTTCGTGTGTGTTATTGATTGAAGAGAACGCCTACATATATGCAGGGAGATGCTAGAATCTAGAGATATCTACAGCTCTGTTACAACTAACACAGTATCGGTTCCTAAGTGAAAGGGACGACATTAACAATGTGAAATATGCTAAGTAAATGCCACTTGAAGTAAACCAAGCTTGGACCAATGTAGACCAACGAACCGGTGACTCCAATAACATTTTCCCATACCACCAATAGTTTTTTTAAAAATATTTAATATTTCGAAAACCTAAAATACAATATCAAAAGTTTTTAATGGTTTATTAAGGGTATAATAGTCTTTAAGCATTTCGGTATTTCGAGAAATGAGCTATATATAACCAAAACAAAACAAATCCCTAGTTTCTCTGTTGAATCACGGAGAAAAGCTTGAAGACGGCGAGAGCTCCATCTTTTCTCAGGCAGCAGCTCTTCTCTTCAAATCACAATGGTAATTACAGTTTACCCTCTTCGTCTCCTTCATCTTAATACGCTCCTCAACAACTATTATAGCTCAGATTCGTTACTTTTGATTTCCTAATTCCGCTCGATCTGGAATTACTAGCTTAGCTTAATCCATTCATATCCAAATCGAATATAGAAGTTATTGTTAATCTTCCGGTGAAAAGAGTATGAATTGGAGATTTTGAAATTTTTTATCTGATTTTGTGTGATTTTTATTTACTCTGTGTAGTCTCTGGTTGCAAATGAGGAGTTTCAGCACATTCTGCGTGTGCTCAACACTAACGTTGATGGTAAACAAAAGATTATGTTTGCCCTTACCTCTATCAAAGGTATTGGAAGAAGATTCGCCAACATTGTCTGCAAGAAAGCTGATGTTGACATGAACAAGAGGTATTAATTTCAATCAAAATTCAATCTTTTGGATTGTTGGAATTGAAATTAGCAAATTTTTTTGCATCAGTTAGATTAGTGTAGATGTGTTTTTTGAGTCTTTGCTGTAAAGTTTAGGTATTGTAGTCTTACCTAGTCTGTAAATGCCAATGTGAACTGAAACTTTTGCTCTTCTTTTGACGTAGCGGCTGATGTTTGTCAGTGGAGCTATCATAACAATAGAGTAACCAGTGTGTTGTAGGTTCAGCCAAAAGCTTGGAAAATTAGCAATTTGTTTGCATCAACTAAAATAGATTTGAGTATGTGTTTTGATTCTTTTGCTATATCATTTTAGGTCCTTGAGTTTACACTCTGTGCCACTTTGTTGTGGTAACTGGTCTTCAAAAGCTAATGTGATATAAACCTTTCACTCTTCTTTTGATTTTTGCGGGTGATGTTTGTCAATGGAATCATCATAACTGTAGATTAGTTCAGCATATTTTATTATTCTTGTGTATCCCTATTTGCAATTCTTGTTTTACCAGTGCATTGTTGTCTAAGTTTGATCTATAATTCTTCAGGGCTGGTGAGTTATCTGCAGCTGAGCTTGACAACCTTATGACAATTGTTGCTAACCCAAGACAGTTCAAGATTCCAGACTGGTTCTTGAACAGACAGAAAGACTACAAAGACGGAAAGTACTCTCAAGTTGTCTCCAATGCTCTTGACATGAAGCTCAGGGATGATCTTGAACGTCTCAAGAAAATTAGGTAAACTTAATACTGGTCTCAATCACATAACATGTTATCACACTACTAAATTGATTTTATTAATGGTGGTTTTGCATTTTCTTACAATGAGCAGGAACCACCGTGGTCTAAGACATTACTGGGGTCTCCGAGTCCGTGGACAACACACCAAGACAACTGGTCGCAGAGGAAAGACTGTTGGTGTGTCTAAGAAGCGTTGATGAGTCAGTTTTGCTAGTTGCTGCTGGATTGGATCTTTGATATGGACCGATTTGAAGTTTTGTTATTCGTACAATTTTGCATGACTCGTGTTTGGGTCTTTTATAAGAGATCTTCACTACTATTTTATTACTTTTAAGATAATATTTTGTTACTGGATCTTTATTTCATTTCTATGTCAGATGTGTGATTACTTGATCGAGTCTAGTAGGTGAAACTGTGTCAAATTTCTGCAATGTCTTGATAGATTGGTTGGAGAGCAGGCCAAATTTGCGGAGTATGAACATTTTTAGCATTGGATTCAAAAATTACCTGCTTGTCGGACGAGTTGTGATGTGAAGGGTTCCAAATTCTTGCTGTCTGTGCCTATTGAGGGAGCCTCCTCTTCGTTTTGCAATAACCACGTGCAAGTTTAGACCACGTCAACCAAAAAAGAAGAAGCCCATTATCACCACTAAGATCGTCTTCATGTGTCCTAGCACTTGGAATGATACAGCTGTGAATCTCCCGATCCAGATGAACTGGCTTAGGTTGGTTCTAATAGCTATTGGGCACGAGAGGGTTATAAACAGCTGCAGAATTCAAGAACAAGTTAGGTTCGACGGAGTTTGTACTGTATACGTGCAGCACGATTTGGCCTTAAGAGAATAGGTAAGCATATAGAAACGGTTCTTGAATTATATAACTAAGAAACAGACATGGAATTGCATGTAACAAGCTAGACTCAAAGAGAATCTGCTTGGCTTGGTACCAAATGACGGAAATAATAGAAGATTATCGTAATCAGACAACCATAAGATTCATAGGATCTCAAATGAGGTCAAAATCTCAAAAAAGAAGTCGAAGTCGATGTTCTAAAGGAATGGCATTCATTGTTGTCATCAATTTGTTTCTAGAGATTGTATCAGCAGTTACAGAGCAGCTCTCTTCCATTCACAAGCCTTACCTCGCAAGAATATCCTTGCTAATGGCAATTATCTCTGTTGTACTCTTCATTGTTGAACTCACTCGCAAAATCGAACACCAAAAAGTTCATTTCCGATGGAAGCGGCCTATTCCTTGGTTCTACTATCAATCTGGTGGCCACAACATAGTCTTCGGAAGTTTAACAGAGACGGTCTTATTGTTCTGTGGTATTGGTCAGTTAATAGTGTCAACGATCAATTGTAGTTTTATCGAAAGAGGAGGTGATAGTCTCATCAAAATATCACTGTGGCCACTATTCTTTGCTATCGGTATGGCAATCTCCAAGCTCAAGGATTTTATTTTCGATCTTACCCTGGAAGTCCAGCCCGAGGAAAGCTTATAAACATCTAAGATTTTAACATAAGGTTTCTTTCATGTATTTGATTTTGTCTTTTATAATGTAACTATAAGTTTGAAAGTGTACAGAATTGTGATGATCTCATTAAAACACATTGCCTTGGAGAGCAATCTTCCTTAGAGAGTAATTTCCCCTGGTCTATTTATGCACTCTAAGATTAAGGCATTTTTGGGGGTAAAACTGCAGAATCTACAAGGGAACAACTATAGTCCTTGGGTTATAAACATGAAAGCTACACTTAGGTCTAGAGTTTAGACTATTAAATTTCAATTTGATATTTTGAAAGGATTTTCTAGCCGTATTTAGGCATTATAAAATTATAAGCACCCCTAATGATAAAATACATGTCTTATTGCAATATGGAAAGCTGTGCTTTGATGTAACTCGATTCCGAAATAAACACAGCATTACAAAAATCTCAATCGTCTGTCTGTATGAAAAAAAAATCGACTTTTCCGTAGCCAAGCAAAATTAGGACGAGGATAATAAATTAAGCTAAACAAAGAGAACAACTCATAAAAAGAGACGTAACTATGTGATGTTCCTGATAATTTACTACTTACTACTAGGCTTTGTCTTCGTTCTCATCAGAATCCGAAGCAGTTCCAAGTTTCTGTTGACGAGTCGTTGGAAGAGAATAGTTCCGTCGCTCTTTGCCTCCTGGCTTGGAAGAGGCATTACCATACCAGATCATACCCAGTACTGCGATAATCATTCCAACAACCACGTGCAAGTTTAGACCTTCTCTACCAAAGAAGAAGAAGCCCATTATTAGCACTAGGATCGTCTTCATGTGTCCTAGGACTTGGAAGGATACAGCTGTAAATCTCCCGATGCAGATGAACTGGCTTAGGTTGGTTCCGATTGCTATTGTGCACGACAGGGTTATAAACAGCTGCAGATTTCAGGAACGAGTAAGGTTCGAATGAGTTTATACCGTGTAGGAGCATCACGATTTAGTCTTAAGAGCATATGCATAGAGAAACGGATCTTAAGTTAACAAAGAAACATGCAATGTAATAAGCTAGACTCCTATAGAATCTTCTTGGCTAGGTATGCTGAGTCTAAACAAAGTAGACATAATGACGCTACTTTGCTTTAGTGAGGAGAGTCAAACTTGATTCTAGTGACAAATGCGACTAACGATGAAACTAATTGAGGTATATGGCACTTACCACGGAGACCAAGTTGTAGTTGTACATGTCTACTCTTTTTTCTGTCAGCCAATAATCAAGAAATGGGCCAACTACTAGCAACGTTGCCGCTTGGGCTGGAGCGGTATGTCCCAATAAGTTGAATGAGTTGAGCGAGTACTTGCGCTGAAGGTAATGTACATACTGCATCATGTAAAAACCATGCCAATCTTAGTTTTAAGTTAAATAAAATACTGATATGTTTACTTGGTAAGAACACAAAACGTGTTGAGAACACCTACATATTGTTGCAGAGCAGTACTCCATACAGCAATGAAAGCGGCTACAAAGCCTTTAGTGTTTACACTAACATCAGTAACAGTGCAAACACCAACACCCACAAGAACAAGTCCTATGCTAAGCTTTGTGTCTCTAGAGTAACGGATCTTATCGAAAACCATTTCCAACAAGCAGGATACAGGAATCATACTCAGCTTAGCAATCTGACAAGCAAATGAAATAAAAATTAGATGTATTTCTTTACGCAATCGCATAGGTACAAAGCACGATTGTATGAATCACCTGATAAAATCCAACAGAGTTCCACATAAGACTGACATTCATACCAACGATAGAGAAATTCGCAAACAGAATAAACCTCAAAAGCTCGGTAAACGGAAGATGAGAAGGCTGAATGTAACCAAGACATCTCAGAACAATTGTCATCAGAGTTGTGGTAGCGAAATGTAAACCGGTTAAGGTTGTAGCTGCAGCGAATTAACATATTAGAAGACTAGCTTTGAGGTTTTAAAGAAGAAAGAGCAAAAGAGATCTTACCAAAGCTATAACCATAAGTAGCCATTAAAGCTTTATTAACAATGATGATACCAACAGAAGTGACGACATTGAACATCCACGCAGCAGCATCAACTGCTGCTTTCTTATCAGCTTTGCTAACAGAAGCCATTTTTGTAACTTTCTCTCTTCTTCAATTAAGCAAATCTCTCTACTTCTTTCAATCTCCCATTCTCCAGAGACTCAATTCACCACAGAGTTTCACTTTCCGCTAAGCTTCCATACGAAATGAATCGAGAGTTATGAAGAAATCACAGAATCCATTCGACGAAAAAAAACAAAACAAGAGCTGGACTTAAACATGTAGTTCGATCGTGTTAATTTGAACGTAGTCAGATCGGATCCGGCGCCGGAGATTGGAATCGGAACGAATTGCTGTAAGATCTAAGATCATAGATCAATCACTGATTGAAGACGATCGATCTTTTCTCACGTTATTATATCATCAAATCCGAGGAGATATCACAAATTCAAGAGAAAAACAAAAAAAAGAAGAAGAATCTGAGAATACGGCGTGGAGTTACCTGGAGAGGAAGAAAACGTAAGAAGAGAGAAAATCGGAAATAGGAAGGAGATGATCGGAAGATCGGGAGCCGTCGACGGCGAGAGTGGTGAGTGGAAGAAATCGGCAACAAAAAAAAAATGTAATCTGAAAAGACAGTTAGGAAGCGTAGGGCTCGTAAAGCGAGAAGAGTAGTAGTCAGGCGCTCCAGCAAATTCGTTAAAGTTATTTTATTTATTTATTTGTATGTTTTACTCATAAACTACTTTTTACTGATTACTAAAGGTTAATATAATCTAGGTAAACTGCCTCTAAATGGGCTTTTAACCACGATGGAAGAGCCCATTTGGGAATTCTATCTGCTGTTTTAATTACTTGATGTTGGACATAAGTATGATGTTGTGATGATAATTTTATCATAGCCTATTTTTACCTAGAAAAAACCCTGCAAACAAATATTATGTTAAAAAAAACTCTACAAAAATCTTGTACAAAACCCTTTAGGTTTCATGGTACCTAACTATATTTCAAATGTTTTTTTTTATTTTATGTTTAATTTACCATTATATTATTATTAATTAAATAATCCTGAAACATTATTCATACTAACATTATTTAAAATACGAACTCAATCAATTCCAATATAAACCAAGACCAAATTCAATTTACGTTTTTGGCGAGAAATCACAGAATCATGTTTTTAAATAAATGAGACAAAATGCAGTTTACGTTTTTGGCGGGAAAACGAGATTTCATGTTTTTGGCAGAAAAACGAGATCTTACATTTTTGACGGGAAATCACGGAATCATGATTTTTACATAAAACGAGAAAATAATGCAATTTTATGTTTTTGGTGGGAAATGAGATTTTACGTTTTTGGTGAGAAAATGAGATTTTTTATTTTTGGCGAGAAATCATGGAATCATGGTTTTTACATAAAAATAAAAAATACAATTTTACGTTTTTGGAGGAAAAATGAGATTTTATGTTTTTGGCGGGAAAACAAGATTTTATTTTTTTGACGGGAAAACGAGATTTTACGTTTATGACGGGAAATCATGGTTTTTACATAAAAACAAGAAAAATGCAGTTTTACGTTTTTGGCGGAAAAATGAAATTTTACGTATTTGGCAGGAAAACGAGATTTTATGTTTTTGACAGGAAATCATGGAATCATGGTTTTGACAAAAAAACAATTTTTTTTACAATTTGGCGGGAAAATTAAATTTTATGTTTTTGGAGGAAAAATGTAATCTTACATTTTTTATAGAGAAATTCCCTAAAATAGCAACAAAATAAGTTTTTGTGACAAATTTAGCAAATATTTTTATTAAGGACAAAAATAACATTTTTATAAAAAGTAATAATTTAATGTTTTAGTTTGGGTTAAGTATTTTAGAATTTAGGGTATAGTTTTTAGGGGTAGGTGGTATGGTTTAGGGTTTAGGGTTTTATAAACCGTAAACCTTAAAAATATGAGGTTAGAAGATTTATGCTATATAAGAAAATTACCCTTTAATAAAAATGGTATTTTTGTTTTAAATGAAAATATGTGCTATTTTTGAAACAAAAACTTAATTTAGTGTTATTTTTGAGAATTACCCTATTTTGTCATATAAAGTATATAATGTAAGGTTTGTATCAATGAGACAATGATATTGTAAAACAAATAATAAAGTGTTAGAAATGGATAATGATTATCCATATGTTTCCACCGCCTCTCATATTAATCGACTTCATAGACTTGGTTAACAAGTTTTACTACTTGTATAAATAGAGAGCATGGTTCATGTAATAATACAATTTATAAGTACAACATTTCTTCCTTTGTTAAAGCTATACGACACTTCTTCTATTTTTATATTATTTCTTCTTTATAATATTATATTATATATATTATTTTATAACACATTATCAGCACGAATAAGCTTCCGATCCGATGATGTCTCTACCGCTTCAGATCCAATGAAGTAAGGTACATATTTTATTATTTTAATTTATAAAATTATTTATTTAATATAAATATAATAGACATCATGAGACTATGCCTTTTCCGGATCATTTGTAATATAGAATAGGTTCTGTCTCTATTACGATAAAATAAAAAACTTATATCTTTTTCCCGGATTGATCGTAATATAGAGGAGGCTCTGCCTCTGTTACGATAAAATAAAATATTATATTTATTTCCAAAATTGATCATTATATAAGGTAGGCTCTGCCTTTTCTTGATCAAATAGAAATTTATGTCTCATTAAGTATATGAAAGTCAAGCTTTTTGAATTCTTATATAGAAGGCCATGCCCCATGAATCCTTATATAGAAAGTTAGGACTATTAATTCATTTTTATGAATTTATTTATTTAAGTATTTAATTTATTTTTAAAGAATGATTATATGTGTTATATCATGTCCAAAGATATTAAAGTATGCCTTTAAAATCAAAAATATTTTATCTTTTTGAGAATTTATTAGGCACATATCAATATAATATTAGACAGTGTGAAAGTAATTAGAAAATCTAGATGAGCTAGTCTCTCGATTTTCAAAGACATAAATTTTATAATCGATCATGCTTTATGTTCTCCAAAAGTCTCGAAGAAACTTGTTAAAGTTTCAAAGACATTTTGTCTTACTAATAATCATATAGAGACTATAAATAAGAATGACATTGAATATCTTGCATCACATCGAAGAGAAAACATATATTAGAATTTTTTTTATTTCTATGTTATCCTCTGCATTATACTAGAAGTTTACTTGTACTTTCAAATTTTTGAATAAAAACTTGGACACATTGGTTCAATCATGATGCGAAAAATTGTGAAAAATGCTAATAGCCATTCAATGAAAACCTATAAGAGTTTTTAATCTGATGAGTTTTCATGTGATGCATGCTTTGAGAGAAAACTCATAATTCGACCATCTCCAGCCAAAAATTGGGAATGAATATCTAGTATTCTTATAGAGAATACATGATGATATATGTGGATATATTTACCCTTTATTGCGGGCCATTTTGATACTTTATGGCATTGATCGACACATCTAATAGATGGTCACATGTGCGTGTCTTTAGACAACACAAAATATGGCTTTCACAAGAATAATTAGGCTCTCACAAGCCTTTACTATACAAGCTTTTGAAGACATTTATATGTCAATCAATATTGATGTTGAACATATAGTTTTCCATGTTGAAAATAACATGGATGAGTGTTTAATAAAATGGTAAAAAAAATTAAATAAATGTGGAATCGAATGTTCGACCACACTGAAGACTTGTATGTATACGATTATATCATAAATATGGCATAAATGATAGTAAACATAATGTTTACTAATTGTTTAAAGTATAGTATAACCAGTTAGGCCATCCCGGTCAATCAATGATATCAAAGATCATTTAGGGGGGTGTATTGGAATGAGTATTTGGAGAGATTTGAGTTTTAATGACAAATCATGTGTTATTGAAACATGAATTTTAAAATATCTTTTAAAATCCAGTGTTATTGGATTAATGATTTTAAATTATACCATCAAATCAACAGTTATTGAAAACATGATTAAGATTTGATTTAAAAGTTTCAGGTGAGATTTGAGGGGATTTCTTAGTTAAAAATACAAAGACCCAAATCTCATGGTTTTATGTGAGATTTCAGAAAATTTAATAATAAAATTTATAATTCACCAAAATTTCACCAAATTATCTCAAAACTCATTAAAACTCAAATCTCTCCAAATATTCAGTTCAATACACCCTCTTAAAATCTATGCTGAATAACTAGAAGTTTATTTTTCAAGTCTCGCATGCGTAGCAGTGTTCATACATCAAAAGTAATATTTCATTTATGTTAAGTTATTCAAATTTATGTTATATTTCATTTAAATTTATATATTATTTATGGAGTAAAATGTTATGCCTCCTCCTTGATTCTATAGTAGGCTATGCCTCATGAATCATATGACGTTAGGCCAAATCACCATTTTTGATTAAACAAGCTCAACCCCCAAATCATACTCTTAAATATAACCGATCTATAAATAAGAATCGGTCCAAGATGAATGGATAAGAAGAACATCATCTTGAGAAAAAGTATTAAGAATCCCACTAGATTTGATACATAATACTTGACTCAAAATGAGTGATTAAATATGTTATTGATCATAATGTGATTCAGTCGAGATGACTGTACTAAAAAAGTCATCATCTCGAGGAGGAGAATTAAAGAATCCTACATCGACCGTAAGCTGGTAATTTTGGTGAGTTTACCTCCAAAATCTATCACTTATTGTATGTCGATTAGAATAAAATGAAACATCCATAAGATGATGTCCACACTCAAAATGAGCTTTGATGAATCGTTCATAAAACGAATCCAAAGGATTGTAAAACGATATGGTAAAATTTAATTTTCATGTGTTGGCATGGAACATGCAGTTTTGCATGTAACAATGATTTTACATATAAAACCAACAAGTTATAATAAATATCTCCCATGTAATTCATTAATGGTTAGAGATCTGATATTTTTCTTTTGGAGCTTTGTGGGTGTGTGATATAAATTATAAATGCTCCACCACACCACATAAAAAATAATATCCAAAGAGAATAAAATATATATTGTTGGAGATAAATCTCAACTGTAATAATAAGCCATCATTCAGATATGTGCTTATTGAAAGATTTGCATATTATCATTTTGATGATAAATTTTCTCTCATCATTAAGGAGAGTTGAATAGTTTGAGTCCTTGAACAAATGATTATGAACTTAAAGTTCAAAAGTTCAAAAGATCAATATTCTCATATATTGTAAATCAAACAGCTGATGAATGAGATTTCATGAAATGAATCATCATTATAGATCCTCATATAAATAAATATGAACACTAAGTTCATAGGATAATTCATTCTTATATTCTAGCTGAAATGATCCATATATCTCTATTAAGGACTAAGTCTATTGGCGATAGACTATTTTGGTTCTATAAATAAAGAAAATGCTTGAAAAAAAAAAAAGCAATTAATAAGAGGATCAGACTCCTAAAGAGGAGCAATAGACTGTTGACATATGGTTAATATATAATCATGTACCTAAATAAAATCATTATTAATGATCAATAATTAAGAGATATCGATTAACCATGTCATTACGGGAAATATAGAACCAAAAACAAAATGATTATCAACAAAACAAATTATATAAGCGCGCCTGATAAGATTAATGAGAATCATGAATTTCTGCCATGTGATGAGTGTAGAGACTGCGCTATGTAGTTAAGCGTTGAGATTACATATTGGCCAATAAATAAAAGAGGTAGCCAAGTCTATGTTAAACTCGTATAAAAAATGAGAAATTTTGGAGTAATAGTCAAAGCATCAAAGGGTATTGAGATATATAAAACAAAATGGTATGTCGTGCCAGTTTTGTTAAGTACCCTATACATAAAGTTTTGATTCTATATAAGGGACTTGAATTGCGGTTCAAGAGAAATGCTTATAGAGCTTGATCCCTGAAACATGCGTGGCTATACTCTTTTTCCCTTATCATAGTTTTTGTCCCACTGGGTTTTTCTATGATGAAGTTTTTAACGAAGCAACATATAACACGCAGAGGATATACATCAAAGGGATGTATTATCATAAAGGTCTCGCACTCTCCCAAAGTGATTGTTATAAATCAAGAGAAGTGAAGAGAATGTGAATCATCTATGAGACCTATAAAGGATAAGAATATATCTATTTTTTTCAGGGGGAGATTACGTTACTGTACTCTTTTTCTCTTCTCATTGTTTTTATCCTAATAGATTTTTCCATGATAAGATTTTTAACGAGACAGTACGTAATCCATGAATCATAATGGATAATCAAGGGAGAGTGTTAGAAATGGATAATGATTATCCATATGTTTCCACCACCTCTCATATTAACCGACTTCATAGACTTGGTTAACAAGTTTTACTACTTGTATAAATAGAGTGCATGGTTCATGTAATAGTACAATTTATAGTACAACGTTTCTTCCTTTGTTAAAGCTCTACGACACTTCTTCTATTTTTATAGGAAAAATTACTAAAATAATACTACAGTTTGATTTAATGACTAACTTAGCATAAAAAAAATTAGTGTTAAATGAGTTTTTTTATCACAAAAATACCTTTAACACCATATGTTAGGAAAAAGTAATTACATAAATGCTATTATGAATTAATAACACATCAGCAATATTTCCATTTTTTTAACAAAATACAAATATTTATGAATTTACCATTACTGACAAAAAATCTGCGACATAAATCTGCGGTTCTATGTTGTAGCAAATCTTTTGGTATGGCAGATTTTTAGTTTTATCGTAGATTTGTTTTGTAGATTTTTTTGTACCGTAGATTTGTAAGTTTTAGTGGTAGTAGATTTTCTAATTCATCGTAGATATTTTTATCCTTCATAGATTTTTTTCTGAACCTCATCATAGAAGTTGTAAATTTTCTCAATTTCCTAAAGTGTTAGAATTTATACGGCAGATTTTTTATTTTTTCGTAGATTTATGATGTAGACTTATTTTTCTATCTTAGATTTTTTACTTTTAGTTATAGCAAAGTAAGGTTTCACATACTAGTGGCCGTAGATTTTTTATCAAAGTTAAATTGCTAGAATAACATTTTAGTTACCGCAGATTTTGTTTTACTTATCGCAGATTTATTAATCTTTTTTACGTAAAAGATTTGGTGCAATTCTCTTTACCGCAGACATTAAATTTCATAGAATGATATTCTTAGTGTCTACAGACTTATTGTGGTAGATTTGTTGCAGCTATGTTACCGCATACTTTTTACCGTAAATGTTGTCGCATATTTTCTCATTAGTTTTCTTAATTAATGACGAAGAATTGATTTTTTTTTTAAATATAACTATTACGATTAGAGTTTTATCAGCCTCTTTCTTCTTCTTTCCCAAAAATTCTTTTAGTTTTCAACCATCATCGGAAACAGTTAGAATTTGTGTGGAAGTTAAGGAAAAACATCTGACTGAATCTAAAGAGGTTGATGAAGCCGATTGTGTGACTAATGCTGATAGCAATTACGGCCATGGCCACGCTGGCTATTCTGACCCTTAGAACCAGGTTTCCGACAAGCTTCCGGTAACATGTCTCTTGTACTCTAAAACTTGTTTGATGTATCTTCTTCAATTATTAGATGTTTGTTGAGACACATGTTAAACTTAGATGAGTAAAAAATGAGTTAGAATCCTCTAATACACACTTATATTCTTGAATATGAGTAAAGAATGCAACTAAGTAATTGTGAGGATTAATAAACATTACATGTTGCGTAAAGATGTTTTTGCCTGCCTTGATAACATTCTGGGATATGTTCAAGAGTACGTGATCTCAACGAAAACACCAAGTACAATAAAAAGAAAATAAAGGTTGTATAGTAATAGACTAATAGTGAAAGAAAATAACGATTATTTAACATCCAGAGAAAGACATCATACATGGGTGATGATCAAGGCAGATGATGATTATTGAGCTCACAAAAACAAAAGAAAAACCCAAGAAATAAAAAGAAAAGAAAGGTTGCATTGTATCACACAGCTAAAAACACCAAAGAGGTTCGTCGAGCCTTTACTTCAACATCTCCATCTTCTCCATCTTCACCATCATCTTCTCCTTCTTCTTCTTCTCCATCGCCATCTTCTTTTTCTTAACCAGCTCACGTGAATAAGCTAAAATAAAGTATAAACAAGGAAACAAATAAGAGGTTTTAATTTGGTACCAAGAATCAAAAATCAAGAAGCAAGAGCAAATTTATGTACATCCACCCATATAGCCACAGGCGTTGCTGTCGATAAGTCTTCTACTTTTACGTATTTCCGTTTGCCGCACACCAGAATCAACTTCAAGATTCACTTCTACCATTTTACGTCCACTTAGTTCTAGCGCCTTCTCTACACATCTTTTCCCTCCAATAGTAATGACAGCAAGACAGCTGTAAATTTGAACAGAGACAAAGTGTTTAGTAAGAAGTCAATAACTTGAGACAGAAATTGGAGGAAGAAAGAAGCCACAAACCCAGGGACAAGCCCAACATCCGTGACCTCTCTACATGAAGAGAAATGATTACGCAGCACAATCTTGATATCAATCTCTCAGCAAGCCCAGTGTCATATCCCGTAACGGACACGCTAATAATAATTTGATAATATTATTAACATGACAACAAAACACATTTTAGAGATAATATAATCAAAACTTACACGGAGGTTTGGATTATCGGATAAGAAGGAAAACTGATTTCTATCAGCCGCACCGCAGGCTTAACGATTGCAGTCCATCCTGCCACGTCAGTTCCATCAAGTTCTAATGCCTTCTCTTGAACACCTTCTCCCTCGAACCTTATGAAGGGGAGACTGTAAAACGATACAAAAACCAAACTAGTTTTTAGATTCACTGGAAAAATTGGAGGAAATTAAGAAGCCACAAACAAACCTCTTGAAAACAAAAACATCTACGATCTTTCCAAATGAAGCGAAATGTTTGCGCAATGCCATTTCCACAGCATAATTTTGAAGCGAACAAGTCTCAAATCCCTCAACGGAAATATCCTTAAAGACACTGCAACAATTTGATTTTGATTCCCATCAGATTATATTATCATCAACACGGAGAGAAGAAACGGCGAGTTGTCGGGGAGAGGATTGAAGAAACCGCGAGAAAATAGCGGTTTGATAGTTTTTATGGCGAGAGAAAAGAAGAAACTGTGAGGAAAGGGACGAATCAGCAAGAGAATAGAAGAAATCGAATCAATGGCGACGGCGGAGAGTTGAACGGCAATGACGAGGGAGAAAAAATTTCAGATTCGGCGGTTCTAGGGTTTGAGTGAAGAATAAGAGTTTTTTTTTTTGGAACGTAGAAGAGTTTTTTTTTTGGAACTAAGAATCGTGTGTGTTTTATTTTTATTAAAACTGATTTTTTTATTCTTTTAGTTAATTTTTATTAAAATTGATTTGCTTTATATTTTAACATTTTAGTTTTTATAATTTTTTATTTTACTAATTATGTTTTTCAATAATGGCATTTTTGTCTTTTGACAAAATATTAATATTAGACTAGTAAATGTTTTTTACGAGTATTAGTCTAGTCATTAATTTAAAGATTAGTATTATTCTATACAAAATTCAGATTTTTATATTATTTCTTCTTTATAATATATATTATATATATATATATTTATTATTATTATTTTATAACATAAAGTACATTTTTCTATTTCTTTATACATAAATCCGAATATGATTCAAACTCTAACAATAATTTTTAAAATAAATAGAACGATATAGTTTTTATTAAAACTATAATGCCCAAATCGAAAAAACTTAAAGGTACTCGTGTATATCTCTTCGTAAATTAATAGATGTTTTAAAATATTTCCATGTTCACAACATTTATAGTTGTTGTTTAGGGCTTTTCATCGTTAAATGTGACAGTAGTTTATTTAATACTTCTATAGTATCAGATATGGAGTTTGATTTTTAGAGTTTAGAAATTATGTAGATTAATTGAGGCAAATTATGTAGAAATTTTCACTATAGTCCAAGTAGAATAGGCCGTTGTGAATCCATTTATTAAAGGTAGAAGTGTTTAAGAAAATGAGTTAGACGATCCCGTAGATGGTGCCTAAACGATCTAGACCTCACCTAAAACAGTTTAAAAGATATAGTTTTTTTTTTCCATCTAATACATATATTTTCTTTAAAATAAAGAATTTGTATCCATCTAATCCCTTGAAACTTTTACTTTTAATGATTATCGTATTTTTAAGACAGGGAACAACACTACAAAAAATTTACCGCAAAACCGACGGAATATAAATCCGTCGGAAAATTCCGACGGATTTGCGATGTATTTCCGATTGACATGAAAATTGACGATTCCGTCAAAAATCCATCTGAAATTTCTGATGGATTAATTTCTGTCAGAAAATTTCAGACGGTTTTCCGACGGACACACCTAGTTACGTCGGAAATCCGTCGGAAATTTCAGACGGATTTCCGACGGATTACTGAGCTTAGATTCCATTGTTGGGAAAATGCAAAGATGGTTGTTCATTCCATATATAATTCGACATTGACTAATTTAGGAGAACAAGTTCCTCCGCAACTTCTTCGCCGAATCAAAAGGAAACTTAACAATTCCCCATCTTTTTCTTAGTAAATCATCAAATAGTCCAATTTGTTTGTCTAATAGACACCAAACATTCGTATCTTGTCACTACAAGAAATTTACCGCAAAACAAACGGAATTTCCGACGGATTTCTGATGGATTTCTGACGGATTTTTGACGGAATTTGTTTTTTGGCTTGTCTAGTCATATGTCAGACTAAACCTTAGAACGAGACACGTGAAACCACAAAACCGTCGGAAATCTGTTGGAAATTTCTGACGGATTTCCGACGGTATTGTGGTTTCGTGGTCTTTTACGATCCGTTTAACTTGAAATATGTTTGTAATATGCTATGTTACTCATTTCAATAATAAAATAATACCAAAAACCTTGTTATATATCATATATACCAAAATTAGAAAAATTCATAGAATCATGTTTACATGTTAGACAATGATACATATACTTAAGCGATGATTTATAAACATAACAAATAAAATTTTCTAATTTTGGTATATTTAATATGTAACAAGGTATTTGTTAGTATTTTATCATTGAAATGAGTAACAAATACATATTTTAAGAGAAACGGATCGAAATCTCATTGAAACCAAAACCGTCGGAAATCTGTCGGAAAAGACCGACAGCTTTCCGTCGGATACTAATATCAAATGTGTTAAATATGTTTCATATGAGTTTATATATATGTTTAGATTTTCCAACGGATTTACGACGGAAAATGAAAATTTGACCGCGTAAGTTGCCCGCGTGAATTAAATTTGTTTAAATTTTTTGCTATCCGTCAGAAATCCGGTTCCAAATATTTTCGAAAAACACCGGCAAATATTAATTTTTTCGCCAGTTCCGACGGCATTCCGACGGATATATCCGTCGGAATTCTGTTTTTATATATCACTTCTTCTTCTCAGCGAATTCATTTCTCATTTTAGAAGAAAAAAAATTAGAAGAAGAAGATTAAAATTTATTTATATTTATTCTGAATTAATTTTATACATTAATTATAATTAATTACAATTAATTATTATTAATTACAATTAATTAATATTAATTACAATTAATTAATATTAATTACAATTAATTAATATTAATTACAATAAATTAAATATTATGAATATTATTAATAAAATTATATATCCGTCAGAAATCCATCGAAAATTAAATCGAAATATGTTCGCGAAATCCGTAAAATCATCGATATATACATTGAAAATCCGTCGGAATGTGTCCGTCAGAAATCCGTTACAATTTTTGACATATTTCCGTTGGAATTTTTATTTCCGACGAGATAGAACAGACGAAAATTCCGTCAGAAATCCGTCGGAATAGGCCAATTCCAACGGATTTCTGACGGATTTTTCCGTCTGTTATAGCGTGTTTTCTTGTTGTGCAAGTAACATTTGAAGTCTTAAAAATATATATTACATAGCCAAAACACTATAAAATATTTTGAATTAAAACAAACAAATATTCATTTTGATAAATACTCCATTTATTCCTTATTAATCATATTTCTAGGAAAAAAATATTTCGAAAATATCAAATATGTAGGTTTTTATGCATATTTTATTAGTTATTAATGATGAATTTCAAAGTTCAAGAGAAATAATTGAATCATATTGGTTTAGGATTATTAAAAATTGTTAATCACAAAAACGATGCATTTATAATCAATTTTTACATATTTTCTTAATATGTGTGAAAATTCTAAAAATAGGATTAATAAGAAACATAGAGACTACTATTATTGGTTTTTCTTTTAACTTATAAAATATATTTAATTGATTATCTGGTTTATAAATCATGTTGTTTTATTAATTTGACATTGTAGTATCTGTAAAATATCAATTTAGTACCTAAAAAGCTTAAACAAATTAAAATGGTCTAAGTCCTTACTAATCATTTCAGGTATTGATGTTAGGTTGACGTCAACTTAGCACCTAACGTTTTTTTAAACACTAGAAAAACAGTCAATTATGAACATGATGTAATGACTTCACATATCTACCAACTTTGTGTTCTTGTCCTGGAATGACAAATCCTTCTTGGCAGCAAAATTTGAATTAAATCGATCAAAATATTCCTTTTTCACTTAAGCGATTATGAATCTTCATTCTCTATTTTTTTATATTGAGTTCAAACGTTCACATGTTAGCTTATGTGTGTGACTATCAAATGTTGATCTCATCCACAGTAACCTAAAATATATATTCGTGTGATATAAAACGCCAGTTTTAAAGTCAAATATCTGATTGATATCTTTTTTCTTTATTGAATTGATCGGTAAATTTATTCAACTCGAAAATATATTTTTATAATTATGTACTACATGTAATTGAGTTTTAAAATAAATTAGTAAAACTTATAACAAAGATAAATTTTTGTGCTGAGTTTTTTTTCTCTTGTAGTAAACCATGTTTCAATTCCCTTTTCGAGATACTTATCCCCTAAGTCTGATGGAAGATAACTTGTTTTGCATTTTATTTTCAATGAACTGAATGATCTTTGGCGCCATCTTTCGTGTTTCACTATGCAGTCAATCATTTGGTTCTCACCAAATCGTGTGTAGCGCAGCCTAGAAAGTATAGCGCAGCAGAAAGAGATGTACATTGTAACGCTCCCGAACTGTACTAGAACTAAGAAGCAACCGGGATGCTACGGTGATGTCACTCACACTCGAACGACCAAGGATTCCGGAAAACATCCGTTCACCCGTGTCATTCAAACGCAAGAACATCCCTCACGGCCAAGGCCTAAGGCTTGCCAAACTGTTCCCGGACCGTGAGTTGAGTCGATCCAGACAAGATCATCTCAGGTGGTACTCCAACATTTGATAAAAATCAGGATCTATACTTAGTAGTTTTTATGATCAAAACCCATTATCCAAACCAGTATAGCTTTTGGGATCCCAGGTGAAAACTATACGTAATAAAATCTACGGGTTTTGCAATAGCCGTAAAAATCTAATCTGGCCGATCCTAAGAATCACGATACCCGCTAATCCCCACTAAGGTTCTTGCACACAAAAGTAGCATCATGAGCAATCTAAGATTACCTAGTGAGACCGGTGCTATCAATAAGAAATTATAGTTCAAGCACTTAATAAAACAACGCACACAACACAACATTCATCTAACTTTTTATTTTTGAATTTAATGTTAAATTATATTCAAACAAAAATTGTATTTTTTACAACTAGTGCATCGTTTGTTTGAAAAAATTTAAAGCTGAAATTAAACTTTAGCTTCTAGATTCAAACCAAAGTTGAAGACCTTTGTCATATCGCCTATCTCCCAAAGCTCTGATCGATGAGAGTTGGTTTCGAACTTGTTTGTCTATCCACCTAATCAGTCGAGCTGCTGAGTTCGGCGCTTCCCCATGTCTTCACCCATTTCTCTCTCTCCATACCGTGTACAATGAAGCTTGGAGGACGTATCGAGCAAGGAAGCTCTCTACGCGGTCTTGCTGATGGTCCGAGACATAGGCAATAATAGTGTGCCAATCAGTCGTGTACATGGATTTGAAAATGTTCTTGGCTAGAGCTGCCCAAATCTCTCAGTCATTACCGCATGAGAAGAACAAATGATCTCGAGTTTCTGTGTTAGTTTGACAAAAAAATACAAGCCGCCGATGATCCCACATTCCACTTTGCCATACGATCACCTGTTGAAAGCCGATCCTGAATCGCTAGCCAGGCACAAAAAAGTACTTCGGTGTCGCATGAGTAAACCATACTCCTTTGTGCCAAGCTACCTTATTTGAAGTGGTTCGAATATGATTCCATGTATCCTTAGTCGAGAAAGATGATCTGAAAACATTGTTTTTCCCTCGCCATAACACAATGTCCTCTTCTTCCTTTCGGTTTTGCCTTTTCAAGTTTAAGACATCTTCAATCAAGTTTAAATAATCAGCTCGATGTGGTCTCCTCCGATGATCTGTCCATGCCTCTGCCACTGTCATTTTATGACTTATCCCCAAGTCAATAACTCCTCTATCCCCTGCAACCTCCACAAGTCTGCCCAAATTTGACAAGTTATCATACCAAAAAGATGTCCGTGTACCATTGCATACGTCGACTTTACAGAAAGATTTTGCCACCTCTCTATACTTGAGTAATTTTTTCCACATCCAATAACCCAAACATGTATTATTTTTGACTGACCAGAAAGATTCTTGTTTGAGTAGATACATTTTAATCCACTTAACCCATAGCGAGTTGCCGTGTGAAACGATTTTCCATATCAGTTTTAGACAACACATATCATTCGCCTCTTTCAAGGATCATAACCCAAGTCCTCCCTCTTGTTTTGGTTTACAAACAGCTTCCCATGATATTTTTTTTTTCCATGTAGTCATTTCTGAACCAGGCCATAGAAAAGCAGAACATATTTTGTCAATTTCTCTGATGCAGTCTCGTAGAAATCTAAACCAGCCAACCAAAAATTAGAAATGCTCCATAAGACTGAAATAATCAAGTTTAATCTACCAGCAAAAGAGAGAAAGCGCGATATCCATGATCTGATTCGCTTCTTTATCTGCTTCACTAATGGGAGATAGTCGGCGGATTGATATCACTGTATTTTACATGTTTTTAACCTTCATTTATCATCATTTTAGTGTACTTTCATCCATTGTTTATACCACTTTACATCATATTTATCACCTTAGAGTAATTAAGACATTTTACATGTGCATTGCATACATTCTGCATTTTGGAGTGGTATTAGGTGCTTTTGGAGCTCAGGACTACACAATCGGAGATTTGCACAATACTCGACCAAGACTGTTCGAGTGGAGAGCTCGAGTGCACATCCCTTAGAAGATCCGAAGGACCACTCGACCAGTATAGCTCAACCAGAGGGTTCGAGTGATGGTAGCTTGAAGAACACGTCAACACCACTCAACCTCGGATTGCTCGAGTGAATGAGTTCGAGGGAGAAACATACATTGGACCGGCCACTTGACCAAGACCACTCGAGCCATGTGCTCGAGTGGATTTTCCCTTCCTTGCCCCTGATTAGTTATTTTGTCTTTTTGTGTTTTAGGGCTTCCAGGCCCTTATATAAATACCTTGGACGTCTTATTAGCAGGGGATCCGCCTCTTTAGAACCCTAATCATGCCTCTCAATTTTCTCTCTCTCTTCTGAATTTGTAGCTCTGATTACTCTCTATCTATTTAGTATTTACAATTATTTTCTTCTCCAACATTCTTCATCGTATCTTTATCTATAACATATGTCGTTTTTAGCATTTTCTGGGTTTGTGTTCTTAATGATGAGTTCTGAGTAGTGATTAGGATTCTTAAGGATGGGGTCGATCTGTGTAGGATTCTTGGTTTCCTTAGATGTTTAAGTTTGAAATTGCATAGATCTCTTCTGGATTATGTTTCTTTAATGCTTAGTTAGCCAAGGGATTGGTAATTTTGATCTCATGCATTTCTCATCGGAAGGTGTTGATGAAATGCTTGAACCAACTAATACCAGAGATCTATAGCTTTAACCCATGGCTTAAGAGGTTTTAGCTATATTTTGACATTAATGAATTGGTTCTTAATGCTTGCATGTATTATCTTTCATTGATATCTGCTCTATGTTTCTTTGTATCTTTGATTGGATATTAAGATTAGGAAGTGGTATAGGCATGTTGGTGTTTATCACGGGAGTGGAGCCACCTTACTTTGATGTTCATTGTCTAGAGATAGCTTATGTGAAGTTTTGTTAGATATCTAGGAGAGACCAAGGAGAACCACAGATCCATGAATCCCATCCTTAGGACCCTACTTCCCATTTGATTGTAACTTTGCTCTTGCTTGCTTGTTTTGCTTTGTTCTATTTTGTTTGCTTTTGCTTTACCACTCGATCACTACTACTCGACCACTTAGGTCGAGTGCTTTCCATATTTTGTCTTTTTCTTAGTTTCACTCGACTGCATACACTCGATCCTTCTGATCGAGTTCTCTTTGTGTTTTTGTCGTTTTCTGCTTAGCTCGGCTTGACCACTCGACCACTCTTGTCGAGTGCTTTCCTTTTCTTTCTTTTTCTACTTAGCTCGACTAGTTTGACTCGACCACTGTGGTCGAGTGCTTTCTCTTTTACTTTTCTTGCTTAGCTCGATATCTTGACTCGACGTGTGTGACAGCGGGTTGTCTTTAGTTTACTTTTTGCATTTTGATTCTGTTTGTTAGGTTGTTAGATATATTTCTTTCTACTCTGCTTGGCTTGAAGTAATTGATCACATCCTCATTGCATAGCACAATCTTCTTGATTGGATTGACTTAGTATTCCCTCCACTATACTATAATTGCAAACATGGCACATTTAGCATTTCTTTGTATTGTTGAGTGAGAAAAAACCTTGTTTCACGGATGTGAGGCATTTCGTGACAAGAGGGAGCCCCTGATACCTCACCGGAAGTTGACCTACTTCAAATGGAAATCTATTTGCTATCTCTTGACTGATAGGTACATTGTCAATTTTTCCAAACTAATTTTCAGACCTAAGCGCTTAGCAAACTCATTAAACACCTCTACAATTCCTTGTATTGATCGAACTTTACCATCAGAGAGGACCATGAGATCATCTGCAAAACTTAGGTGAGTTAAACCAATGTTTTTTCAATGCGGATAGTATCCAAACTGCCTTGCACCAGCTGCCTTATCTAGCATTTTTGAGAGCACATCCATACATATGACAAACAGATACGGCGAGAAAGAGCAACCTTGTCGTAGTCCTCTTGCACTTCTGAAAAAAACCCACCAATTCCCCATTAACTTGAACCGAAAAGGAGGCCGTGGTGATACAAAGAGAAATCCAATGAACGAAATTCTGTGGAAAATTCATGGCTGTGAGGACTGTTGTGACAAAAGACCATTGAACTGTATCAAAAGCTTTAGAAATATCAATATTGATAGCACAACGACCCGATATTGTGTCCTTATGGTAGTCCTTTACTACTTCCATAGCTAGCAACAGATTCTCAATCAATAAACGGTCTTTTACAAAAGCAGATTGGTTTCCCGCGATAAACTTAGGAAGCACCAGCTTAAGCCGATTAGCAATGATTTTGATATGACTTTATATATCACATTGCAGCATGAGATAGGCCTATAATCTTTCATTTCTATCGCCTGCAGTTTCTTGGGGATGAGAGCAAGGATAGTGGTGTTGATACCTTCTGGTAGAAAACCTTTCGCAAAAATCGATTGGACTGCCAAGATAAACTCATCTCCAATAATATCCCATGTCACGTTATAAAATTCGGAATTGTAACCATCTGGACCTGGTGATTTATCATTTGGCATAGAAAATAATATCTTCTTAATCCTCTCAGCCGAAACTGTTCGAGTAAGCATCTCTTTGTCCAACTCTGAACAGCGAAATGGCAGTAAATCTTGAATTTCCTCAACACTAACTCCCTCGTAATCATTCGGAACCAGCTGTAGAAATTCTCTAAAAAATCTCTCAGCCTCCTCTTTAATCTCTTCCCCTATAGATGTCACACTACCATCTTGGTGTTGAATTTCTCTAATTGAGTTTTGTGCTTCTTGTGTCACGACAGCTCTGTGAAAGGTTTTATTATTTTTATCCCCAACCTGCAACAAATGCAACTTTGACTTTTGTTTTAGGTATTTTTCCTCTAGCACAGCTACTCGTTCCCACCTATTATAAGCTTCATTTTCTTCTTCCATGGCCCTTGGCGAAAGGTTATTCAGATTCATCTCCTGCTTATGACAAAGAGATTCATAAGCCTCTTTAGCTTTCTTAACCAGATTTCCCATTCGCTCTTTAGCCAATCTCCTTATCATAGGCTTGAGTCCCTTTAACTTCTTTGAAAAATGAAACAGAGATGAGGTGGATAAATAAATGGACTATGTTCCTTTCCAATAACTATCCACCATTGGTATAAATTCCTCCATATCAGCGAGAGCATTAACAAATTTAAAAGGCTTTCGACCACTTACCGTGCCACCAGCACCTACATTTAGATTTATTCGGCAACACAAATGATCTGAGCACCCCCCGGCTTCAAATACATTGTAAGACTGCAGGAATGCCTGAATCCAAGCATCATTAACCATGACTCTGTCTAACTTCTTCATGATTAAATCATTTTCTCTCTTATTACACCATGTGTAAAGCGGTCCGTGAGAAGCCAAATCTGAGATGGAACAATAATTTACTACCATCTGAAAATCACGCATACCAGATGTAATCGTAGGATTATCCTCCATTCTCAAATGCTCTTCCATGTCTAAAGTCTCATTAAAATCTCCAAATATTATCCAAGGTTTACTGCAAATGATTGGAGAGTCAAAATGATCTCTTAACTCATTCCATAAACCCTTTCTTTCCTCAACAAAATTCAAAGCATACACAAATGAGCAAAAAAACTCTTCTTCTTGATCTTCTAATTTCACCGAGCATGTTATTAGTTGACCACTTTTATAAAAATGAGTTAGCCTCACATTTCTCCTCCAAACTATCCAAATATGACCACGGTTGTTGTATTCATAGTTTGTCAATATCGACCAATCTTTGAACAACTGACTACCTAACCTATGCGCCTTACTCTCCTTAACCCTTGTTTCTAGCACACAACCAAACTGGAAATTTTGCTCCTCCACCCACTTCTTAATTACGGAATGTTTAGTTAGTTTATTTAAGCCTCGAACATTCCAAAAGAAACTCGATATTAATGATGTTTGGGGGAAAAACTTTTACTCTGATCTCTTGGCGGTGCCCTAGCTGATTAAGAAGAAAGATTTGAAATCGATTTGTGAGCAGTCTTGGATCCGCGAGGTAAAGATGGTCGCAGTGGCAGGTCTGCCTTACGAGTCTTTTCTACTAGTTCTTTGGTTACTGCAATCTCACCAATTTGTTCCTCTGTTTTAGCTGATTCATCCTCTTTGAGAACTTCACCAAACCCTTCATTCTTATCTTCCTCTCCCACTTCTCTATCCCCACAAAGAGCAGCATAAGAGTTTGATAAGATTGAGACTTCCCCAAACTTTAGTTCGTCTTGTCTTCTACCAGAACCACGGCCAGATTTTGATGGAGTAATCCAGCCCTGGTCGTTTTCACTTTCTATAGTATTAACCTCCTCGATAACAGCTTTTTCCTTGTTCGCACTGTTACTAGATTTTTTTCCAGCTTCACTCTCCTCAGCCGCAGTCACTACTACTAGAGAAAGAGTTTTTTTATCAACATTCTGTGTTTCTACAACAGGTACCATGTCAGAGATTGGGTTTTCTTGAAAGATCTTAGTCTCAACAGCTAGACAAATATTACTTAGATGCCCCCATTTCTTACAACAGCTACACCTTGGAGGCAACCAAGGGTAAGAATACTTTATCACCACCTCCAGTTCTCCATCTTCCTCACCCATGAGTATATACTCCTTTGGCAAATATTTTGTTAAGTATGCCTCCACCAAAATCTGTGCTTCATCAAAACTAACACAAGTCACAGAACAACAGGGTCAATCGACCACACTCTATCGACCAACACCATTGATACCCCTTATCGACCACACCCTATCGACAACACCTGGTCGATAGCCATCCTAAAAAACTATCTGAAGAAACTTATCGAGTTAGCTATCGATCAACCCGGTCGATACACCCTATTGACCTTGCTCTATTGGCCTTACCTAGTCGATAAGCACTACAAAAACATCCAGCAGGATTTATCGATAAACCTATCGACCTGTCCTAGTCGATATACCCTATCGACCTCGCTCTATCGACCACACCTGGTCGATAAGTACTAGGAAAACGTCCAACATGCTTTATCGACCAACCTATCGACCTGCCCTAGTCAATACACCCTATCGACCTCGCTCTATCGACCACAGCTGGTCGATAAGCACCCCGATTTCCCAACTCGACAACTTAGCCTTGACACAACCCTAAGTGCCAAACCTCTAAATGACAACCAACATACATCCAGCTAGGCAAACACATACCAAGCAACAAGGGAACACCCCCAACAAGCCATGGAATCACCAAGAAACCACAACACACACATATCACAAATCAAGCACATGAACACAATCAAAGCTTAATAAGGCACACAAGCACAAATCTATGGTTCCCTAACCACCACAAGCTTAGAAACCTCTAGCTAAAGCTCCACACATAACCAAAAGGCTTCTAAGCAACCTAGGAACACCCCAAAGCTTAGCACAACCCCACAAGCCCCCACATATGGCTTAATGTTAACCTTTGGTCACAACTCACCTTAGAATGGATGGATCTAAGCTTAGATGGACTCCCCAAGCTCAAGAAAGACCACTCCTTTTCCTCCAAAGCTCACGCCAAACCCTAAGCCCCAACCAAACCCTTTTCCAAACTTCACACACTCTTGACCTCTCAAGATCCAAGCTCACAAGCTTCCAAGCCTTCTCTTCTCCTTCTTTTCTCTTCTCTTTCTCTCAAGCTCTCAAGCTCTAAAACACTATCTCCCTTTCACCACAAATGGCGTCCAAGGAAGAAGAAAGAGAAGGAGAAGAAGCAAAATTGCTTTTGACTTTTAGGTTGAGAAAAACCCCACAACTTTCAAACCAATTTATGACACCCACGGAACAAATCTAAATTGATTATTCCAACCCCATAATCAATTTCTCGAGACTTGTCTAAGGTTCATAAACTCGAAAGAACATCCAAATTAATTAAATTAATTAATTTCTGGAACACGGGCGGTACAACATCTATCAAAGATGACTTATCGCCCAATCTCCAAATTTTATTGACAATCATGTGAATTTTCCCAACATGTGGTGCTTTTGTATTAAGAAATTTTCCTATCAAAAAATCTTCCCAAAGTGGCTTAGCACCAACTATCACTCGTAGCCACGAAGGCTAGAAGAGATCCACATCCCTTCCGACATGTTTTTACGGTGTCAAAGCTACATCAACATTTAGGGCTTGACAGTAGTGAGCCATCCAAGCCGATGGGAAAATAACGACATCATTCTAAAACCTAGACATGCAAATACATAACCACATCTAATGTTATTTTTCATATGCAAATGAAAGGACTGATCATGCATAAACATAACTAACATTCCATAATATTTTGCATCCTTACCTTTCTTGGCTACATGAATCTAATTAATTCAAGTAGTCTTAAGCCAACAACACATCAATCAATTCATTAGCATAAATTCATGATCGAATACGTTGTGATCAACTAACTATTCAATAACTTAATGTATAACACTAGTAAATTTAGGATAAACTAATGGATAACTTGAATCAATAATCGGATATAACGATCCAACTTAAGCGAATAGATCTAAGATCCAAACACTTAACAAAAATGCCAACGATTATCAATAACAATCAAGCAAACGATCAAGAATATTCGTGTCTTGCGACACTCTCACAAGCAAATAATCAAGAATATCCATGTCTTGCGACACTCTCACAAGCAAACAAGCATAATTACTTATCGAACTAACTATCTAATTCATGTAATCATTTTAAGAAACTTCTATACATCCTAACTAGTTCGGGATATGATACGTGAATTTACGAAGATAAATCACTGATCATTCAACAAGTATCATCAATAATTCATGTTATAACGGTCATGCATCAAGCAAAATCTCATGTTAATTCATCAAATAGGCACAAATTAAATGTAAATGAGCAATCAATTCATCAAAGAAATAATTGATTAATGGATTAAAGGCTTAATCATGTGCTACTACACATGCATCGAAACTCACTATTCTTCGATGGGTGCGGAACTGAAACGACCGCACTTTTTTTTGTTACCAAAAATATAATTAAATATTTATAAAACAATCCAACAAACACATAAACGACCACGAAGGTCAACACTTCTACCGGTTCTAGCAATCCTACGAAAGCTACAAAAACCACAAAACTACTGGGTCCTAATCATCCCCTCCTCACTGCCTCGATTCCACGATCACACTTTATCTTTACCTGCATCGACAAAAGTGATGCATCAACATTTGGTAAACTAAACGCTGAGTGAGATTGATCCTCCCAACAACATGCTATCAAAAAGCACCAATCAATTTTTAATAACCAAGACAACACGAAGAATTAATTAACAACAATTAAAACTTCTAACAATAAAATAGCAATTCCAAACCAAAAACGCTAAACAACAGCAGAAATAGTAAACACACTTTCACAACATGAATAATATCAACTTTCACAACCTCAAAAATCACCAAAGCGTTAAACAAAACTCCCCAAGCCCCCACACAAGCTTAAATGATAACCTTTGGTCCCAATTCACCTTAGATAGGATGGATCTAAGCTTAGATAGACTCCCCCAAGCTCAAGAAGAACTCCCTTTCTCTCCTTAGCTTCCGCCCAAAGCTAGTCCAAAGAACCTCCTCTTTAAACTTCTCCCAAGCTTCAAACTCTCTAGCTCCTTCAAGATCAAAGATCCAAGCTCCAAGAACTCTTTTCTCTATTCTTCTCTCTCCCTTACCTCATGCCAACAAAGCCTCACTCCAAATCCTTCCTTTTCCAAGCTTCACAAAGCTCCACACTCTTGATCTCGCAAGATACAAGCTCCACAAGCTCACAAAATCAAGAAATTCTCTCTCCACCCGCAGAAATGGCAAGCTCACTAAGGAGAAGAAGAGAAAACTAATTTTGCTTCCCACTTGTTACTTTTGAGAAAAACCCCATAACTTTCGAACCAATTTATGACACCCCCGGAACAAATCTAAATTAATTATTTCAACCTCATAATTAATTTCTCGAGACTTGTCTAAGGATCATAAACTCGAAAGAACTTCCAAATTAATTAAATTAATTAATTCCTGGAACATTGGCGTTACAATTTTCTCCCACTAACATAGATTCGTCCTCTAATCTTACGTTACCATTTATCTTCAATGAATCGTCTATCTCCAATAAACCTTAATCGTCGCAATGATTACTTAACTCTCAGCCAACCCGGCCAAGTCAACGCACACACGAGGTCTACTACCAACCTTCGAGGTTTTCCCATAATCTTTTGACCTACACGGCCAACACACAAGATTAAACACTAATCTCCGAGGTTTTCACACTACCTCTTGACCAACCCAGTCAACACACACACACACATGTACACGCATGTACATCCGAGGTCCATAACTAACCTCCGAGATTTCCCACTCAATCTCTATGCTTATGACACCGCAACATCATATGTACTTATTGCTCACACACAGACCAAACTCCATCACTCAAGACACCGCAGCATCTTTGAGTTCTGAGCATCTGCCATAACCCGCAGGATATCCACCATACCTCGCAAGGTATCAATCATACCACAGCACCCAAGACACTGCATCATCTCCAAGTTCTGGGTATCTGCCATACCACTCCACTCGGGGTAATATAACCTATAAGAGTCTTGATATCCCATACTACTCAATTCTAGGCAATATATCCCACGTCTATGATATACTCCTTACGAATCCACGGTATCACATATCACTATAGGCTATACACCTTTCGAGTCCGGGTACATCGCCAGTCACACTCTCAAGACACACAGTCCTGCGAGCTATCGACATCAGAGGAACTAGTCCTCCCAATAAGTCACACATCTATAAGTATCTCGACTGAACTACGTCCCGTGATTCGTGTAAATCCTTGCAAGGCAACACCGGCATCACCCATATTCCGCACCCAGAATATCTGCCGTGCATAACCAATAACCAGGCTATCGCACCTATACCCAATCACTCAGGGCACTCTCATGACTTGCTCAGTCACGCCAGCTAACACCTTAGCCAAACCGGACAACATAACACTATATGTGTACCGTCCCTACGCACCTTCTAGTGTCGGCTAGCTTTAGAGAAACTTGTCAAGACAACTATGACTAGGCTAGCTTTATCACTCAACGATTCGTTGTAGTAAATCGCCAATACAAACGTAATAAAACAAACAAGTACCATACGTCTGCAATCTGACTCACCACATAGAACAACTAAGTGAATAACCCTGTCTTGTCATTAGACTCATTTTTCCGAACAAGATTAACTCGAAAGATGCAACACTCACAACAGCAATAAGAACATCCATCTTATTACTCGCTTGCATTAATGCTTTTAACACCAAAACGTAATACAAAACCATGACTCCCAAAGTCATTAAATAATAATAAATACACATCTTATTATACAATCATAATGTAACATCGTTCTACACAACAAAAATACAAAATGAAACACATAGCATACAACCACAAACCGAAACTGGAACCTCTCGATGGAACTCAAGCCGCAACCTGCTTCTGGAACTACTTCCGGAACCTCATTTCCATCCTAGCCGATGGCTCCCAAATTTCCTCCTGCACCCCATCACAGTCCCACATAACTCGCATCATCGGAATCCTCTTCCGACGAAGCTCTTTGACCCTCCGCTCAAGAACTCTCAAAGGTCTCGCCTCAAAGGTTATATTGGACTGGAGATCTAATGGAATCTCAGCCAATACCTCGTCACCCCTATGCAAACACTTTTTCAGCATCGACACATGGAAGACCTTATGAAATACCTGCATAATCTCGGGTAACTCCAACCGATACGCTACCTGTCCAACACGCTCTACACTCCAAAACGGCCCCATATACCTTGGACTCAACTTAGTCACAATAATGAACCTGTTCGGACCTCTCAACAAAGCCATCTTGAGATACACTCTATCTCTTACCTCAAACACAAGCTCTTTCCGCCTCTTATTGGCATAACTCTTTTGCCGATCTTGGGCTTTTTTCGTGTTCAGCTTCAAAACCCAGATCTTCTCCATGGTTTCCTGAACAAAACTCGCACCCAATGTGCTTCTCTCCCCCACTTGAGTCCAACAAAAAGGTGTACGACATGGCCTCCCATACAGAGCCTCGCATGGAGCCATCCCAATACTCGCCTGGTTACTATTGTTAAACGCAAACTCTACCAAGCTCAAGTGATCCACCCAATGACCACCCTAATCCAGCACACACATCCTCAACAAATCCTCCGGAGTCTGGATGGTCATCTGCGAAGCATAGGCAATAACCTTCCCCCGCTGCATCAACACACAGCCAAGACCAACTCCCGACGCATCAATATACACCACATAAGGCTCACCTGGATCAGGCAATGCCAATACTAGACTACTAGTCAACAAGGCCTTCACTTTTGCAAAACTCTCCTCACACTCCAAGGACCACACGAAAGGAACATCCTTTCCCGTTAGCTTCGTCATAAACTTAGCCAAACTCCCGAAACCCTTAACGAACCTCCGATAATAACCTGCCAACCCGAGAAAACTCCTAATCTCTGTGGCATTGATCAGCTTCGGCCAAGCACTAATGCCTCGAACCTTCTATAGATCCACTGAAACCCTCTCCGTAGAGATAACGTGACCCAGAAAACCAATCTCTCGCTCCCAGAAGTTACACTTGCTCAACTTAACAAACAACTTCTGTTCCCACAGCTTCGCAAGAACCACACACAGATGCACCTCATGCTCCTCCATGCTCTTCGAGTACACCAAGATATCATCGTTAAAGATTATCACAACATCATCCAGATACTCCTGGAAAATGCTGTTCATCAATTTCATAAATGCAGGTGGTGCATTTGTCAACCCAAATGGCATCACCACAAACTCGTAGTGGCCATAACAAGATCTGAAAGCCGTCTTCCAGATATCTACGTCATCGATAAGAATTTGATGATATCCCGACGCCAAGTCAATCTTAGAGAATCAAGTAGCCCCTCTCAACTGATCCATCAACTCATCAATCAGAGGAAGAGGATACATATTCCTCATTGTGAAGTCCCCGGTAGTCAATGCACAACTAAAAACTCTCATCATTCTTCTTTACAAACAACACATCAATCAATTCATTAGCATAAATTCATGATAGTATACTTTGTGATCAACTAACTGTTAAATAACTTAACGTATAACACTAGTAAATTTAGGATAAACTAATGGATAACTTCAATTAATAACTTCGATCAAGAATATATGTGTCTTGCGACACTCTCACAAGCAAACAATCAAGAATATCCGTGTCTTGCGACACTCTCACAAGCAAACAAGCATAATTACTTATCAAACTAACTATTTAATTCATGTAATCATTTTAAGAAAAACCACAGATCACGTTTGGAAACTTCTATACATCCTAACCAGTTCGGGATTTGATACGTGAATTTACGAAGATAAATCATGGATCATTAAAAAAGTAACATCAATAATTCATGTTATAACGGTCACACATCAAGCAAGATCTCATGTTAATTCATCAAATAGGCACAAATTAAATGTAAATGAGCAATCAATTCATCAAAGAAATCATGGTTTCATGGATTCATGGATTAAAGGCTTAATCATGTGCTACTACACATGCATTGGAACTCACTGTTCTTCGATGGGTGCGGAACGATTCGGAAATGATCTTGGATGCTCGAAATCTCCTTTTCCTAAGATATCACTAGATCTCGGATCACAGAGCATCTTGGTCAGTTCCATAACTAAAGACTAAGACTAAGAAAAATAAAGAAAGCTCGGTAAAAATCTTACCGAAGATTCGACCAATGCTAAAACTCTATGACTACGACTATGGCTATGGCTGGTGGTGGATCTCTTAAACTGCCTCTCTAACGTGAACTAGTTTGTTGTGTGAGTTTTAGTGTGCAAAAATAATGAGAAGTGATAGTGTATTTATAGTGTTTCCTAAGCTAGCTAACAGGTAGGTGAGTCATGGGACAAGTGTCTCCGTGCGGTGGATGGTGTTGCCACCACCAGCTTCGGTGACATTAAGCAATCCCAATGCGATGGCACATGTCTCTTCAAACTTATCCACAGCCGCCATAAATGTGTGGTTGAGATGTGGCCGATGTGGCTTAATCTCAGCCGCACAAACCCCCTAAGATACACTAACCTACTAAACCGTCTCTGATCGGTCTGACGTTGCTTGTCGACATATTTTTCTCATCCGGCTACCATATGCCTTGTTCCAAATTAGTTTTTCATCTATCAAAACTCATGTTTCTTCAATAAAAATCCCTCTTTTTGCCCCTTAAGATTCTCAAAAGTCTTGTTTCATATTTCTAACTTTACCGAGTCACCTTACCATATCGGCTCCGGGACATCTCAAAATCTCTAACTGGTTTTTCCCTTGGCTTAAACTTCATATATCTAGCCCTTTTCGGTCTTGAATATCCTTGAACTTACTTTATCTTCCCTTTTACCAACTTTTCCTGACTTGGCTTCTTAAATACTTCATTTAAGTTGCCTCGATGATTTCTCGGGTTCTCGGGTTCTCGGTATCCCTCGATACATCATAGCACCTCTCGATAACCTCTTTATTTTTAATATATCCTCTTCCTAGCTTCTTAAATCTTTATTTCTTCTTCTTCAAACTTCTTGAAGTCTTTCTCTTAATAGTTGGCTTTAACTACTTCCACTTTCCTTCACGATACTTGGTTCGATCCCTTAAGAATCAGCCTTCATTTCTTCTCGGCGATTCCTTTTTCTCATTGTCTCAGGATTTTGAATCCGACTTTTCTCTTCCAACATGATTCCTTTCTTCAGTTCTTTACCCATGGTCATGTCCGTTCCATCAGGATTTTAGGTCACAGACCGGGGTATTACATACATGCTCTAGTGATGTGTCCACCAACGTCATCATGATTTGGTCCCAATATCTTTTATATCTTGTTTGTAGCAAATTCTTAACCATCCCACAACCCCGCGGAAAAATTTGCAAGAAAAGAAGAGATGATTTCGAGATTCCATAAAATTATGGCACAAAACACATGATATATTAGCCACGACATTCCATTGATGCATGTGATCTCTTGTCGACAAACGATTGAGAACAACTAGCCATGAGCGAAAAACAAACTTAGGTGTGGCAAAGGAGAACCAAATAACCTTCCACCATTCTTTAACTGAGTAAACTTGGCGTACTAAACTCCATTTTTTTAAATAAATTTCATCAAATATTTGCCATCCTTATTTCGCCACAATGCCCTCTCATCACCCTCCATGTGCATAGTTCTTTGATGCTCAATGAGATCCTCAACTCTATTTAACATATCCACTCGGTGTCATTTCATTCTATGGGTGTGAATTACCAGCCCCACTGTAGACTACTTGGGTATACTAAATTCAATAAACCCTCTCTCATCTATTATATCAATAACTTGGCCCATATAAGACCAATGATCATACCATAAGAGAGTTAATTGTCCATTACAAACCTCCATTTTGAGAGAAAATTTCGCTAACTCTATATTTCAAGAGTTTCCACCACATCCATGAACCCAAAGAAGTTGCTTCACTCACAGTCCAAAAAGTGGCTTTTCGGATCAAATGCATTTGAATCCAGTTTATCCAAAGTGATGATTGTGCTGAGAAAAATCTCCAAAATCAGTTTTAAGAAGCAAACTTTATTTTTTTCACCTAAAGGTCTTAACCTCAGTCCTCATTCCTCATTTGGTTTGCATACTTCTTTCCATGATATCTTCACCTTCTTAGCATTAAGTTCTAGACTAGACCATAAAAGCGCAAAACATAGCTTGTATATCTCTGCAATACAAGCCTTATGCAATCGAAAAGCTGACATCCAAAAGTTATTCAAACTATATATCATTGAGTTAATCAGCTGTAGTCGATGAACAAATGACAAGTATCTTGTTGTCCAACATTGTATTTTCCCTCAAATTTGCTTCAAAAGTTTATTGTAATCCTCCACCCGCATCCTCCTTGTCAACAATGGTAACCTAAATACCTTAATTGTAATGCACCTGAATCAAAAGAAATTTGATAAATTATATTATCTTTTTCCTCATGTGAAACACCAACCATAAATATAGTTGACTTCTGATATATAGTGTTTTTACTCTCTTTTTGTTTGCATTTCATCATCGATTTTTTTTTAAACAACACATATGAAAGCCTTCCCTTGAGATTTAGCTCCCGAACTCTAGATAAAAGTTATAGAGAATTGGGTTAACTTTCTAAAGGAGGCCGGACCTTGGCATAAGCAACATAAGCGGTTGCTTAGGTCCCTGTTCTGAAGTGTTATGTTTGGTTTCTAATTTTTGGTATAAGAGCTTTAAATATGTTAGTGGGTTCTTGAGAAATTTAGGTTTTAATATTGAAAGACTTGATTTGGTGAAGAACTTAAAGAGATCTAGAAAGAAAAAGTTGATTCTGTTTGATGGAAGTGTTGTTGTCGGAAGTTACAGAGGAAACCCAGTTCTGTTTTTCTTCGGAGATTAAAGAAGACGAAGTTATGTTTTTGATATTCGTGAAAAGTGTTGGATCTGAAAAGAATCAATATTTTGCTTAGGGCCTTGTAATTTGTTGGGCCGGCCCTGAATGGAGGTGATTTGAAGCCAATCAGAGCTGTGGTTCTAGAGTTATGACCGATTTAGTGAAGAACGGTATGACCCAGCGGCCAGACGTAGTGACGAGGTGTGGTTGCTCGAAGACTGTGAAAACATTTATGAAACATTATCGACCACCATGTAGCGACGTTGCATGGCCGGCAAACATTATCGACTAAAATTTAGCGACGCTGCATGGCCGCTAAACATTATTGTCCAAGAGGTAGTGACCATGTCATGCCGCTAACCCGGCTCTGAGATTGCTCCATTTGATCCTAAACCGGATCAATTCTGGTTTATTGCAAGTTTGACTCAATACAATTTACAGTAAAACCTCTATAAATTAATAATGTTGGGACCAAAGAATTTTATTAATTTATAGAGGTTATTAATTAATCGATAAATTAATAATTATTAATTCATAGAGAGTTTTCCCAAATTTAAAAAATTATTTTATATAAAGTAGAAAATGAAGACAATACTTCGATATATTTTAATGCATTTACACATTAGAAAATAATCATTGCATATATTAATTTTTTTATAAATTTTAATGCAATTCGAAAAGATAATATCATATATTTTTGATATTTAGAAAAATAGAGATAAACTCCAACAAAAATTACAAATTTATGAATAAATAAATAACACTATAATCATATTTTACTAAAATATCTTATATATATAATAAATTTATATGATTATTAATTTATGTTATTAATGGGACCATATATTTACATAGAGATTTCAAAAAAAATATTATCTTATTATCTTATCGAAATGTGACAATTATTACACTGGCCAAACTCGAAACCGGGATAATTTATTAATTGAGAGAAGTTATTAATTTATCGAGTATTAATTTATAGAGGTTCTACTGTATGTTGATTTGGTTTATTTAATTGCTTTTTTATTTACTATAAATACCTCTAAACCTAAAGTTAAGAGTTATGCTTGTTTTAGAGATTTCTCTATAGCCACTTTTGGGGTTTTGAGAATTCTTTGTATGAATTTCTCAATTTCAAGTTATCAAATCTCTTCTTTCTCTTAAATCCTTCATCTACTTATTTTTATATCATGATTATGCAAAGATTAAACCATTTGTTTTCTGTTATCATGGTAGATTGTGAGTAGTCTTTTAGATGAGTTAAGAGTTTGGTTGATTAAGATGATTTGATGAGTTAATGATGATGTTTAGGACTAGATCTCAGGTAATTCTTCATTTAGGTTGTTAGTAATGCTAGATTAAACTTGTAAGTGTGAAATCTAGATCATTAACATTTCATGTTTGAAAGGTGTTCGATGAAATGCTTCAAATAATCTAAATGTGTTTTTAATGCTTAGCATATGTAAGTAGTTGATGAGGATGATAAGTGGTTGGATTAAACATGATTATTAATGCTCATTTGTCTTTGAATTGCAAAAGGAAGTTGTTGATGATTCATTGATTAGTGTAGAGACTAGTACCATGGAAGTGGATTAGTCTAGATAGTGATCCTTAGCCTAGGATATTGTTCTTATTATGTCCTTAGCATCGTCAAACATTCATCATTTCATCTAAAGAGGGGGTGTATTCAACTTAACATTTGGACAGATTTGAGTTAAACTGACAAATCATCTGTTATTGAAACAAAAATTTTAAAATACTTGTAAGGGGGTGTATTAGAGTGAATATTTGGAGAAATTTGAGTTTTAATGAGTTTTGAGATTATTTGGTGAAATTAGGAATTTTGTTATTAAATTCTCTGAAATCTCACCTAAAACCCTGAGATTTTAGTATTTGTATTTTTAACTAAAAAATCCCCTTAGACCTCACCTGAAACTTTTCAATCAAATTCTAATTATATTTCCAATAACAGTGATTTTGAGTGTACAATTTAAAATCATTAATCCAGTAACACTAGATTTTAAAAGATATTTTAAAATTCATGTTTCAATAACACATGATTTATCATTTAAACTGAAATTTTTCTAATTACTCAGTCCAATACATCCCTGTAAAATTCAGTGTTATGGGATTAATGATTTTAAAATGTACAATCAAATCCACTATTATTGAAAAAAAATAAGATTTGGATTTAAAAGTTTCAGGTGAGATTTCATGAGATTTCTTAGTTTTTGTTTTTGTCAACAATTATAAATTAATTAAAACGGTTCAGAAATCTAAACCGGGGGAACAAAGTTTACTTGAATAACTAAATGCGGATGAAGTCTAGCACTACATGCTAATTTGCCAGCTTTTGAATTTAAATTACGAGAAATTAAAGAAAGTGTAAAAATATAAATAAATTCATGATCCTCATAAAGACAGGCCAATCCGCCGATGTGGACACTATCTTCATCAATTCGGAGGAATCCTTCAAGAAATCTACTTCTATTTTTTGTTGTGCGATCAAACTTGTCATGGCCCATATAAGAGCTTCTAACTCGGCATGCAATGGGGAGAGGCACCTACGAGTGTTACATGCCCCCATAATTATTCTCTCCACGTCATCTTGAGAATAAAACCAACCTAAACCATAGAAGTTGTCTGTCTTTTTCCACGAACCATCTATGTGACAATGAAACCCTTTAAGAGCTTTAATCTGAGACAAAGGTAAAACATCAGTACCCTGAGAGATTTTACTAGTCTCATCATTATCTTTAACTTGTGACAACTCCCAAGCTAAAGCTTCAGGTTCCCCTAATTTTAAAATTTCTTGCGAGTTTCTATCGATATTTTTAAAGATCTTATCATTTTTTGCTTTCCATATATACCAAAAAATTCGCGGAAAGCTATCATCCTTGAAATTGTTAGGAATCCTCCAGAATAAATGATCTATATTTGAGTTTCCTGGGAATCTAATGACCGATGGTATTTTTGATAACGCTCATACTTGTACAACTGGTGGATATTCAAAAAGATTTTGATTGACTGTCTCTTCCTCCGCTCCATAGCGAGCACAGTGGATGTCACAATTCATTCATCTTTTTTGAAGATTCGAATTAACTGATAAACAACCCGTAATAGCTTACCATATAAAATGTTGTAGTTTAGGGGGACATTTTTAATTTCCATGTATAAGATTATAGATGCCGAATGTCTGGACTATAGTAAAAGGGTGTAGTTTCGAGTGAGGGATAATTATGTTATGTCAAATATCCTGATTTTACTGTATATTTTCCAGATTTTGTAAAATGCCAACCAAAAGTGTCTTCTTTAACTATTCTATTGATTAGGATACCTGAATCAATAGAATATCTAATGGTTCAATAATTTTATTGATCAAATCTATGTCCCACATCATGGATGTTGCGTCAATTAGCTGATTGCCGTCATATTAGAATAAAAGTTTTGTCCTTTGCATAATGCTGGCCTCGGCAGAGTAGCATGTATCCATGGATCATTCCAAACTGAAGTGAAATGTCCAGAACCAACTTTTTTAATTAAAAATAAAAATATCAAACATCTCATGGTTTTAGCTGAGATTTCAAATAATTTAATAACAAAATTCCTAATTCACCAAAATTCAACCAAATCATCTCAAATTTTATTAAAAATCAAATAACACCAAATACTTCATTCAATACAACACCCCCCCTTTAAGTCATTGCCAATCCCGAGACTTATCATTTTTCTTATTTTATTTCAATCCGTTTTTAGTTATTTCCCGCTTTCTAAAAAGATAACCCTTTTATAGCTTAGATTGAAAATGAATTCTACAATCCTAGTGCGTTAAACTTGTTTCCTTGTGGAATTGATACCATTTATGTTCAATAGCTTATAAGGTTATTTGATAACCTTGGTTGCAAAAACCAAACTATCAAACTTCTGCAAACTTATACTCAGTCCCGAACACAACAAATTCTAAAAACACCTGCAATATACCTTCTATGGATTGCTTCTTCCCATCCGTGAAAACCAATATATCATCAGTAAAACATAAATGTGTAAGCTTAATGTTTTGACAATAAGGATGGTACCCAACATTTTTCTCTTTGACCGCTTCGTCATGCATCTTAGATAAAATATTCATACTTACGATAAACAAGTATTGTAATGACCCACTTCCTTACCTAAAGACGGGCAGTGGAAGAATCAAAGAATCTCATGACTAAATCCAAGGTGAATGAGAAAAGTTTAAGGAAAAGCTAAGGAGTAAAGAGAAACAGGCAAAAACATTCCATGAAGCCAAGTATTCGGAGAAAGTTTATCATTATCAAGAAGTTACTCGGAAAAAATATGCAACCAAGAAGGAATTACTGGAGAAAAGATGGATAGAGTAACTCAACAAAATAAAGGGAACACATCAAGGCATGGAAAAGATGAAGGAAAATTACTAAGGAACAAAGGAGAACGAAGAAAAATTTGAGAAAGAACGAAAGGATTTATCAAAGAATACGGAAAGACAAGTTATTTATGGTGTCATCGAGGAAAAATGAAGAAGTATGAGAAAGGGGTGTTATATCCAAGGAGCATTGGAAAATACTAAGGATGGAGAATAGAAGCAAATGATCAAAGGAAACTCCCCACTTTATGAGTAAAAGCTGAGACAGAATGTGGAATGAATGAGAAAACACGAATTTCTTGTGTAATTTATGGCCGCGATACGGATTTCTCATGTAACTTATAGTTGCATTACGGATTTCTCGTGTAACTTATGGTCGCGATATGTTCCATGACGCGTTAAATTTATGGACGATAGATAGCAGACCCAGAAACCAACGATTCATGAACCAACAGACCCAATGACTCGTGTCCAGAACAGTATTGAGACCACAACCTGGACCCGGATCCGACCCAACCCGATCAAGGGACGTGGATCCTAAACCACCTGGTCTAGAGCCGGTTCAAGCCAAACCAAAGGGACAAGTGTCAAGATGCATGAATATCAAGGTGTAGCCATGCATGGCTAACATCTCATGCAATGTAACATCTCATTGGACAGCTGTTAGGATGCATGCAAACTGGTTCATGCAAGGTGACATATGCCCAGCCACCTACACACTCAAAATCTCTATATAAGGAGAGGTGCTCTCCTTAATCATATCACTTTATCCAACTTTCTCTCTAGAAAACTATAAGAATCCGATGAAACTTCCTTGAGACACGATGAGAAGCATTATCCGGCGATCCATAAATTTCAAGCAGCGATTATTCGGCGACCGATAAGGCAATCGTTGAGTACCATCCGACGAACCATTAAGCACCATACGACGTAGTGATTAAATACTAGATCAGTGATCATTAAGTGTTCCCTTGGAGTATTCCAAAATGATCTTAGATGTTCTTTGGTGATTAAGGAAGCTTCCCTCAAACCATTGAAGTACATCAGGCATCGGACTAGAAGCTCACGGGCCCGGGAGCGATTCTCAATAATTCTACAACAACACCAACTAGCATTGCACTGTGAGTTGGTTTGTTTGTTGTTTGGGATCCCATGAATTGCTCTAAGCATTCATGCGGATCTATTGCGTGATTTGTGTGATAAACTAACGTACATTATTGATGCATTCATGGTAAAACCTAGTTTATTAGGACTGGTTTATGCACTAATATAATTGGAAAATAGTTAATTTTACTTGATGAATTGGGATTAAAATACGGAATGAACTAAGATGCATCATGGTTAATGTTTGATTGTTTAGGGATTATTTTTGGGTGAGAGTTATGTCAAGTTAGGGTGAAAGATGATTGGCTTCCAACGAGGTGTAAGACCATTCAGTCTCGGATAGAAAGATCTTACGAGATCGTTGTGGTGGATCTTACGAGATCATTGTGGTGGATCTTACGAGATCATATTGGTGGATCTTACGAGATCATTGAAGTTATTGCATTGGATTTTCCTGTGTGGTCTCAACGTAATGGTTAGGAACGGGCCCTAGAAAAGAGGAGTCGTGAGATGGTCGGGACGTCAACTTTCCGGGAAATACTCGGAAATTCTTGACTAAGGGTTGTAAGTTTATGAGTTTACTTGATGTTAAATGTTTACTTGATAATTGATTGCTTTGATGATTGTTTACTTGATGAATTGTTTAGGGAAATTATGGGGTATGGGATTAAGGAAATTATGGGGATGAGGGACCCAACTCGCTGAGTAATATTAGATTACTCATAACTTTCTTTTGTTTTGCAGATCTTAGATAAGTCATAGCCGAGCATCGAACACTAAGATCTGGAAATAGGCTTTTGGTTGCATTTGTAAAGGTTTATTTTGATTATTATGTAATTTTCAAAATGGATCCAACATATATACGGTTTTGGAAAATGATTGAATAAAACGTATCTCATTTACTTATTAAACGGACTTCTCTTAAAACTCTCGAGTGAACCTTGTATACGGTCCTGTCCGGACCTGCTCAACATTTGATCATTGGCAAGGGTTGGCAAGCCTAAGTCATGATCGGATGGGAAAGAAACAAGTATGGATCGACTAAATACTCGGATTCGTTCTAGTAATTGGCTGAACTATATTTGGTCTTTTCATGTAGCGAATGCGAGTTGTTCTTGGCTAGTCCGGTCATAGAATGATTCGTGTCCACTACAAGTATGGTGATAGCGAACCACCTTGACGCAAACCTCTTGCACTCTGAAAATAACCCACTAATTCTACATTGATCTAACCTGAAAAGGAAGTCGTAGTAACACATAGAATAACCCAATGTATAAACTTCTGTGAAAAACTCAGAGCTGTTAATGTATTTCGTAGAAAATGCCATTGTGCTGAATCAAATGCCTTTGAAATATCAATCTTTACCACACTTCTTGGGCAGACTGTATCGTTATGATAACTCTTGACCAGTTCAGACGCAAGCAGCACATTCTCCACAAGAAATCGATCTTTGATAAAAGCTTACTGATTTGGCTCAGTGAATTTTGGTAACAATTCTTTGAGTCTATTAGCCAAGATCTTAGATATAACCTTGTACAAGACATTACAACAAGATATTAGCCTATAATATTTTGTTTCCTTCACCTCCTTTTTCTTTGGGATTAATACCAAGATTGTAGAATTAATACCTTTTGGTAGAAATCCCTTTTCGAAAAATGATTGAACAGCTATCACAAAATCTTTCTTTACTACCAGCCAAGCATCTTTAAAGAATTTTGTAATGTATCCATCCGGTCCTAGCACCACTTCTTTTGGGTCCACACCAGCCACACCTACTGTTCTTTCCAAACCCTTCACGACTGAGGTTACCGCAGTTTGAACCGGAACAACTTTGTTTTGCAATTAATCCTCTGTATGTCCTTCTTTCAGGTATATATATTAGTCAAGCATGCCCTCTCCACGACCCCATCTTTCACACCTCAAACATCTTGATGGCAGCCATGGATAATAAAATTCAACCAAAGCTTCTTTACCCGATGGCAGCATGAACTTCATAGCCTTCGGTAACTCTTTAGAGAAATCTGCACTAACAAACATTTTTGTTATTATAATGTTCACGCATTGAGAAGTTTCTGGATGTAGCCGAACTGGCTCTCCTACTGCACTTGTAACAAAGCTAATCCCCTTCCATGAGTAGTGACTTAACTTCTACAGAATTTTGTTCCTCAAACAGAGTTCACTTCGACATCACCAATGGTATCTCCACTAAATTCCACATACCTCTCCTCAAAACCCTTTTTCTAATTACTAGATTTTAATTCAAAACTTCATTGTTGTTGAATTCACTTCAAATACCTTTATCTTTTGCGACTTATCACCCAAAGCCCAAATTTTGTTTATAATTGCATGAATCTTAGCTACATGAGGAGCAGTAGCTATGAATCTCCCTATCAGAAAATCTTCCCACTAGGCGAATAATCCTTAAAAACTTCATCTGGAACTACCACAGACTTCACACCATCATGATTCAGAACATTGAGATCATACTTTTTACATATAAATTTTTGATTGCACAACATTGGACCAACTGTTAACAGTAGAAAAACCACTTGTTTGAGACTTCGATCCTTGGAAAAGAGCATCCCCCAACGTTCCCATCAACGCAATCTCTGCCATGCCGGCGAGATCGCCGGCGGCTGGATGTTCGTTCACATTGAAGGTAAAACCCGAAAATCACCTCTGAATCATCCTCCTTAGCAAAACGTTGAGTTTCAAATATCTCTTACCAATAATCAATAATCCGCCGGTAAGATTTTTAGAAAAGTATTAATAGAAATTATGTAAGCTTTGTATCGCATAACTATAATATTTTTTTTTTTTACAAGATACATGTCTGATGTATCATTCATTAGATTATGTCTTAACTGATATCTACTGGTAAGATGATGATTTAAAACTTATTTGTTTATCTGCCGAAATTAGCTCAATGGTTTTATCTATCGAGACGAAACTATATTTTCACTTGCCGAGTAAGCTAACACAAATCCTCGATTTATATATAGATGACAATTCAGGCCCGGGCGGATATGAAGCTGCTAAAGCGCTTGCTTTAGGCATCAGTTTATATAAAAAATTTGAGGGGCATCAACGTTAAGTTATACGTGGCTCAGTTGTTAATGATTTGATTCCTTTTGTAATAGGTCTTGCATTCAACTCACACTTTTGAAGGTTTTTCTTTTGATAGATAAATAAATCATATTTTTCCTTATTATCTCTCTTCCTCTTCACGTTGCAATCAAAGTTATTTAATTTAATTTAAAATACTGCAATCAAGTTAATCAAAATATTGTTAAATGCAAGAAAACATGTGAAATTGTTTTCTAATAAAATATTTTTAAAGAAAATATTACATTAATGAATTTTGTAATTAAATTTGAAAAGCAGAAGAAAAAATTACTATAGAAATGAGAATTCATATGTATTGAATATAAAATTTTAAACATATATCTTTTATGGTAAAGTAGAGAACTACTCCCTCCGATCCGAAATAATTGTCGTTCTAGGATGTTTTGATTAGATTAAGAATTTTTATAATTTGACTATTTTAACCTCATAAATAATATCAATTTACAATCATAATTACACTTAATACAATTTTATATTTTATGTAACCTTTTAGTATTCTTCTCCATTTAATACACAATTAACAATGTTTACCAAATTAAATATATACTTTTTTTAACTTGTTGACTATAAAAATATTAGTGGAGGGAATGAAAAAATTTCAGTCTATGAAAGAATTGAAGAAGAAAATTAATGGAGGCAAATATTACAATTCAAAATATTTCACATTTCTATATCATGTAATGTTACTACTCCATCAACATCTTCCATGGCTAACGTTGATCTAAATTTTCTACCTACAAACAATAAAAACCATTCATTTGATTCGAATACCATTCCAGATAATAGTGATGATCATAATTCTGGGAATGGAGCTTTTAGAGATGGAGATGACTCTTTTCATACAACTGAGGAAACAAATATCGAAAGTGAAGAACCAGTCGTGAGGATCATATCATTTTCTGAAAGTACCATTGTAATCGATCTCAACATAAATCCACTGGAAGAGTCTAATTCTCAAATATTAGAATTAGATGCCGATCATCTGTATGGAGATAATCAAGATCACTTGCTTGGAGACCAAGGTAAATTGGATTATTATCTTCTCCAATTCTTGTTTTGGGATCCATGTAGTATAATTGATGTCTATTTTTTTTTTACCATTTTGGACCAGAACCAAACGTAAATGGTATCACTACAGGAAGAAAGAAAAAAAATTATACTAATGCTCAAAGATCAGCAGTCTACAATGCTTTACTTGAACAGAGTGTAAACGGAAAATTGGGTAAAAATACGGCAAAAAAGGTATCAAATTTACTTTCGGTAAATATTCGAACGGTTCAACGAATATGGAAAATGGCTAAAGACACTCCCACTGGTGTATTGGTTGATGTGTCCCAAAGAAGGAAAAAGAAATGTGGGCGCAAGAAAATTCCGATCGACATACAAAAGATCATTGATATTCCTCTACATCGACAGATAACTTTGAGGACGTTGGCTGAAGCCCTTGGGATTAGTTACACAACACTACATAGACGTGTGAAAGAAGGTCTTCTACGACGTCATTCAAATGCTTTGAAACCACATCTGAAAGAAGAAAACAAGGTAGCAAGGTTACGGTTTTGTCTTTCTATGTTGGATCCTCACAGTTTGAATCATGAACCAAAATTTATTGATATGTACAATGTTGTACATATTGATGAAAAATGGTTCTATATGACCAAAAGATCCGAGAATTATTATCTACTTCCTGATGAAGATGATTCTGTACGGACATGTCAAAGTAAGAACTTCATTGGAAAAGTAATGTTTTTAGCTGCAATGGCTCGTCCAAGATTTGATGATGATGGAAACGAAATTTTTTCTGGAAAGATTGGGATTTTTCCTTTTGTCACAATTCAACCTGCACAAAGACGGAGTAGGAACAGAGACGCTGGAACTATGGAAACAAAACCGATCACATCGGTCAAGAGAGATGACATAAGAAGATGTTTGATTGAAAAAGTGATTCCTAAGATTCGTGAAAAATGGCCCTGTGAGGATGTAGGAAAAGTTATCTTTATTCAACAAGATAACGCAAGAACGCATGTGGCTCCAAGCGATGAACAATTCTGAGCAGCGGCTTGACATTCGGTTGATGTGTCAACCACCAAATTCTCCAGATTTAAATATTCTTAATCTTGGATTTTTCAGTGCTATCCAAGCTTTACAACATAAGTCATGTCCGAAGAATGTCGAAGAGCTTATTCATGAGGTAAATAAGTCTTTTGAAGAATATTCAGCGAGAAAAATAAACCATATTTTCTTAACTTTGCAACTTTGCATGCAAGAAATAATGAAAGTTGGAGGATCTAATAACTATAAAATCCCACACATGAAGAAAGAAGCACTGGAGCGAGAGGGTTTTCTTCCGAAGCAAATAATATGTAATTCTACTATAGTAGAAAATGTAATAAATCAGTTAGAAGCGTAAGGTCTGCATTCTTTATTCTGTTAGCTTAACGTTATCTATCAGATTCTTCTTTATCAATAAGAATTATTTTATTAGTTCCTTAATTCAAATGATTGAACAAAATAGAGTTACGTAGGAAAGATACACTCATAAAAGAAGAGTTAGAAAACAAAAGGTAAAACAATTGAACAAAATAGAGTTACGTGGCTTAAGATAAAAGAAAATACAAAGCTATACTCCATGAATACTTAAACCAAATTTTTATTACTCCATGAATACTTAAAGAACAAGCAATGGAAGAAAATTATTGATGATTATTAAGAAAAAAGACCATTATTAAAAAAATCAACATTGTGGAGATAACCTTATAGTTGATCCAAAATCTAAAAAGCTTTTGGACAATAAAATTTTAGCATCTTCAAAATCATATCTTGAATCTCTTTATTGGGATGAAGTTCTCCTTCTCCGTAATAGCGTTTGTTGAGATCAAAAGGACGCACCACTTTGTGATCGGCATCAGTAATCTTTTTACTCAAATGAATTTCTTCTTCTTCGGAACAAATTCTGTTGAGATCAAAATCATGCGCCACTTTGACATTGACTTGAGTTTACCCTTCATCATTCAAGCTTCTCTTTTCTTCCACCTTCAGAGTTTTTTCATAAAATTTTATCATTTTGTTGTTCAAAACAGTGCTTGTAAGAATTTAAATAGTTTATTTTTTGCTCTTTTAAGTTTGAGCAATAACGAAAGGTTATTCCTCCAACAATTATTGACTATGTTGACTAGTTGGAAAAAGGAAGATGCATTATCAAATTATGAAAAGTAACTCTTGAGATATTCAAGAACGAGTAACATGTTTAAAATTTAAATGAGGTTATATTTGGAAATTGTTTACAAAATTACATTGAGAAAAGAAAACGACAAATATATTGAAACAAAAAAATAAGTGTAGAACGACAATTATTTCGGATCGGAGGGAGTATAATTTTGCTTTAGTCATTCAAAATCTCAGAATCGGTAATGGATGACATTAAGACTCAATATTTACGAGGCAAAGAACAACTTCTGGATAGTTAAACAAACTATATTTTTTCCCAAAAAGTGAAAAATTGTATTTTATCATCTATTACGAACCAATTCAAAATCGTTTAATCTAAAAAATATAAACCGAATTTAACAAAATTAAAAAAATTAAAATAACCAAATTATCCTTAGAAGCACATAACTACGTCATTAAAGTTTTAATGTACCTTTTTCAGCATGTAAGTCAATTGAATCCATGGAAGCCACACCTAAAAAATCAATTAATATTTCGTGATACCACTAACCATGTCTAATGCAACAAGCCAACAAATCTCTAGCAAAGTAATTGATATTCATGATCTCTAACCGGACTCAAGATCCTAAACCATGAAGCCCTACTCATGATTCATGTGAATTCCTGAAATTGCATCCTCCAAAAGAGTGCTTAGACGTTACCATTGGATGATAGCCTAAATTGTCCTTGGGGAGATACATCAGTAATTAGTTGTGCAAGTTCGGTTCATTAGATTGTCTAATCAGATGTTAAGATTATCTTCTATTGCTTGCAAAAGACTAGATAAATAGCTCCAAAATAATAATAATAATATATATGTGTTTTCAATTCTTCCATGATCAAAATCTTGAATTAAAAAAAAAAATATTGAGTTATGTTCAACAAGACATAAATCAGAATGTTTAAGATCTTTGAGTACGATTGTTGATGCGTCAGTTGTGGTCGGTATTTGACAATTTTCAAAATCCCATAGGACCATTTGAGAGACTGAAATAAATTTGTGGATATTAATCAATCGAGATAGAGAAAAAAAAATCAAATTTTTTGTTTAAAAGTGTAGGGAAATAGTTATGTTGTCTATAACGGCTTATGAGTTAATGAAGTTCTTTTGGTCTAGTGGTTCTCATTTGGTGAAGAATCGCCCTGTTAGTCGAGGCGCATACAAAAAAAATGAAAAAAAAGAGAATCAATTATTGCGTTTAACTAAGTGTCTAAAATTATAAACTATACAATTTGTTATAACAAAAAACAAAAACTTTTAAATGAGAGGGTATCATTGTCAAATTTTATGGTAGATTTTTCGAGAAAAATCTTCACTCTATTGATGCGGCGAGATTTTTTATTCAGATATCTTTGAATCACTAAATACTATTATATAGAAAAAAAACATGAGAAAATTACAATAGTTAATCAAAAAAAAATGAAATTCTTTATATTAGATACTATTATTGGTTTTTTCTTTTAACTTCTGAAATATACTTAATGTATTATATTGTTTACAAATTATGTTGATTTTATTTATTTGATGTTATAGTATCTGTAAAATGTCAATTTTTAGTCGACAAGAAGCTTACACCGTTTAAAATGGTCTACGTAACTCCTAACTAATCATTTTAGGTATTGTTGTTGGGTTGTCGTCCACTTAACATCTAACATTTTCTTAAAACATTATAAAAAAACTGTCAATTACGAACATGATGTACAGTTTTGTAAATCCTTATAGTACTCATCTTATAATCATTCCATGCAACTGTTTGATGTCCAAGTACTACTACAGATACAGTTTGAATATTATAAAACTCATCATTAATAATTATAATGATAATATAAAACAAAAAAGAAAATGGATATAGGATAATAGTGTCTCTTTTTTAATTGGAAATCACATTTTTAACTTTTAAAATGAGAGAAGCTAGCACTTAAAATCTGAAAGTTATTTTACTCATATTTTAAACATTCGAATCAATTATACTTATAAGATGACAAAAAAAAAATCAATTATACTTATATACAACACTTTCAAATTAGATTTTGAGTTTATGCCATAAACAAAATAAAAGAACTGTTTCGGTAAACTAAAATTTCTAAAATTTTAAATAATTTTAATTATTATTTATTTATTTATTTTAATTAATAAATAATAATATAATTCGGAAATGAAATAACATTTCTTTTTTTTCATTAAAATTATCTTTGAACTATTTTTTTAATTTATTAACACGTCATCATTTTTTTTTATGAAAACTGAACTATTTTTTTATTTGTTTGGCAAACTCAAAAGTTAGTTTGAAAGAGTTATATGCAAGTATAATTGATTTATGTAAACATAATTGATTTGAAAGTTTAAAATATGAGTGAAATAGTTTTGAGGTTTAAAGTTCTAACAACTCTAATTTTGATGATTTTTTTTCCAACCAAATATTAAAACTAGAAATTCACTCCAATGTTAGTAGTATAAATTAGAGAAAAAATATTTGTAAACGTAGATTCAGAAAATAAAAATTTAGATATTTGTGTTAAATAGTCAGCATGTTTATTGTTTGATTGTGGGATTGGGAGATGATAAAACTACTCTTGTTTTGAAGATTAAAAATGCTATTTTTCGTTTTTTTCTTTTATGTTTTAAGAAAAACACACACAAAAAATAAAAAAAATTGAATTGATTCGAAAAATCGTAGCAGATTTGTGGTATCTCCATCGATGACGGGTCGTTCTAACATGACTGAAATCAAAATGGGACCCACTCACGCGCCGCTACTTTACTTATTATGACTTATATGAGCTTTGCCTTTTCATTACAAAGCAAACCCAACAAAAAGCTCACCTTCACAGCTCTCTCTCTCTGCGCTGTCGCCGGCGTTTTCGCCGGTACTACTCCTCGTCTCTCAGATCCGTCAGGTGAAAATCTTCAGCATCCTCATATCTTCGCCATTTAATACCTAAAATCTCACAAATATTATGTATTTCATTCCTAAATCTGACAATGAAAGAAATTGGAACACACTAGCAAGTGTTGTAAAGTTCTAGTTCTTATGTCTTCAAATCGCTGCAAAAAAGCATTAGATAAATCAAGCTTCTTCGTTTCTTGTTTTCTGGGTTTTTGTTAGCTACATTTAGTCAAATCAGAGAACAATGAAAAAAGTAATTAAGTTTTTATTTTGTAAAAAATATGTCTTCTTTGTCATCCTTATGATTTGAAATCAAGCTTCTTCTGGGTTTTATTTGTTAAATCAGAGAACAATGAAAATTAAAAAATTTTGTATATTGTAAAAATGTCTTCTTTGTCATTTTAATGATTTGATGATTTTTGACTTTGGCTTAGGGATTGGAGTGTGTGAACACAAAAACACTGTTGCTGGAATGTGCAAATGAGACATTATTGCAAATGTTATTTGCAGCAGAAGGAGGAGGATTCTTCTCTTCATCAGCTTCTGGTTATAGCAATGGTTTAGCTCTTCTTCTATTAGGTCAAAAGAATGAACAACAAAAACCCATCAAAGTATCATCATCACAATGGAACCATTATCATTTGGTTGTTGAAGAATCTGATTCTGGATTTCAGTTAGCTTCTTCTAAGAATTGGATCTCCTCTGCTTGCACTTCCCTTATATGTTTTGGTCGTAAATCCGAAAGACCGGAAAGTCCATCTTCCATCCGAGTCACTCCTTCTCAACCGCAAGATTTTAACTCTTCTGTTCATTGCGAGGAGGTGAAGGAGTATAATTGTGAAGTCACTAATAGATTTGCACTTAAAAGCAGTTTGAAGAAAAGATCGTTTAGCGATGTGGTTCTTGGTGATGATGATGTGAGTCGAGATAGTGTGGTGGATCATACTGATAGAAGGAAAGTGCAGTGGCCTGATACCTGTGGTATTGAGATTGCTGAGGTCAGAGAATTTGAGCCTAGGTATGAATACTTTCTCTTATGTGTGGCTAATAGATGTCAGTTTTGGCGTATGTATTCTATAAAATGCAGACACGTCTTATAGGAAAGAAACTAACTTAATCCCTTGTTGTTTGCTTAAAATGGTTTGGGAGTTTCCTTTATCAGGTTCTTACCCCGTTTTTCCATATAAACTTAAGCTGTATGTGTTCAATCATGTGACCACCTTCCCTTAAGTTTACATGGAAGAATGCGGTGAGAAGTAAGACCACGATAAAGGATGTTCCCTAACCATTTTAAGCAGACAACAAGGGATTAAGTTAGTTTTTTTTCATCAAGTCCATGGGAACATTCTGAGATTTGATAGTAATAATGTACTAGATCATGAATAAACAAAAGCTTATTGAATCGATAGATACTACTCAGAACTCTTTAGTAGATTAGTGATATTTTCCCATGAAGAAATGATATTTTTGTTCTTATGAAATTCTGTTGAGCAAGTACCAACATTGCTCCTTTTTACGATTCCATTTTGCTGAAACCATTGTTTGATTTGATTGTGTTTGTAGTGAAGTGGATGAATCAGACGATGAGTTCCATCATGGAAGTGGAAAAAGCTGTATGTGTACAATCATGTGACCACCATTGTTTTCAAAAACAAAGATCTTTCATATAGTTGTGGTAGATGCTCCTCCAGCAGAAACTTTAGTTCTCTCTTATCTAATGCATCTTTGTTGTTATATACATATATAGAGGGAGAGAGATGTTTGGATAAGGAGAGGAACTTTATGATTTGTACCTTTGTAGCCACTTGATTTGTCAATTTTGTGCTGTATTTTAGATTATTCAATGTACAACATCTCTATGCTACCCTGTCCTGTAATGATAAATCCACACAACTTTTGAAAGAAAAAAATCCAATGTTACTTAATTCTTTGATAACTCAGCAAAGTTACTTTGTTTCAGTTTTTGCCTAATATTTTTTTAGCTTCAGAGTGAAACAATAGTACACGCGCCTTCCACGCGCGTGTGATGATTCCAAAAGTACCATTTGTGCATAAGCCGAGACTTGGCCATATCTCATCCACAAAGACATTACCAAAAAGACATACAGAACAGCTCCGAACATCAAACATCAAACCAATTTCAACTAAAGAAACCCATTAACGAAGATGTCAGTAGCTTCACCGATTCAATGTATCAGAATTCTAAATCCATCTTCTTCTTCATCTTCCTCATCTTCCTCAACAGCTTCGTCATCTTTTAGATTCTCAGCGACTAAGCCAAGTGTATTCATCATTAGATGTTCTCAAGCTGAAGGTCCCTTGAGAAGGCCCGTGGCTCCTCCTACTCTCCGGCAGCCTTCACCTCCGCAAAATCCTGTTCCTCCATCGCAGCCTTCTTACGCTCCTCCTCCGCCACCGCCGCAGCAGACATCAGTGGGTGTTGATGGTAAAAGTGTAATTACTGTGGAATTTCAGAGGGCGAAGGCTAAAGAGCTTCAAGATTACTTTAAAACGAAGAAGCTTGAAGCTGCTGGTCAAGGTCCCTTTTTTGGTTTTCAACCAAAAAATGAGATCTCTAATGGAAGGTACTTCAAATTCACTTCCTTTACTTTAGATTATGATCTTAAGTTTCGAATTTGATTATTATGGCTCTTGGTTTACAATTGTTTCTTGGCAGTTTAAAGAACAAAGCTGTCTGCAATTTGTTGATGTTTAAGTGTTTCTTCATAAGCTTATATGTATCCTGATGATGTATGATACATTAGTTTGCAAATGATGTTCTCAATTGCATTTTGGGGATTGGTTTTAGTTTAAGTGTGAAACTTTAGGCTCTGTACATCTGAATTCAAAATACATAACATTTAAAATTCAGACATACAGAGCCTAAAGTTTCACACTTTATGAGTTCTGTCATGATTGTGTATATCGAATTCAGATGTACAAAGCCTAAAGTTTCACACTTTATGAGTTCTTTCATGATTGTTTTGCACAATTTGCTTTTGCAATTTGTCTTAGGTAGACACATAACTGTGTCGAGTTCTTGGTGTTTGAATGTATCGATCGAGTTGTCGTGTTTGAATGTAGTTCTTTCGAATGAGACACAAGAACTGTAGTTGATTCGAGAATTAGTTGGTAATGATTTCTCTGTGTTTGCTTGCGCAGGTGGGCGATGTTTGGTTTCGCGGTTGGGATGCTTACAGAGTATGCAACAGGCTCAGACCTTGTCGACCAAGTTAAGATCCTCTTCTCGAATTTCGGCATTATAGACTTGGAATAACAAAGAGTGTTGTTGTTATATATAGACAGACCCCTTCTCTCTTTTCTTCAATTCCTCTTCTTTTTCTTCCTGTATATGTATCTCGAAGATCTTACTTAAATACAGGACCATTTGTGTATTCAATCACTTTATCTTCAAATGGTATAATATATCGATTCTAAAAAATGCATACAAAAGGATTAAAATGAAAGTGTACTCTCAATTTTAAAAGTATAATCAGTTATATTCTCTTCTCCAAACAAATCTCAGATCTTTGTTTTAAGGAATCTGTGCAATCTCGAGAAGAATTTTGTGAAGAGATTGAGGCTTTGAGAAGAAAGGACAATGATCACTTCCTTTGATCTTGAAAACTCCTTCAGGACTGTTCTCTCTTACTACCTTCTCTTGAACATCTGGTGAAAGCGCATGGTCATCTAGTGTCTGGACATAGAATCTTCTTCCTTTCCCGTATCTTTCTGCGGTTAGAGATACTTTCTCCATCATTGGTCCAAGTGGTACAGGTCGCATTGAGATCATCGCCAATGCTATATCCTGAAAACCATAAACCAGAATCACTTTAAAAAGCTGCAGACTTTGACCCGTGATTATCAAGAACCGGTCAGTTATTTCCAAACGCATATGCAGAGTTAAAAAGCGTTGTGAAGGTCAAGAATTAGTGTGTTGGAGTGTTACCTTGTTGGGTGATTGATTGAAATACAAGCCTTTCATGTGTTGTTTCTCAAACATGAACCCTGTAGGAGGCTTGTCTTTACCGTTCCCATAGATCAAGAACTGCGACTCTTTCATGAACCGCTCCGCGGAACCAAGCTGCAGCAGTGTAGACAGTTTCTCACAAATGTAAGCACCACAAAAACAGAAAGAGATATTAACTCATACAGTGTTTATTTACCTCTTCAGAGAAAACATCAAAGGGTCTTTGGCCATCAGAAACCATTGTTGCACATACGAATATAGCTTTTGAGATTTTCTCTGGAAACCGCTCTAACGCATATGAAATAGACGCACCTCCAGTACTATGACCCACCAGAATAACCTGCATAAAACGAACAAACTTGTATATCTCATTGCCTCATTCTTCCAATCAAGTGGTTTTGAATATTCCTACAAAGAAAGAGAGCAGATTCTAACCTTCTCATCTTCAGGGAGATTCTCAAGGAGCTGGATCAATGGTTTTGAATATTCCTCCAAGGTAGAGACAATGTTTGTGTCTGTCATATTAAATCCAGACCCAGTGAGGTCCACTGTAGTAGGAGACAGTCCTGACTCTTCCAATGAAGCAACCATTTTGTACCAACACCATGCTCCAAACCCTTCACCGTGCACCAAGACGAATTTCTTCACTATCAAGCCCTCTGAAAAATCAGGTACCTGAAGAAATATAATCCAAAACTTAATCTTCCTCACTCATTCATCTAACATCTTTAAATCTAGTAAAGAGCAATATCAGCATCAACTTATAAAGCAATGACAAGGTTATGCAATTTAAGTTCTTTCAGAGATTCAGAAGCTTTTCTTCCAATCATTCTTCTAGTCATAGCAAAAGCCAGTTTAGTTACAATCAGTAGCAGCATAAACTGTACTGTAATGACAAACAAACTCTTACAGAACATAAAGAAACAAAAGAAGAGACAAAAGAAGTTCAAAGAGTTTATCAATACTTCTGTTGTATAGTTATGGGGATGGCTAAAGACACTCAAATAGTTTTATATCTCATCTGGTCCCAACCAGTGTCAGTATCAGAGCTAAGAACATTTCTTTTCTTTATAAAGTTAACATTTCCAATAGATAAAATTAGAAATCTCTGAACACTTTTCACATCTCTTTTCTAATTAAGAATTTTCTCTTGTCCACTTTTGGAGTAACCTTTTCTTCACATATACAGAAAAAGTTCCCAAACAATCATTAAACCAGTACCAATTTTCAATCAATATTATTGAATCAAAAAGGCGTATACTCAGTCGAAATAATCATTATATCATATAAAAAAAATTAGAGCTTTGAACTTTTCTAAAAAAAGATTAAAACTTTGAAAGTGTAGAGATTTCAGTAGTGACTAACCTGCTTGCCATTAGAAAACGGGTCAGAGAGGGTTCGTTTCCTGGTACTTGTAGACCCGACCCGTCTAGACATAGATCCATCAAATCTCTGAGAAAGCTGAGCTTGATGAATCGCCATGGAAAGAGCTCGACGATGCAACATCTCTTCATCAGCAAGCAATTTTCTCTGTGACCGATTCATTCTCTTGCTCCTAGATCCTCCATCTTTGTTATCTTTCTTCATCATAGAGATTATCTTATTACCCATCTTCCCAAATCAAGAATCAAGCTTGACCCAGAAAGCTAAATTCAATTGAGAAATTCAAAGTTGAGCATTTGCCCTAGATGGGATCAGCATTTAGGCTTATTACTTCCAGAGAAGAGAGAGTAGGTGATGAAGCAATCGGTCATTAATTGTGAATACAGTTGATTCTGAATTTTTTGTACCACTGCAAGAAAAAGAAAAAAAAAACAAGATAGAGACAGATTTGGACAAAAGCAAGCAAAATTGGTTGAGGCTGTAGTAGATTTGTAAGAGATTTTTTTTTCTTTCTCAAATGTTTTAAAGATATGAGTTCACACTGTTTGCTTCCTTACTGTTACAGTTTTGTCTTTAACTCCAAAACTTTCATGTGATTTGCTTGAGAATTTTCTAAAAGTTTTGAACTTTCTTAGTCAACATACTTGACTATTTTTTTTTTCTTAGTCAACTTATTTGATTTTATTTGTTGATAAATATTATTATTAACATGTGGTATGTATTTCATTTTGCTGTTGAGAAGATACTTCAACATTTGCTTCGAAATATTTTTTTACTAGCTATTATGTACAATATAAATTGAAAAAAACTCTTTAGGGTATATGAGAAGTAACATCATATCATAATTCATAAGCTATAAAGTTTATGTTGCTAACTCGAATCTGCTAGTCTTTAGTACTTGGCCATTACAAACTTCAGACAATTATTTCGAATCATCACAAAAACCAGTGAGCATAGAGTGAAATGCAAAAAACAAGCTTAACTGTCATTTGAAAAGAGATTGCATTTGCTCTAGATTGATCATACACAACCCACTCCAACCTAAAAGTTGGCACAAGATCAAGAAAAAATTAACAAAAAAGCATATCTTTTTTTGTGGTGAAGGACAAAATTCATTAAAAGTTGTTTGGAGTTGTTGGTCTCCTGACCTATTGCAACTAGTTTTTAATCCCTCCATCTTGATTTTTAGTATTGGTATCTTGTCAACTTTTGGATAAGCTAGTTTTGTTGATGATATATACAAGTATGCTTCACCATCTTAGATTAAGCTATTTTCTGTTTCTAAATTCGCCACAACAGAAAAAAGATTTTTCTTTCGCATAGTTTCATCGGTTAACGAGTTTTATATTCTACAAAAAAAGTATCAATATCACCATGGAGACGATCCAGACCTGTTGGCATGGGTATAGGAGATAAATTTCATATTTGCCAAGCCATGCGACATGGAAAAAGTGGGTGGTTTATGTTCTCCACATGTTGGCAAGTCACATTGATTAAAATATTTTCACTTAAATCCACTCAGAACATGAACGTGCTTGGTATTTTTTCACATAAATCATATATCTTGGGAGGATTTTGAGATTTCATGTTTTCTAATATAATCTTCATTTGGATATGTATAGATGTGACATGGCATCTTGAATCCAAAGCTTGATAAACAACATATAGGCACTTATAGTTTGACCTGACAGTTTACATTCCAAACTTTATGAACATCGAAGCTGTTGAGTTAAAAGTTTTACGAAACTTGAAAGAAAAGGTTATCGAACGCAAAACCGAACTATGTAAATCCAGTGTCATAAACATAGTAATTGTTGTTGTGTTTTATGCGCTTTGAAGTACAAGATAAACAAATTTCTATACAAATTCTAATACATCTACCTAAGACCATGAACTAATGTTAACATAATATATAGGTGAGAACCATTGTGGTGCTGGTGCATCAAAAGTTTTCACAAGAAATAAATGACGCCAGTAACATGCAAACCATTCATAGTTTGGTGGAATAAAACCAGGTGAAATAAACACCAATTTCAACAAGAAAATGTTACTTATAACAAGAAATTCACTTCACAGTAATCAAACTATTATATGGTTAAATCGTGCAATCACATTTCCAAGACCTCTCAGGAACCCAAAATAAAACCCAACAGAGTGTTTCCCGCTCCCTATACACTTTTGACTTTATTTCATTACTCAGACATAGGAGTAAGTTCTCACTTCTCACCCACTTGTCTGTAAACACTGCACAAGCCAAAAAGGGGATGCAGGTACCATAAACCGCTAGGGCCTTCTAAGGCAAGTAGCAAACGAGTATTTTCTTGTCTCAAACTCTTAAATCTTGAGCTGATTCCTACTTTGAGAACGGCCTCTTTTATGTGCAATACTACGACGACTTACAACGCTCGACCATAAGTTTCCAAACCCGAGTGATGTTGATAGTGTTGTTACTCCCCATTTCGATTGAGATCTATAGATTCCCGTTGAAAGGACAAAATCCATTTGAATGGCTGATATGTTTAGCCTGAAAGATCAGAACATGTGTTGACAAAACAAACCAATCCTTTGCAAAGAAAACAATAAAAATGCTGAAAGTAATAGAGGGTATGCGGCTAAAGCTTACCATATGTTACGTAAATATATCAAGTACCTGATGATGATTTTTGGATCCACATTTGCTTCTGCAACACAGTAAAAATGAGTTTTCTAAACATGGTTATAAGAGGATGTATTAAGGTGTAGTAAAAGGCTTTGGTTTGGCTTGCCTCATGTGAATTGGGACCACCACCACCACCTCCTCCTCTCCGGGATGATTTACCCTCACCAGTCATCGAGTCTTCTTTTCTATTACGACCTCCAACACGGCGGCTAGAGTGTCTAGCAGAACCTGGATAGAGTTAGAAGTTTTGGCAGAATCAACATCACTATACTTGATTTATATAATGGCTTGAGGTACATTATGCATTCTCTCCAACTTCAAATGAACAAACCATTCTCAAGAGTGTGTCCACCAGACGAGTTCACCACTTCTCCAGATCTTTGTGAGAACACCCTGTCTTTCACTTCTCCATTGTTTGCTGTAAGATCATATACAAGATGACATGAGATGTCGTGGGAAAGAAACTCAAACATAAAAGTTAAACTAATTACATATTAGTCTGCAACAGGAACAGCACCTGCTGAAGACAACAGTTGATCCTCACTGATATTGGACCCATCACCACGACGAAGAGGAGCCCACACAACACGATCAGGTCTGTCCTTGTTTCTTGTTCGCCTATCTTGCTTCTCACTGATGGTACCAGAAGCGTGATAGTCTTTCCCTGCACATTTACCATATGTATTTTGAGTTATCATCCTAACTTGGAGAGCAAACACTTTGAATAAAATCCTACTCCTTAATAACCTGCTCGAGTGTTGGTGGGCCGAGGAGGTCGTTTGCCGTTTTCTGCTTCAGAGGATTCCACTCTTTGCTCAGGTTGGACAAAAGTTGGAGAATGGCTTGGTCGTGAGTCACTTTTCAGAAGTATTCCCTTGATTAACCTCCCACCAACATCAATCTTCTGATTCTGTCTTGAAACCGAGGAGCTTCCAGAAAGATTAGTTTCTGTCAGCTGTTCTGGTTGTTTTGGAGGGTTCTGAAACATCATTAAAAATACCCATTGACGAATGAGAAGCTGCACATGGCTTATGATTCTGTCTATAACTATTAAAATACTAGAAGCAAAAGAAAACAAGGCTTTTGATCTGCAGAACTTTCTTAAAATGCAAAAAGCTTACATCAGCATTGTCTCGGTCTTTAGATTTCAAGAGCAAAATCTTTTTCTTCCCAGAATCCATAGTCAATGCTATCCCTGGGAGAGAGCTATCAATGACAGAGGCTATAGTTGACTGATTACCAGGTCCCTTTTCTGGTATTTCTTTTCCACTTGAATTCTGCTGAAGATATTCTTGCTTAGAGCTACCAATGTCTGATGTAGCCTTCCGAAGCACATTTTTTGAACCGTCCTTTTCAACATACTATAAAGAAAAGTAAAAGATTTACAGTCAACACAAAATTTTCTCCATAAGAAGTTAACAGACGAGTAAATTGGCAGACTACAACTATATACTCCTACAAAGTGAGAAACATACCTTTTTCTTTTCAGAGTTTTGTTTCGAGGGCCTTGAACTTGGCTTGTTTGCAGATACTGCTCTGGCTCTTCTACCCCCTCTTCGAACATCTGATAAACCCTGTTTCTTAAATAGAAACCAGAGATCAACAACACAAGTTCCATTCAGAAATAAATAAACTACAAAGATATCTGTCCCAGGAAAGCTCTAAATTTCCACTTGGTAGACTGTGGAAAGAGAAAAACATGAGCACAATGTACCTGGGATCCCATCACAGTAGTACGTTTTTGACGTATGAATTCCATAAGAGGTGTAACAACAGGAGCAGCTTTCGAAGTACCTAAAAAAGTAATTCTTTCTTAGTAACTTCCATTAATTCATTAGAGGATAACCAACATGGTCAGATACAAGAAATATTAGAAAAAGATTGCAAATAGAACTCGTTTTCGAAAACACGAACCAGCCTGCTCAGCTTCTCTTCTTTCCAACTGAATTTCAGCACTAGGGAGATTCTCAACAGGCTGAGAAATTAGCTTAAGGAACTCAAGATACTCAGGATCTTTGCTAATAGACCCTTCACGAGGATCTTTCTTCTCACATGGTTTCGGCACACGCTGTGAAGGTGCATACTCAACTATAGCCTTAAACTGAGCACCTAAATAAAGTACATCCACATAATCACATCTCTGAATACATACTACTTAAACACATGCAAGTCAGACGATTACAGATTACAAAGTCAAAATACCCTTTTCATTAACAAACACATGCCCGTTGAAAAATGCAGCGAACTCATAAACATCTTCTGGTGCCTTGAAACCTACGTAGGCCCGTGAAAACTTCTGATTTTTATAGCTGCAAAGAAACACAAACACATCACTAAAACTCAATACTTAGTATATAGTTTCACTTAAATCAACTAAGTAACGAGAATCTCTAGCATAACCAAACACAATCATCTCTAATTTCCCTTTCGACAAAAATCGCTCATCTTCCTCAATTAATCATAACCCTAAAATTAAGCAACATTCCTAGACACCCACGTTCCAAATTCAAGACCCAACGAGAAAAGAAACCCTAACCTGGACTTCCCCGGGCGAAACGAAACCCAATTGTAACGATCAGCGAAACGAGGGTCAATTTGGGATAAGAGATCGGACTGAGAAAGAGAAGGCGGCAAGTGGCGAACAACCACCTTCTTCTTCGGTAACGGGTCCTTCATCAGATTACGGAAACCCTAAATTTCGTTGTAGAGAAGCCGCAAATCAAAGAGAAGCACGATGATGAAGAAGAAAGGTGAAACACATCAGAACGCAGTGAAAAATATCGCACGCAATTTTGCCCTAATTTTGATTTCCTCTCTAGAAATGAAAAACTCAGCTAAATATTAAATAAATAAAAGAAACAAGAAAATTCTCAGTAATTTCGAACCCGAAGAGAAGAAAACCAAACCGTATTCGAGAAGAATAGGTATACGTGGACTTTCATAACGATATGGGCCAACATTTGGGCCTATCGTCGACTTTTAACTTTATGTTTCCAGCCGTATGATGGAGTTTCTTGGTGACAGGCTGACAGCTAATCACTCTAAGAGCATGTCTATCGCTTAGAACCTCTATGGGTTTCTTAAACAAACAAATATATAATTATTTTAATATAATTTAATTTAAAAAAAAAATATATAACTAATATATGAGGGATATGTGTTTTATGGGATTCTAGTTAAGATACTATCGGTTCTTAAACAAGAAACGGTTTCTCTCTCTCACCTATTTTTCATTATTTTATTAATGGATATCTAAAATAGATACTCCAATGGGCATGCTTTAAGTCTCTAACAAGTGAGCTTCGTTAATAGGCGTGGACAAAATATTGTATTAGTTTGATTCGAATAAAAAAAATTTGGATATCCATAAAATTTTGGAAAAAAAATAGAAAATAGAGTATTCGTAGAAGTGAAGCAAATCATAAAAAAAGTTGGCAAGTTCATATCCAAACATATTTATTAAGTCGAAATCATATATCAATTATGGTAATAGACGAATCTCTATATTATTAAAAAAGAAATACATGGAGACCTATTGCCAAACAGATTTTTAATACTAAAATGAGATACTTTCAATTTTGCATACAAACACTATTTATTTCTTTATCTAATATTACAAATTCTTACAACCAAACATAATTATTTCCTTATCTAACATTGCAATTTAATAGTATGAATTATGATTCTTCTATCACATTTGTTTGATCTTATTTTCAAATTATTTTGAATGATTATATAATACATATAATTAATAAAAAGTTTAGATTTTTTCTGCATATGATGTGATTCAAATTTTTAAAAACATACATATATTACTCAATCAATGAATAAAAAATATGTGTTATACATTCCACATAAGCTAAAACATTTATGCAATGATTCACGAACATATTATTAAAAAAACCAAAATGATTCTAAATAAGAACGAACAATAAGCTTTACTTATCATGGGCTCAAATTTAAAAGTTTATTCGATTTAATCCAGTTTTAGTTTAATTTAAACTTTAAAATATATAAATATTTAAACTCTATAAATTTTTTAAAATATTAATAATATTTAAACTCTATGAAAGTTTTTAAAATTAATAATATTTAAACTCTATAAAAATTTTAAATATATAGAAAATAAGACCATTTAAAAAGAAAACTTTGAAATTGACCCAAAATATATGTCTTTAAATAAAATATTTGTTTAAAAATAGTTAAAGATGTTTAAGGAACAAAAAATATTTTGTATTTCCCTTTATATTTTTCATAATTATTACATTAACAATAATTATTTATTTTAAGTGCAATTAAATATCTTAAATATTGGATTTACACAGACATATTTTTGTTTAAATATTAAATCATCAAGATCTTCGATTTAAATAATTAATATATTAAATATATATTAATAAGTTTGTATAGATAAAAAATTCAAAAGTTGAAATTAGTTATATATATTAAAAATATAGAAAAATTAACAATTCAATATAGATTTAAAAACAAAAAATCTCTATATTATTATTTAAGAAGTACATTTTAAAAGATAATTTATATGTGTTAGTTATTATGAAATACAACTAACGATATACTAATTTTTCTATTTTTTACAAAGAATATAAATGAAATTAAAAATAATCTAAAATATTATAATGATCGACGAATTTGTAAAATCACTATACATATATGTCGTTGTAACCTCTTACTCAATTCCTTATCCTTTAGACTAAAATAATCAATCCAAAATATGTAATTATATAAAATAGATCAGTTACATGTGATAGCATTGCATTTTGGCATGTTTTTACTATTATTTTATTGCAACTTAGCATAGGTTTTAGGCATTACTCTTATCACTTATTGCATTTATTTGACATTTAGGATATTTAGTCTATTTGCATTAGTTTGCATGTATTTTGCATACATGTGGTCATTTCAGGTACTCGGAGCTGCAAGGAGTCATCACTTATGTAACCTCTCAGGCTATGAAGCGACGTAGGGATTTCTGCAAGGAGTCATAACTCGAGTGATATAGAGCCACAGAGTTGAAGACTGCAAAAGAAGCTCAAGTTGCTCGAGGAGGCTACTCGGATGAAGACTCAAGGAGGCTAATCGACCAGACCACTCAACGTCAGGGTCGAGTGGTGAGCACCACTTCTAGAAGATTCTGCAAATTATGGCGAATTCTCATTATCCCTAATTCTTATGTATAAATACCGAGGATAATCATAACTCGCAAGAGAGCGCTGACACAAATATAATTCCGCGCCGCCTTAGAATAATTAGTTTTCATCTCTCTTAGTTTTCTCTCTCTAGTTTATCTTTACATTTCGATTCAGAATTTTGCAACTCTTAGTAATTTTAATAAGATCGAATTTTGATTTACTGTTCCTTTTTCGAAATTTCTTTCTCATCAGATCATCCTTCATCTATGACAAGTCTTAGCTTTTCTGGGCTTTTGGCTTTGATGATGATCTCGATGAGTGAGTAGTCGTTTTAGGGGTTTTCGGGGATGGATTAGGTAGTCTCACTCGATCACCATGGGTTTTTGCTGATTTATGCTGATTTGGTTTTAAAATCCCTCTTGGGTTCTCGTTTTTAATGCTTGTACCTCTCTGATCAAGAGGATCATGATTTTAGATGAACTCATGAGCAGCAAAAGTGCCTTGAACCATCATATCTAGTTTTTCCAGGGATTAAGACACAATAGCGTGAGAGTTGGTGCATCAGATGTTGATTTACGTCACGACCCAACTACTCACTTGTTATGAGTCTTACTTGGCTTTGACGGATCGATCCTTAGTCACTTGTTGAGACCCTTCACCACGACAGTGGGTTGGATTGGACGTGAGATCCGTCGTCAAGGGATTCACCCTGAGTTTAGTAAATTAGCACCTATGGAGTGAGAGTGTAGATGATCCTATGAGTCTATCCCCAAGATCCCTTTGTCTTTTATTTGAACTAGTTGTCATTTTTAGATCTCTTGTTTACCGCTTTCATTCGAGTTCCTGTACCACTCGACTAGTGCAGTCGAGTGCACCACCCGAGTGACTCACTCGAGTCACCTTAGTTTTTACAACTAGTCTTAGTTTTTGCATCTTTAGTTCATGATTTGTTAGAGTATGACAGGCTCTGCATCTCTAGTTTAATTTTATGTATTTTAGGCTATTAGTAAGAAAAACCCCTAAAATATAGTGCTTGACTTGTTAGCTTAATCCACATGTTAAGTGCTACAGATATGCTCTAGATTAGGTTCGACATTTCAACCTTTATACTATCAATCGATTGAAACCCACCAAAAATAGTAAGTTTCAATTTGGCGCTGTTGCCAGTTTAGAGTCATTGTCTGCACGTTTATCATTTTTAAGCTTACTAGATCAAGTTTCTTTTGCATAAAAGATCTGAGATTTTCATCTAGCAAGGCTCGTTCTTGTTACTAGAATTCTCGGATCGATATTCTATTTGCATTAGCCTTTTGTCTAAAGTCTTACTGATTTATGTTGAATTTTTGTTTGTGTTGCATCAGGTATCATTCTACTCGATTAGTCTACTCGAGTGCTTCTCTCGAGTCGTCCTTACACCGCATGCGAACACGCTCTCAGACTCGCTTAGATCAATCCATGAAGGAGACACCAGTTGAAATGGCAGAGCAACCTGCACCACGAGTCATTGGAGCTGGTGATGCACCAAGCACACACTCCACCAGGCAAGGGATTGTGGCACCTCCTGTTTCCAACAACAACTTCGAGATCAAATCCGGTCTCATCAGCATGGTCTAGAGCCACAAATTTCATGGTCTCCCCATGGAGAACCCATTGGAACATCTTGACCAATTCGACCGTTTGTGTGAGCTCACTAAGATCAACGGTATATCTGAAGATGGGTTCAAGCTTCGTCTATTCCCCTTCTCTCTAGGCGACAAGGCCTCTCAATGGGAACGAGCTTTGCCCCAGAATTCTATCACTACTTGGGATGATTGCAAGAAGGCGTTTCTCCTGAAGTTCTTTTCCAACTCCAGAACTGCAAATCTGAAGAATGACATTTCAAGTTTCACTCAAAGGAACAATGAAAGCTTCTCAGAAGTTTGGGAGAGGTTCAAGATGTATACCACTCAATGCCCTCATCATGGATTCAGCAAGGAATCACTCCTTTGCACACTATATTGAGGCGCAAGTCTGAAGATCAGGTTGCATCTAGACACTGCCAGCAATGGCAACTTCCTGAACCAAGATGTCACTTCTGGATGGGATTTAGTTGAGAATCTAGCCATTTCTGATGGAAACTACAATGAAAACTTCGACAGAACGATCAGAGGATCTTCTACCTCTGCTACTTCCAACAGCAAGGAGATTCAAGCACTGAACGACAAGCTCGATAAGCTTATCCTCGCTTAGCAGAAACAAGTCCACTTTGTGGGAGAGTCATCCTCACCTCAGGATCCAACCGTTGAAGATGATCAGATTGAAGAGATACTCTATATTCAGAATCAAGCTGGTTTCAACCAAGGTTTCATTAACTACAGGAGCAACCCTAACTTATCTTACCGTAACACCAACGTTGTAAACCCTCAAGACCAGGTGTATCCTACTCAGCAACCTGCTCCGAACAAGACTTTTGTTCAAAATCTTCCAACAAATCTACCTAGATTTGCCCCAAGACCTGCTCCGCAGTTTGATAGTGAGCTTAAGGCATTGCTTCTCCAACTTCTTCAAGGTCAAAACACTGCAACTCAAGATTCCACCAAGCGGTTCACTGAGCTTCGAACTCACATTGATTGCTCCTATGACGATTTGAACCACAAGCTCAAAATATTGAACAGCAGATTGAAGCATGTTGAGTCTAACTCTCCCTCAGCTTCCACTAAGTCCACATGTCAACTTCCTGGGAAAGCAGTGCAAAACCCCAAAGACTCTGCAAATGTCTATGCAGTCTCCACAGCCCCAGCCATTCATCTCTTTCCTTTCAAGAAGAGATTCTCACACATCACCTGGGACGGTGATCTTCAAGGTGGGGGGTATCCTGTCAAGCTGCTGCTGTGATCGCTGAGAGCACACCACTCGAGCAATCCACTCAGATAAGTGATCTTCAAGGTGAGTGATCGAGTCAACTTCGTCTCAGTGAACGAGAAGCGAATTCTAGACCTGCACGCCATGATAACGAGTCATTTCCCAGAAAGATTCGCCGAAGATATTGAGAAAGAATATGAGATCATATTGGAAGAAGAACTTCTGGAGCTGGAAGAGTCAATGAACTTTGATGAAGCTGTTGAGAAACTGGAACCTTTTGGGTATGGTTTGAGAGAAATAACCTTGAAGAGAATTCAAGATAGGAGAGCAACAGCTGCTAAGTCTCAGGAATGCCAAGTAATTTCTCAGCAGGAGATTTTGGTACAAGAGAAGTTAAAAGATCCAGGATCTTTCACTTTACCATGCTCAATCAACAACCAGGCATTTGGTAAGTCTCTCTGTGACTTGGGTGCTTCTGTCAGCATCATGCCTCTGTCTGTGGCAGAAAGGCTTGGTTATCACAAGTTCTTGCCAAGCATGTTATCACTAGTCTTAGCTGATAGAACGGTGAGATTTCCACATGGACTACTTGAAAATGTTCCAGTGAGGATAGGAAAACTTGAAATACCCACAGATTTCATCATCATGAAGATGGATGAAGAACCTAAAGATTCTTTGATTCTAGGGAGACCCTTTCTAGCATCCTCGCAAGCCGTGATTGATACCAAGACTGGAGAGATACTTTTTCGAGCTAGCAACGGTTTAGAGGTGAGATTCAACACTTCGTCCAGATTGAAGAGCTCAACTTTTGAAGGTCAGCTATACTCCGTGGAAGCAAACGATGATGAAGAAATGTTCGAGCGTAACTGACGACTCCTGGGTTATAACGTCAATACGAGGAGTCATTCTGAAGGAGTAGTGTAACCCTTTGTCACATTTACTGAAGATGGGACACCAAGTGAGGAGTCCGCACAGATCACTCGACCACTAGACCCGAGTAACCACTCGAGTGTTATAGCAAACCATTCGACTTCATCTACTCGAGTGAGTCAAAGGTTCTATAATGCTATCCGATCATCATCTTACCATCATTCTAAGCCAAGTCCAGAGAGGTCAACACCGACTCTCAAGGACACTTTTCAAGCTTAAAAGAGTAAGAAGTCAAGCTATGTGACTATGAACAAGCTCACTTGGGAGGAAGTCCCTTGACTATCTTTGTATATATCTTTTTAAAAGTTTTGATGAATCTTGTTATTTTGATTTTTTTTTTAGTGTTTTTGAATTAAGGTATATGAGATCAGCTTAGTGTGCGTGAAGAGCCGGAGTCTTGAAAAGCCAAAGCACTCGAGTACTGCACTCGACCACACCACTCGACCTCACTGGTCGAGTGGTCCAGGTTTTTTCGAAAAAACTCAACTTTTAATCATAACCACTCGATTCATCTAACATATCTTTTATCATTCCACTCGACTCCTCCTTTCCCATTTCACGATTTCATCGAAATTTTTCCCAAAAACTCTAAATTTGTTTCAAAATTCTTCAAAGTTTTCAATAAATTTTCATCATGTCATCTTACTCGCACCATTCCGACACCAACTTGTAAGTTTTTTTACAACTTTTTGATCCATTTTGTCGCGAAAATCTGGGTTTGAAGTTTTCGAAATTTTTGAAAATTTTCTTCAAATTTTTCACTTGCATGTTGTTAAATCTGGTTGGTTATGAGTAGAACTTGGCATAGGAAGTGAACCTCATGGTTGAATTGCTTCGAATTGTGAAAATTTTGTTCTAATTGGTGCATAAAATTTTCGGAACTACATATTGAGTTAGAACATAAAATTTCACCATTGCTATTTTCTTGTTTATTGATATGAGAACTCACTAGTAGTTTTCGTTGTCAAATTTAAGCAAAATCTTGACATTTATAACTCAAACCTGTCGAACTAGTGATGATCATTGAAAACTTTTAATATTCTTCAACTTTGAGTGTTTAAACATGAGTTGCTTTGAATTGCCAATACCTTTGATTGTTTGTTTAGTTGCTCGAGTCAAGCACTCGGTTTAGTCAAGTCGAATACAAAAATTATTTGGAAATTTTTGTCGACTCGACCTTACTGGTCGAGTGACTTACTTGAGTGGTCCAAATTTTTGCTAAAACTTATAATTTTTGCCATTGTTTCAAGTACTCCGGTAACACCAGGACTCGAGCAACTCAAAGCACTACACACGCTGAGAGTGGATTCTCGAGATCCCGAAGAGACATAGCTTGCGGGAAGAGAGTTTTAGAAGAAGAATCGATGCAAAGGGATGTCGAAAATAGTGATGATTCTGAAAGTTCAGATGGGAGTAAGAGTGATAACTCAGAGGAGGATCATATCATCTCAATACTGAAGTGGATGAAGTTCTTTGGTACTAGATACCCACACCGCCCCACTATGCAAACTCTGGAAATTTTTAAAGAAGTTGGGAAGCTTTACCAAGCAGCTGACATCATTGAGCTCACTCAGAGACCCTTTGATGGTTTCCAAGATGAAACTTGCCACTTTTTGGAAATGGTGAGGCTTCATCTCTATGAGGTGAGATCTGGGATGGGATCCGATGAAGAACTTGGGTATGTCAGCTTCAAGATCAGAGGCTCGGAGTACACATTGCCTCTGAGTGTGGTTGATAGTGAGTTCGGGTTTAGAAGAGGGTCAGGATAAGCTCAAGACTTTAACAAGAAAGAGCTCAACGAGTTGTGGTTGGAGTTGGGAGGCAAAGACAAGTATCAGTCTTCCCGGGCTAAAAGTAGTGAGATTAGGCATCCCTCTGTGAGATATCTCCACAGAACACTTGCAAACACTATGTTTGCAAGAAGGGCCACTGGGACAGTTAATGAAGGGGAATTGAGGATGTTGGACAAATCCCTTCAAGAGTACTTGGTCTACTCATCCTAGGAAAAGAGAGACAATGGAGACGAAATGCGAGGAGACATGGCCTACTTCACTCCACACCAATGAGGTACCACATCCTTCCCTTTGTATATACCATTGCATAACTATTTTTGGTTTTCTTTGTTTAATCTCTTAGGCTTCCCTTTGAATTTTTATTACACAAGGGGCTGTGTAATTTAAGTTTGGGAGAGTGTCTAAGAGATGTATTTGACATGCTTTCTTTGTTTTCTTAATTCAAATTTCACATTCATCTATGTGCATCTAAAACCCATAAAAATTTGAAAATTTTTAGAAAATAATTTCACAAAAACAGAGTGTCATGTAGTTGCATTTGCTTAGGATTGTTGCATTCAGCATAAGGGATGATGACGAGTTAACTAATTAAAGCTTAATAACCAAACATATGATTTCAGTGCCATAGTTATAAGTTGTCTTATGCATTCACCTTAGTTTGAAACATAGGGCTGCTCCTTGCTTGGAATTGAACTTAGCACTCTCACTCGGTTAAAAACTTGCTGTGACTTGTAAATCTATCCCTATGAATTTGAATCTTAAAGTTGAAAACTTAATTATCATGATATGCTCTAAAACTTAAAACTCATTGATACCTCAAAATACTTGGATTTTCTTTCACCTTTTACCACTCTTGCTAATCCAAGTAGCTGTCTCCATCATTGGTATAGTTCCACAAAACCAAAACTAAAAACTTCATTTCAGACCAATACATCAACTGTGAGAGAAGTGAGGCCTATTTTTGGATTGAATTGTAGAGAAAGTGTTAGGTTTTGCCGATAGGAGTAGCCTCTCATGTAATCTCTAGTTCACACTTTTTGAATCAGAATAGGTTAAGGGGTTCGAATGGGTTTTGGGTTTGAGTTTGGGAAAGAAAAGAAAGAAAAGAGTTTGCTAAAAAAATCTATGCCTTTGGAGAGGGTAGTTCAAAGAAAATGGATAAGTCTAGTAAAGGATTTGGAGGAAAAAGATAAGAGTTGGCTCTGAATCTTGAAAATAAAAAGAAAAAAATAAATATAGCCATACCACTCGAGTAGCTTACTCGACCAAAGTGGTCGAGTCGAGTCAAGTCTTAGAAAAAAAAAATATAGAAAATTTTCCAAATCCGCTAAAAGTTAAAGAAAAAAAATGTAGAAACACCCTCTCCTTAGAAGAAAAGCAGAAAGTTGATCCTTGAAGTCATAAAAAAGAAAGAAAGCCTTTAAACACCAAAGGGTAGTGCTAGGTTCAGTTTCTGAGGTTTTAGAATTAGAGAAGTCATTGGATGATCATGGGTAGATGATAGTCTGCTCCTGTATGCATCAGTTGGCTTCCCTTTAGCATTCTCTTAAAATTCAATCCTTTTCAATGAGAGATCCTGATATTCGCGCTTAAACCAGAGGAAGAAGAGATCACTTTTATCTCTTAAAACTTGTCCCTCAACCAAATAAGTTTTAGTTATTGCATATCATGATCCACCAGTTCGTGCTTAATAAATGTTAAAGGGATAGTTTACTTTGAATACTTGTTTTGGCTGAGTCTTAGTGTTGAATTCTATGTGATGAGTATGGCTAAAGCTTTTAAGTAAAACTGTTGTGATTTGCATGCTAGAACTATTAATTATGGTGTTTGCTAGGTTCCAAGTCCCCACTTTCAACCTTACTTCTTTCATCTTATTTTTTCTATTTGCTTGAGGGCAAGCAAAGGATAAGTTTGGGGGAGTTTGATAGCATTGCATTTTGGCATGTTTTTACTATTGTTTTATTGCAACTTAGCATAGATTTTAGGCATTACTCTTATCACTTATTACATTTATTAAACATTTAGGATATTTAGTCTCTTTACATTAGTTTGCATGCATTTTGCATACATTTGGTCATTTCAGGTACTCGGAGCTGCAAGGAGTCATCACTTATGTGACCTCTCAGGCTATGAAGCGACGTAGGGATTTCTGCAAAGAGTCATAACTCGAGTAACATGGAGCCATAGAGTTGAAGACTGCAAAGGAAGCTCAAGTTGCTCGAGGAGGCTACTCGAGGAGGCTACTCGACCAGACCACTCAACGTCAGGGTCGAGTGGTGAGCACCACTTCTAGAAGATTATGCAAATTATGGTGAATTCTCATTATCCCTAATTCTTATGTATAAATACCGAGGATAATCATAACTCGCGAGAGAGCGCTGACACAAATATAATTCCGCGCCGCCTTAGAATAATTAGTTTTCATCTCTCTTAGTTTTCTCTCTCTAGTTTATCTTTAGATTTCAATTCGGAATTTTGCAACTCTTAGTAATTTTAATAAGATCGAGTTTTGATTTACTGTTCCTTTTTCAAAATTTTTTTCTCATCAGATCATCCTTCATCTATGACAAGTCTTAGCTTTTCTGGGCTTTTGGCTTCGATGATGATCTCGATGAGTGAGTAGTCGTTTTAGGGGTTTTTGGGGATGAATTAGGTAGTCTCACTCGATCGCCATGGGTTTTTGCTGATTTATGCTGATTCGGTTTTAAAATCCATCTTGGGTTCTCGTTTTTAATGCTTGTACCTCTCTGATCAAGAGGATCATGATTTTAGATGAATTCATGAGCAGCAAAAGTGCCTTGAACCATCAGATCTAGTTTTTCCAGGGATTAAGACACAATAGCTTGAGAGTTGGTGCATCAGATGTTGATTTACATCACGACCCAACTACTCACTTGTTATGAGTCTTTATTGGCTTTGACGGATCGATCCTTAGTCACTTGTTGAGACCCTTTACCACGACAGTGGGTTGGATTGGAAATAAGATCCGTCGTCAAGGGATTCACCCTAAGTTCAGTAAATTAGCACCCATGGAGTGAGAGTGTAGATGATCCTATGAGTCTATCCCTAAGATCCCTTTGTCTTTTATTTGAACTAGTTGTCATTTTTAGATCTCTTGTTTACCGCTTTCATTAGATTTCATGTACCACTCGACTAGTCCACTCGAGTGCACCACTCGAGTGACTCACTCGAGTCACCTTAGTTTTTATAACTAGTCTTAGTTTTTGCATCTTTAGTTTATGATTTGTTAGAGTGTGACAGGCTCTACATCTCTAGTTTAATTTTATGTATTTTAAGCTGTTAGTAAGAAAAACCCCTAAAATATATTGCTTGACTTGCTAGCTTAATCCACATATTAAGTGCTACAGACATGCTCTAGATTAGGTTCGACATTTCACCCTTTATACTATCAATCGATTGAAACCCACCAAAAATAGTAAGTTTCAACATGACGTAAAGCTTCCGACTGATACATGATATGATGGGGTTTTGTCTCAAAATGGATAGGTTTAAGACAAATATTAGATAACTAATTTTATAATATTGACTAATATATATATATGTATATAATACTAGAACTATATATTTATAATAATTAATTTAAAAACAAATGGATCAAAATTATCAATCCAAAACGGATAATTATATAACTAGGATTGGTTAAAGGATGGGAAGTTTCCGACGATAATTGGACATGACATGTTTCCGTTGCAAAATAGACAGATTTAAGACAAATATTGGATAAATAATCATATAATATATGCTAAAAATATTATATATATATATCAGTATAATGAATGTTTTTTTAATTAGTTATCTGATATGGTAAAAAAATAATGTAACTGTATGACATCATGAGTTATAAGAGACCACCAAAAGAGATTAATCTCCGTATATGTTTTGTTGTTTAGGTATTGATAGATGATATCGATACATGTTTTGATTTTCATTTAATTATAATTTTTTTATTTGAATTAATTTAATATCTAATTCGGTAAGAGTTGCTCTAAATTATTTTAATGAGAATAAATAACATAATTGATTTGGCATAGGTTTGAAGCATATTATAAACCATAAAAACAAAATACTATAAATATATATTAACCAAAAAAAATAAAAATATTTATAAACCATAAAAAATACAAAAATAGTAAATTAACTTACCAGAATAAAATACAAATATTTAGTCAAATACAAAAAACAACATATTTATATTAAAATAATTGACCCGCGGTGTACCGTGGGTTCGAATCTAGTTTATACTTAAAGATATCAAATTGGTAAAATTCATACACAAACTATAAAAATATAATTAATTCATTTACATAGGGATGACTGTATATTTTAAATTGTTGACGTGTCATCCACGTCATTTGTTTTACTATGATGTGGATGACATGTCATCATCACATGTTTTTTTTTTACAAAATCTTGAAATGAAAATTAGGGGTAGACATCATTTCCGCTCCGTCTCGTTTCTTCTCTCCCCTTCTCGTCTTGTTTCATTCTCAGTCTCGATTCATGTTTTAGATTGAAATACATTATCATATTATATATACCATAATGATAGAAAATTGAAAGCATGTGTAATATGGGACTGCATTTCAATCTAAAACATGAATCGAGACTGAGAATGAGACAAGAAGAGAAGGGACGAGACGGGGCGGGAATGATGTCTAACCCTAATTTTCATTTCAAGATTTTGTAAAAATAAAAAATCATGTGTCTATGACGTGTCATCCACTACATAGTAAAACAGATGACGTAGATGCACGTTATCAGTTTAAAATGTATAGTCATCCCTATTTGTATGAATTGATCATATTTTTATAGTTGGTGTATGAATTTTGCCAGTTCGATATCTTTAAGTATAAATTCACCTATTACCATAGTTGATGTATGAATTGGCCGATTTCCCGCAAATCACAAATATCACTTTTAAAACAATTGAATATCCGCTTCGATTCAAATATATATATATATATATATGTAATTATAAATATACATATTATACTAGAAATTAGTTTTTATAAAGAAAATATAATAAAATACTCGTGTTAGTGTTTTATTTTATTTTTATTTGGATATGTTTTTTTCTGCAGATTTGAGATTGCGAGTGACTAAGAGAAATAAATTTTTGTTGGGATCTTTTTTGTTATTTTATATTTGTTTGTTAAGATTTTAGTTTGATCAGTTTCTACCATAATGCTAATGATCGGTGGCATAGCCATCGAGTTTAGTTTTTAGAACTTATTTCAAAACATGTAAAAAAATTGTGTATGTTAAAAACAATTATGTTTGAAACGGATCGAGGCAAATAATTCGCAAAAAAATACAAAGAATTTTGGATATCTGAATTTTCATATATCCAAAAAATTTTGAATAGAAGAGAATCATATTATTATGTATTCGGCTGTGACTAAGAGAATCAGAAATAGTTAAAATTTTCAGGATATTTGATAGAATGAGAGATTAAATGCAGAATATAACTAAGAGAATGGGAGATTAAGAGACTAGCAACCTAAGGAGAATAGAGAATAAGCATAAATAAAAATAGAGAGACTTTATTAATGAGAATGTGCAACCCCTAAGGGCTTAAACCTTCAAAGGAGGCCCAGCTCCATGGTTAAATAGAGAAACCCTTTAGGGTTTTCTCTTTACAAGATGACAAAACAGATAAAGTAAAGAACATAAGATTTTGTCCAATTCTATTTTGAAAATAGGCTCATTCCCTCCTTTTTTGGCTCCAATCGTACCAGGTTTTCTCGGACAAGGCTCCAACACATTTTAATACGGCTTTTGCACATCCTGAACTTGAACCCGACTTTTGCACAAGCTTGTTTCTTGAACCCGGATTTTGCACATGCTTTCTTGAACCCGGATTTTCCACAAGCTTCCTTGAATCCAGATTTTTCACAAGCCTTAGATAATGTTTTTCTTGTCTTTCCTCTCAAACCGGGACCGTGTAATATCCGGGCTTGTACGGATCCGTACAGTCCGTACAAGACCCCACATTTGCAGAACCTTATTTTGCACGGATTGCCTTCTTGATCTCAATAATATTCGCTTCGTTCCTAGAACTAATCTAAGAAGGTTTGATCCGGTTCATATTTATCATGTATTTTTCATTCCATATCCATACCTGTTAAAATAATCCTATGTTTCGTCTAGAGTAACCCGTATCCAGAGCTAGTTCTGAGATTTATTAGACTAGAAATGATAACAAAATTTGGCCCCATAACCGTCATATAAAAAATTTAACTTTAAAATATGATTGTGTTAAACGATATTAAAAACAAGAATAAAGGTTAAGACATTATTTTTGAAATACGAAATTTCTTGCAATTTTACTTTCAAACTCGTCTATCAAGTTTGTACAATCAAATTTGTTAAAGATAACCTTTTCAATTTACAACATTGATAGTTTTGACATAGTCGATCACAAGTACGATTTTATGAACTTCAAATTTGAAAAGTTTCTTTTTGCAGTAGCAACCGAAATTGGAATAGTCATCATTATACAGTATGCAGTCCATATGTTTGGATAATACCTTCCCATATTTTTCAAAAATTCCAATACCTTGACCAGCTTTTTTATTTTATTTTTGTAAAACATTTTGTAGAAGCATCAACTCCATTAAAAGATTCTTACCATTAGTATCAGAACTAATATCATACTTCATATAAGCTTCTAGGTTGGCACAAGAAACCATCAAACTATCATATTTATTTATTTATTTGAGTTTCTTCAAGTCAAACAAAAATCCAAAATTTTGGCATAATTTTGATCAAACTTTGTCTGAAGAGAAACCAAACTTTGATCCACAATTTTAATGAAGTAATCAACTCTGACCACTTATCCCTGCTGTTGCGGGATATTGGTTCATTGAAATACACAGAGAGACTACTTCTCGCTTTTAACTTCTCGACCACGACCACTTATCATTGCTGTTGTGGGAACTTTCTCTCAATGGAGAATCCCTGTGGATTAGTGTTGATACTTCAAGCGGATCCAAGAGTTTTCGTCTTCAACTGCCTCGATCCTTTTTCTCAATCGGCAGATAAATACATACATCACTTTATGTTAAGTCTTAGGCCAATGCTTCCTTATATTGGTCTTGTGGTCTTAGTGATGGGAGATGGTGGATTTGGTGGCCATTTGCTGCAACTTCAAAATACAGGGTATAAAGTATGCCTTTGGTATATATAACTTTCTTGTGCCCGAGCACACATGGTACAATTTACTAATTTTGGGGACTCGTGGGAAAACATTTTAGATGGGGCTGTGCAAGGGCAATTGGGAAGAAGTGGTTCTAATCTAGTATATTAGCCGTAGAAACTAGTACAATAGTATTTATCTTATCTTGGACTTTTAACTTTATGTTTCAGCTGTAAGATAGATTTTACGAACATCGAACGACATCTAATCACTTTTAGATATTTATAAAATGGACTTTTTTATAAGGTAAAATTACGTTATTAACTTCAAATTGGAAATCCATAGTCAATATACAAAACTTTCAGAATAAAAATTACATAAACAACATATATTGATACTACAATTAGTAAAGGCTTATTCGGTAATAGATCGTTGAATCTGTTATGTTATTCTTTATAATCAGTCTCACTCTAATGCGAATATAGTGCGTGGCTAACATTTTCTGGATGAAATTTCAAATCGCACACCGCTTAGTGGAAAGGACTTATACCATGAACGGACTATTTGCCTAGTGTCAATCAGTTCTTAGCTGAGTAGTAGCCTCTTACTAGGAAGAGTCGGACCGAGTGGCAGCTTTGGTGCGAGCAGAAATGCGATATGTCTGGATTTAATAAAGGTTTAATTCACGTTTCTTTATAATCAGACTAATATTTGAGTTTTTAAATATATACACGGTATCATTTATAAATGGATTTGTTATTGGGTTAGGCACCGGTGTTAAGAGTAAAGAGTAGGGTAATAACATGTAAGGGTAAAGTACGGGTAATAAGGATATCAAAAATCACTACCCAAAATCATATATATGAAAGGGGAAAATAACATTTTAAACCTTGAAAGTGTCTCTTGCTAACACTTTAAACCTCAAAAGTATTACACTAGCATTTTAAACTTTCAAACTATTTTTACTAACACTTTAAACTTTGAAACTATTTTCTTTGTTTTTCCGCCATAAAATTTATTACAAAATACATACCAGAAAACTAACTGAATTTATGACGAAAATTTTTGAAGGTACACTACAAGAAAACACGTCTTTAACGACAGAAGAATTCGTTGTAAAATCATCGCTAATTCACATTTACAATGGATTTACGACGATTGCCAATTCGTCGTAACCAGCTCGTCGTAATGGACCAATCGTCGTAAATCCATCGTAAGATGTTACGACGCCTAACATTCATCGTAAACGCATCATAAACGAATTCGTCGTAACATCGACGTAAACATACATTATACATCGTATAATGTGGTCGTAATTTTGTCGTAACCAAACTACGTAAGTTCGTCGGTAATTCGTTGTAACAATAACGATGAATTTAAGACCAATGCGGTTGTAATTCATCGTAAAATTTATGACGATATACTGACGACATGGTAGATCGATGTTGTTAATTCGTCGTAACTTGTACGACGAATTACCAACGCATTGGTCAAAAATTCGTCGTTAAATACGATATATATTAATAATTAATTTTAAATATAAATATTTCATTTAATAATTTAAATTAAATTTAAAAAAAACTAAAATGAAAATTAAAAAAATTATAATACAAAAAGTTGTTTAAAATAACTTAAAAACTTAAAAATCTAAGAATCCAAATTTATTTCGTTATATAGGTTGGCTTCTGCGGCTCTACGGTCCAACTCGGTCTGCTGCAGAGGTTGTCGAAAAGTTGCCCGTCTCGTTCTAAAGCTTGAGGAAACTTCGGATTGCCTGCTGCAAGAACGTCAAACAAGCTGTCCAAGCTGTCAAACTTTTCCTTCGTCGTTTGTTCAGAAACCTCGAGAGATGAAATTTTAGCGTGCGCAGCTTCTAATTGGGTCCGAAGCTGAACTGGATCATCCTCCGCTCTCCGTGCATAAGAAGAAGAGGCTATGGGAACATCGTGCCTAGAACCCGTCCCTTCTTCCTCGGAGCAACCTGAAAGTAATTTTATAAAACAATATTTAAATAACTTTTATACATATATATTTATATATATAATATTTGATTTAAACATTTAAAGTTAAAAAAAAATTACCTCTTTATAGATCGTGTCCTGCTTAACCGTACTCAGTTCTACCGAATTCCCATCTTGGGAATGCTGAGATAGCTGAGTCTGACGCTCGACGATCTTAGTATTGACATCGTTGACGATCATCTCTGATCTAGCATCAACGGAAGCTCCAGATTTCTTCTAGTGAGTCTCCTCGAACAACCTCATAAGAGACGGAAGCGGTCCTCCATTGGCCAAAAAAACATTAAAAAAAAATTATAAAGTAAAATAGAAATTAAGTAAATAAAAATAAGGACAAAAACATATAAAAATAGACGTACCAACTGAAGTCGCCGACCCGAAAATGGTGTCTGTCCGGAAGTATGCGGGGTAGGCAAATGTCCGTCTGTGTCCCTGGTTAAACGAGAAGAAGAACATCCTGCAGCGACCTTAACCGAATGAGGGTCAACCCAATATCGGACAAGGCCCTGCCATACATCATCGGTCAGGTAGTCATCTCCTTTGAACTGCCATTTCTCCTTCCAATCCGAGACGGTGCCTACCAAATGCTTCATAGCCTTATCATTGAATTCCTCCTTGACCATCTCATTGATGCCAAGGTCCCATCTCCACTTTTGCTCGAAAAAAATAATTAAATGTTATTAGTAAAAAAATAAAAAATAATATATATAAAATGTTAACAAAATTAAAAAAAAAAATTTACCGCGAAACATTTGAACCACGTCTTCTGGATATGCAGCGGCGTGAGAGACCAATTCGGATGCGGCTGTGTGAAGTAGCTCTTGATCGTATCGGAGACACTACGACCAACTTTAGAATCCACTCCAAACCTGAAATTAATAAAACATTGAAAACTTAGGTTCATAAATATAATTGTATGTTGACAAAGTAAAGAAATGATAATATATAAAAAAAAACATACCAAAATGTGTTTGGAGGCCGGTTGGGGTCCAACTTCGGCAAACCATCTCATCCTGGCTGCACAAGGAGATCCTCCACCGTGTACTGAGCGTATGGAGCGTCTGTAGGAACTGCCAAATCGGGATGAACTCCCGGAGGTGGTGTCGGAGGCTGTGGTGGTGGTGGTGCTGCTGTAGACGATCCTCCAACTGGTGGTGTAGATCCACCAAGTGGTGGTGTCTGTGTCGGAAGAGTCTCTGGAACTGTATCTCGAGCAGAAGAAGAAGTTTGGTTCTCTTCTGTACTACTCGATCTCAGTCTGCTACTACTCGATCCCGGTCTAGTACTAGACTCACCACATAGGAAAGTATCACCGTAGGTCAGACGACCGAGTTGGGCTGTCTGTGATGCTCTAACCTTCTACATTTGAAATTAAAAAAAAATCTAATTAGAACATATTTATTAAAATTCTAACCATTTATAATAAAAATCCTAAACATTTCTATTTAAATTTCTAAACATTTGTAATAAAAATCATACATTTGTAATAATAATCATAAACATTTCTAATTAAAATCATAAACATTTCTATTTTAAATCGTAACTATTTATATTTAAAATCCTACCTATTTATAAATTCCATATCCCTAAACATTTTTAAATTCTATAATCCTAAAAATTTCTAAATTCCATAACCCTAACAATAAATTTAAGTTAATAAGCAAAAAAAAAATTAGCAAAAAAAATAAAAAATTACCTTTTTTCTAGAGAGATGGGTGTTGTAGAGAGAGAGAGAGCACGAGAGGAATGAGCGAGGTGGAAGGGAGCCGTCCCCGCGTATATATAGATTTTGTTTTATCGTAAATGCGTTGTTTATTAACGACGATTTTACAAGGATTCGTCGTAAAATCGTCGTAAAAAATCCCATTTACGACTATTCGTTGTAACATCGTTGTTAAATAGTTGACTTCGCATAACTGACACGTGGGACTACATTGTTGACGACGAATTTATGAGGATTCCTCGTAAATGCGTTGTTAATTACCGACGTGGTTACGAGGAATCATCATAAATTCGTCGTAACGGAACGAAACCTTAAACCACAAACCCTAAACCGTAAACCCTTAAATGTGTCGTAAATCCGTTGTTAATTACCGACGTGGTTACAAGGAATCATCGTAAATTTTTCGTAACGGAACGAAACCTTAGACCACAAACCATTCCCTAAACCCTTAAATCTAAACATTATACGTAAACCCCTTAAAGCTAAACAATATGCATATAGTACTTATAGTTGATATCTAAATTAATTTGGAAATACTTATTGAAATATAAATTCGAAATACAAATTCAAACTCAAAATACAAACATTAATTCTTAACATACATATAATACTAATTCAAATACATATTCAATAAACATTTATTCTTGCTCTGTTGCTTCATTAGAATCTTCATTTCCATCATCCTCATCATCACTTTCGTCAAACTCATCATTCTCAGTTCCTTCGTCAGTATCCTCTGGAAGATCCTCAAACACTCGATTCTCAGGATCAATAAGTAGAATGTCATCAGTGCTTTGATCCGATGTCTGTATATCATGACATAAATCTTGTTGCAACCCTGGTTTTTCATCACATACATAAATTCGGGCTCTAGGCACCACTGTAATTGCCGATAACCAAGTGATTCCAGTGTTTGTAACTCGAGGGTAAGGGATGAAGCTAACTTGGTCCGCTTGCGAAGCTAAGATGAAAGGTTCAAACTTGTTGTATCGTCGACCGGCGTTAACATCCACAACTCTAAATTTGCTGTAATGGACACTTGGTCCCTCTCTTGGATCAAACCAATCACATTTGAAGATAACACATTTCATCTTCACTAAACCAACGAATTCAACCTCAATGATTTCTTGTAAGATCCCATAAAAATCTACTTCCTCTTTGACACGGACTCCGTAGTTGACTGTTGTACGATGTTTACCGTACTCGTAAGCATGAAACGCATATCCTCGTGTAAAATAAATTGGAGCAGTGGTAATCTTGGAGACAGGTCCTTGAAGCAGCTCATGAAACCATGTTGGATAATACAGATCGTCATAATCAACCTGAAAAGCAATACAATTGAATATTTATTACTTACTCAATTAAACCAACCAATTTTATATACTTACTTGTGTTTTTAGCCAAGGTACAAAGTGTTGATCTTTGCGCTTGTTCAGGTCATCATCTGATATTCCCTCGATGGCTTCTCGCACTTGCGTCTCAAATAAGCTGCAGAACATGCATGTAACAAACATATTGTGCTCAAATCTTGGAAACTTGGTGCTATATATATTCTCTTTATGATTGATTTTATAATAAAGATATTTTACCTCTCAAAAGAACGTATTTTCGGACTTGACCACCAAACTTCTCTCAACTTCCAAGCAAGTCCACCAATTTGCGTAAAAATATTTGGAACCCCTTCAACTGCATATGTTGGTATCACACCACCATCATTATATCGCCGGGTAGCTCTTTTCTTTGTACGCACTTTTGGAGCAAAGTAGTATAAAGAAAAGTTGGATGTCTCTTCCGTTAAACTTCCAGCAACGATTGAGCCTTTAACTCTAGCAAGATTTTTTGCTTTTCCTTTCAAGGATTTCATGAATCTTTCAAATGGGTACATCCATCGAAACTGCACAGGTCTACCTAGAGAAGCTTCATGAGGGAGGTAGACTGGAAGATGTTTCATAACATCAAAAAATGATGGAGGAAATATCTTCTCCAAGTTGCACAATAAGATCGGTATATTTGCTTGAAGTTGTTGTATACCTTCCTCAGTAACTGTACGTATACACAGATCCCGAAAAAATGCACTAATACATATAAAAACCACATTAAATGTTTGACTTTGATTAATTTTAGAAGTAAACTCTAGAAATTAATAATAATGAATGTATTATTACAATATATATATCTGCAAGTGCTTCATTAACATTTTCTGGAAGTAGTTTGGTAAGTACCAATGGAATAAGTCGTTGCATGAAGACATGTCAATCATGACTTTTCATCCCTTTAAACTTTTGTGCTTCTTCAACACATTTAGAGAGATTAGAAACATACCCATCCGGAAATTTCACATCTTCTTTCACCCAACTGAACAACGCAGCCTTTGCATTTGCCTCCATCCGAAATATAGGAAATGGTATTTCGCCATCGTCTGTAATGTGCAACTCACTTGTTTTACATATAGCAGGTAAATCCAACCTTGAGTTTTTGCTATCTTTTGTCCTCCCTGCCATGTTTAGTATTGTATGCATGATGTTCTCAAAAAAGTTTTTCTCGATGTGCATCACATTAACATTGTGTCGAAGTAGATGATCCTTCCAATATGGAAGTTCCCAAAATATGCTTTTCTTGTGCCAATGATGATGTTCCCCATATCTGTCTGGCATATTACGTGGAGTATGCCAATTACCCCCACACTTAACTATTTCATGTGCCCTGTAATGATCAATTTGCGCTTCAAGTTGTTCTCCAGTCAAATACACGGGTGGGAGGGCATGGAGAATTGTGTTACGCCTAAACAATATCTTGTTTCTCCGATAAGCATGGCGGATCGGTAGAAACTAACGATGACAATCAAACCAACTTGTTTTCTTCCCGTACTTCAGCTGAAATACATATGTCCTACCAAGGCAATACGGACAAGATAATCTCCCATGCGTTATCCAACCTGATAGCATCCCATATGCAGGAAAATCACTGATTGTCCACATAAGCACTGCCTTCATTGTGAAATTCCTCTTTACCGAACAATCATAAGTTTGAACCCCAGTATACCATAACTCTTTCAACTCATGTATAAGAGGCTGCAAAAATACATCGAGTGACCGCTTCGGATGTTTAGGTCCATGAACTAGTATAGACAAGAAAATAAATTCTTTTTCCATACACATCCCCGGTGGAAGGTTGTATGGTGTGACGATAACATGCCATAAAGAGTATTGTCTACCAGATATTCTAAATGGACTAAATCCATTGGTGCATAATCCAAGGTAAACATTCCTGATATTTCTAGCAAAATCAAAATGTACCGTTTAGAAATGTTTCCATGCCTTGGCATCTGAAGGATGAATAATCTCCCCGTCCATCTGCGAATGCTCTGCATGCCATCTCATCACTGCTGCTGTTCTTTCAGATTGATACAATCGTTTCAGCCTCTCTGTTATTGGTAGGTACCACATCCGTTGGTATTGTATTTTGTTTCTTCCACTACCTTGCAGCTTGTATCTTGACTTTTTACAGAATCGACATTCCTGTAACTAAGCATCATCTTTCTAATAGATCATACAATTGTCAACGCACACATCTATCATCCCAGAAGGCACCCCAAGACTAAAAACCAACTTTTGAATCTTATAATATGATTCAGCAGACACATTGTCTTCTGGCAAATACTCTTTCAACAATTCCGCCAATGCATCCATACAAACCTCAGCCAAATTATGATCTATTTTAATGGTCATCATCCTAGATGCCAATGACAATTTCGACAAACCTTCTCTACATCCATCGTAGATTGGTTGATTTGCAGCATCTAACATTTCATAAAATCTTTTTGCATCTAAGTTAGGTTCTTCAACTGTATTATCAGCAAATGACGTAGTTGTTTCATGAAATGCATCTGTTACCATGTCATGAACCATATCATGCTCTAGACCACTCTGATCTGCATGATAATGATCACGACAATGCAAATTACTAGGTTCTTCCCTATCAACAGCTTCAAAATTATAATTACTTCTAATCTCTTCATTCTGATGACCATAACTACCCTCTCCATGTTGAAACCATATATAATACTGACCCGTAAATCCCCTATTTAATAAATGCTTCTAGACAGTTTCACTAAGAGCAAATCTTGTATTTTTGCACTTCCGACAAAGACATAACATTTTATTAGTTTCAATGGTGAGTTGTGTTTGACCCGCCTGGTACATGAAGATCTCCAATCCGTTGATAAACTCTTGTATCACGTTTCCATCGGAATCTTTATGCATATACATCTATCTTCTTTCTTGACGTACATCACTTGCAGAAGACATTTTTTTTTTAATATGCTTTTGTTTTTGAGAAATTTTTTTCTTTGTGTTTGAGGTTGTGATTTTCAAAATGGTAGAGATATAATATTTATAGGAAATTTTCGGATGTAGTAGGTATAAATAAGACAACGGATTTACAACGATACGTATTTGTGACAAATTACCATCATTTTAACGACGGATTTATGTCGAATATTGTCGTCGTAAAAATGTTAGTTAAACTTTAAATACACATTTTTACCTAATTTCTATTCATCGTAAATTGGTTGTAATTTCACATCGCATTTACGACGAATTATGTATATCGTCGGTAATCCGTCGTAAACTCGTTGTCAAAGGACAACCGATTTACGATGATTTTAAAATTTACAACGGATATTTGGCGACGTAAATTTTCCATGGTAATCCAATGTTTTCTTGTAGTGGTAGTCCGACGGGTTTCTGACAAAATATTTCCATCAGAATTTTTAAAATTAAAACAGTTATATCAACATACATATTTTCCTACGGATTTCCGACGATTACACAAAAATACGTCAGAAATTGTTTGACAGATTATCGACATAACTATTATGTCAAAAATCCTTTGAATTAAAATCTCATAGGAAATTTCGTTAGTTTTCCATAACTTTTTCTTGTAGTGATGGAATTTCGATGGGATCTTAATTCGACGGATTTTTGTCATAATAGTTCTGTCGGCAATCCGTCGAATAATTTATGACGGATTTTTGACTAAACATCAGAATTCATTTGGAAAATATGCACATTGGTATAGTCGTTTGATTTTCTAAAATTCTGACGAAACTATTTTGTCAGAAATCCATCGGATTACTATCAGAAATTTCGTCAAATTTTTGATAATTTTTTTGTAGTGAATTTTATGGTGGAGAAAATGCGGGAGGTAGTTTCGAGGTTTAAAGTATTAATAAAAATAGTTTGAAGGTTTAAAGTGCTAATGTAATACCTTCGAGGTTTAAAATGTTAGCATCTGCTACTTTCAAAGTTAAAAATGCTATTTTTCTATACGAAGTGGAAGGAGCTCTCCGAGCTCTGGACGTCAGCACGTGAGAGGCTTACACCTGTCCACTTAAAAAAAAAAACTAAAATCAATGAATCATGTTCGACAAACTCATCGCTTGCTTCTCCTTCAATTTGTGTAATCAATTATACGATCGTTTTGATTGCTCCCATCTCAACGTCTTCAAACGATTCAGTACATATTCCTACATCGCCACTTGCGCATTTGAGATCCTTTTAACGTTTCTGTACTTATATTTCCTCCCATTTCTGAAATCAACTTAAAAGTCTTCCATTGACACTTTCACTATCTTCTATGTTCAGAAAAAGGTACCTGCTTATATACTGATTGCCGATCCAAACGATCGCCCTCCTCTTATCTTTGAACTCGATCTCTGCATCTTTTCCAAAAGTAAATGTGCTTATTGTAAGATCTGTAATTCTGTTGGTTTCCATAATTATCAATATTCATCTCCCGTGTTTTGTTTTTGTAGCTATCGTTTCTCGGACTATACAAAAGAATATTGATTAATTTAGTTTTCCCTATACTTTCAAATGTTATTAATTTCAGATCATGTTGCCGAAGAGTTGGGAAGTGAGCTGTGTATTGTTCTACTGGACAAGTATAGCAATGAAGTTGTGGCAAAGCGTCTGTATTGAGTTTACAGCAAGCCTTTTGCTCCGACAATCACATATACAGGTGCTAGAACTCTTTTACACTTTTAAAATTTTCAGGATTTGAAATTCTTATTGACTCAAACATTTGTAATGTAATTGCGTGACTTAATGTAGATTTATACATGCACAGATTGTCAAGAGAAGTGAGAAACGCCTTCTAAACCAAAAATGATATTATGCTTTTGGTTAAGAATTTACCTTAAAAAGGGTATGTAGCTTTCGACTCTGTATATGAAAGTATTGATAATTCCCTCATTGTAATTCATGTTCAATGTTTATGAAGCCACAATGTTGTCAATAGAACTGGAACATATCTGCTCAATTACTTTTCATCTGTTAAGCAGTTCCATGGAAACCAAATCAGGTGAACAAAATGGGTCGTGCAAACAAAAACGGGTACACATTGTCTCTCTATTTTCTTTCAGTTGTCGATTATATTGATAATATTCGGAGTTTCGTTTGTGATGGGAAAGACCAATGGAGTAGAGCTCTAAAAGACCCGAGTTGAGTTTATTCACCTGGTTTTTTGCAGTTGCATTGAAGAGGCTGTTTCCAAGTTTGCTCAATTAACTCCACAAAAAAGGACGAAAAGCTATGGTAGGCACTATGTTAAAAGTTTGGAGTTCCATCGAATATCCTTTGATGTAGCTTGTGTTTATGAAACTAAAATAAAGTGTCTTTGTTTTTAAACGTTGCAGGAAATTGGAGACCAAGCAATGAAATAAAAACTCACTGGATTGCCTCCTTTTTATCAACTTCTGATTTTTTTTTACACACAAATCTGACCTGATTTGTTTTGCTGTATTACAGGCATTGAAGAAGACTTTTAATAAAACGGGAACATGATGTAAATACACACGAATTTTTAGGAGCAAGGTGTTGCCATGAGTTCCTATAATTAATAACCACATTTTGTTATTGTAGGCCTCTCAGATGTCGTTTTTAAATCTTCCCTGCAGGGATCACACTATTGAGGTATGGATCCACCATCTCTGGTTCTTCAGTTTTCATCAATACTTTTTAATTTATCTAAGTCAAATTGCTGAAGTATGTGTTACCTTTACCACAACAGGGTCTAACTAAACAAGTAGCAATTTACCAAGCTCAGTTTAAGGAATGTCATAGGAATTTGAGGTGTGAAAATAAGTGGTTAAAGATCTCGCCTTCTCCCTATCACAAAGCAACAAGGTAAGAATTAAACTATTCAAAATCATGAGATGTTCATGCCACAATATCCAACTGGGATTCTTTATAGTCTTTTTTTTGTTATTTACATATCACTCATATCAATTTCTTTGTTGGAAGACAAACTTTGATGTCCAATACAATGGAACATCCTAAATCATGGATCTATTATGTCTAATTAACTGCTCAAAGATGTCACATTCTCCCTATCAGTAAGCAACAAGGTAAGCCTTGAACTGTTCTAAATCATGAGATGTTTATGCCACAAGAGGGATTCAATACAGTAGGGATTAATTATAGTATTTTTCCATTAGCCTCTGGTTGTGGGATCATTTTGTTAAGAGTAAAATTGTCATGAAACTCATATTTACAGGTAATAGAAACATTATAATCATCTTAATTTCTTGACTAATCATCTTCTGCTACTCGGCTACAGATTGTACATACATTAGCTGCCACACCCAAACAAAGCACCAATGCTCTTCTCAATGGAAGACACACTCTCTTCCCTTGCAATGTAAGTTTTTGAGTCTGATGAAACAAGTTTTCGCTTGGTTCAATGTTCACTATTTTCTATACAGTCATTGCAATGGGCTAATTCGCTTAACCATTTCTAATATGTCAAATTGGTTTACTTTTTAATTTCAATTTCATACAATAGCATAGGAATATAGGACAACTAATAGTTTTCTAGGACTACCTTCGTAATACCTTTGTGAACTCTATGCAGAAATGTTTCAATGTTAATTATGAATCGAATCACCAATACTTTTCTATTCTATGATATACACTGTAAACCATCAGCTTCAGCATAGAAGCATCATTAGGCATGTACTCTCAAGCATCATTAAATTACCCTATTGCTCTGCAGATTTATACTTTCAAGTAAATGAGGATGAGGACGTCATGCAGTCTGTTACTTCTGAAAATAATTATGTGGTATGTTGCACAGTACATGCATCTTCTGTTTACGTACGTTGTATGTATAGTGAAATGTGGAATATTCCAAGTGTTTCACATCCAAGCTTTTAAGGGATATGTTCTACCTTCTGTTACAGTAGCTAAAGCAAATCTCTTGTGACATTTTAATTTTGTTGGTTAATTCACTATTATTTTGAATCTAAATGCATACGCATGCATCACTAAGCAGCCATTTAGCTTCAATATGTTTCTCCAATTAGCAATTCTAGAAGTACTATAGGAAGTAAGGATTGATAGATGTCCACTTGCTGATAGCAAAAATACTAGAGGAAACAAAGGATGATTTTTTTTTTTTTTTTTGATAAATGGAAACAAGGATGATGTCAACATAGAAGAGAAGCTTGAAGATATTAGTAAGGCAGGTGGTGGAGAATCTGAAGTAGGTTCATCACGGGTTAAGAAAAAAAGAAATGCGGTAGCGTTTAACAAGTGAAAATGAAAATCACACCAAATATGACAATTCATTCGACAAAATGTTTAATATTTAGGCCAACAAAAATAAAATAAAAATCACACCAATGACTATGTTAACTTCTAAGTTAGAATAGTTAAAAATATTTATAACAATAACTAAAAGTAAGTAAGTAACAAATAAGATCTACCATAATATGGAAATGTTTTTAAAAACAAAACGGTTAATGTCGCAAACTATAATTTAGTCTGTTATATACAGAAAGATAGAAACAATGACATATCTTATCACTAAATAAAAGTCTTGGTATTAATTTTTTTTAATGCAAAGATGTTTGAAATAATGAATATATTAACCCTCTTAAACATGCCATTATAAATATAAAATATGCCTAAACCTATATCAAACACTATATGATACACTTTATATGACATAATTATGAAAAACAGAAAAACAAATATAGACATTGAACGAACAGCAAACAAAAAAAACTTAAAAAAGGAAAACATATTAAACAATAAAATGACACACTGACAAAGCCAATTGGAGTTCTCTTTTGGTTAGTTTAGATTTTTAAAACAATGATACAGAAATTTGTTTCCAAGAAAACTCGAAGTGCACTTAATGTAGTTCTCTTTTGGTTAGTTTAGATTTTTAATATATCTCCCAGATTAAGTAAAAAAAATAGAATATTCAACACGAAAGAACCAGCATAAGTTGCATATTGACATTGTGCTACATTACTAATTAGAAATCTTATGAGTATAGCTAGAAGTCATTTCTTTCAAAATACAAAAAAAATATAATTAAAAAAACTATGCGGCGTAGTGATCCCTCACATATAATAAAATAGAAGAGAAAAACATGCAAAATGAATCTTCACAAAATTTAACGATTCCAGATCACTATCTACATATGAATACTAGCTGAAAGTTGTATTACATACCAGTAATTATAACAATTTAATATCAAATGTAAAATAATATGCAAGAAGAAAAACATTGATAAAAATAAGCTATAAATAATTGAATTATATCTAGAACAGAATGAGACATAAAATTTGACATATATTTACATTACAGATTTTAATTTTAAAATAACGAAAAAACAAAAAAAAATCTTATGCTACCAAACATGACGTAAGTGTAAACCACCATAAACCTTACATATTTATAATATATATGGCTCACTATTAAAAAAAATCACATAAATCAAAATAATTATAAAAAATAAAGATAATAAAAACAAAATTTTAAACTTGTAAAGACATAAATATTTTCAAAAAAAACTTAACAACACACCCACTGACCCACACGTAGCGCATGATCTACTCTAGAAATTGAAAGTCTTTTTTACAAAAGAAACGGAGAAACGAAAGCTTATAGAATATAAGAAGAGAATGATGTATGTTGATGTGGAAAAAACTGATGACAAAAGAAGGCAATTTAGAGAACAATATCAACGAAGCTCCAAAGAAGATGACATAACATGATAAAGATCTATATAGTGTATATATATATGAGTTCGTTTAAGATTGCTACTAAGCAGTTGAAAATAAATTAGGCCATTATTTATGTATATTCTTTTATCTTCAAACTAACAATCTATCTTCAAATTATAAATACATTTTGGTTATGATTCTTCAATTTAGAACATTACTGATTTTTTATTTAATTTTATATAATTCTATCGGAACTAATTTTAATTAAACTCATGCATGGCACGGATACAAACCTAGGATATTCTTAAAGAGAAAGAGTTGGGTAATGCGGATAACATATAGGGTAAAACTAATAGGATTAGATAATTTCACTATCCAAACGGATAATTTGTATAACTAAAATAAATACCTATCCAACGAGTAATTTCGAATTTGGTTTATTCTGAACCGAAAACCAACAAAGAACGTCATTACGTATTAGCCGTAGGATTAAGAGTATCACATCGTACGGTCCATAATCACTCTAGTAGATAATCCGCGTCACAGGCGATACCTACCAGTTTATATCACAAAAGACTTGGGTCTAGTCAGGTTTACTGATTCCGTATACAAAAAAGTGGTTTTGCTGATTCCGTATAAATTGCGTGCTAAAGATATTTGCTTTTGTTGGCTAAGATTGTTTTATCTAAATTCTCGTCGCTTCAGCTTCTCCTCCTTCAAAGCAAGTAATCTTCTAACTTCCCTTGATCTGTTAGATTCTATGGTTTTGATTCCTCTGTTTCTGTTCTGTTTTGGTGTTTAATTCCTCTTTGCAAGCAAGTAATATTCTATCATTGCGATCGTCATTATTTTGTTTTACCTTTACTATTTGCTCTAATTGAATCTGTCAAAGGTCGAAACTTTACGCCAACCCTTAAGTGATCAAACAAATATTTTCGCAGGTACATGAGTTTATTAGAGATGGGTGGAGATATGATGGAAGATGATTGGGAATTGACCTCATCGTCAAACCCTAACCGAACCCTAGTTCTTGTCGGCCGTACTGGGAACGGAAAGAGCGCAACAGGGAACAGTATCGTTGGAAAGAAAGTGTTTAGGTCAAGAGCTAGTTCTTTAGGAGTGACAAGTACATGTGAGTCACAAAGAGTTGTTCAAGAAGATGGTCAGATCATCAACGTTGTTGATACTCCTGGTGAGTTCCCCCAATTCTTTTTTAGTGTCAAGAAGTCCAATTTTGATATGCTATGTGATGTTAAAACCTGGTGAATTTGTTGTACAGGTTTGTTTGATTTGTCAACTTCAGCTGATTTTATTGGTAAAGAAATTGTGAGATGCATAAATTTGGCTGAAGATGGGATTCATGCGGTGTTGTTGGTCTTCTCTGTGAGGGCAAGACTAACCGAAGAGGAGCAATCTACGCTTTATTTCTTGCAAACATTATTTGGAAGTAAAATTGCTGATTATATGATCATTGTTTTTACTGGTGGAGATGAGTTGGAAGAGAATGAAGAGACATTAGAGGAGTATTTGGCTTTGGGATGTCCTGAGTTTCTGAAAGTTAGTATCTTTGGCTTAAAGATAAGGATAAAGAATGATTTTTTTAAGCTTACTTATGTATATCTGAATTGTGTTTTCTTTGTAGGAAATTCTTGAGTTATGTGACAATAGGTTGGTATTGTTTGATAACAAGACTTCTGATAAAGTCAAGAAAGCTGAGCAAGTTCAGAAGCTTCTCTCACTTGTTGACTCTGTTGTCACAAGGAACAATGGAAAACCGTTTACGGATGAGTTGTTCCGTGAGCTACAGGTTAGATTGTTACTTTCGGTTTTCGAGTTTATTCGTTTATTTGTTTTGAAGAAGAGAATCTGAATTGTGATTAAATCTCAGGAGGAAGCTATTAAGCTTCGTGACCAGAGAAAAGAGGTTGAATCGCTCAAGGGTTATTCACAGAATGAGATATCCTTGTTCAAGAAGCAGATAGATATGTCGTATGACGAACAGCTTAGCCGTATCACTGAGATGGTAAATTCTATTTATCAATCTTTCTTACACAGTGTTATATACTTAAGGGTTAATGTTAGGAAAGTTCTGAAAATCATATGATATCTATACTGTTTAACAGAGTTTCTTATATACAAAGTTCCTTAGTTAAACGGTTCGGTTAGTTCGGGTTCGGGAAATTCTGTATAGAAATTTCTATACCATTTGGGTTATTTCTTACAGTTTTCCTTAACCACCTTGTCCTCAGCTAAAAGCTAAGTAGTTAATGCGGATCACAAGAAAAGAATGAAAAATTATATCCTAATATGTTTCCTTGTTGTTCTCAAGGTTGAGACAAAGCTGAGAGAAACAGCAAGGAGGCTGGAGCAACAATTGGGTGAAGAGCAAGCTGCAAGACTTGAAGCAGAAAAGAGAGCAAGCGAAGTTCAGAAACGGTCGAGCGATGAGATTAAGAAGCTCAGAGAGAATCTGGAGAGGGCTGAAAAAGAGACTAAGGAACTCCAAAAGAAACTGGGAAAGTGCATCAATCTTTGATGGTGAGATGTTGACGTTTCACTGAAATCTGATAAGGGTTTGCATTTATTTATGTCAATATATGGGTTTTGTTTTTTTTGGATTTTACATATTATGGTTTTATTATCATCGGAAGACAATGTGTTACATAAGTATAACTAAAGGCGTATGCATGTCTTGAGTCTTGAATCTTTATGCTGGACGAATTTGAGTTGAATTCCTATTTCCTTGTTTGTCGGCAACTTTCATTTCATTATAAGAAACAGAGTTACAGAGTATATTTTGGAGTACAACATAAATACTTTTAGATTGCATTGTTAGTTTAGCTTTTTGATCTACTCACTAAGAAGAGCTCTAGGAACATAACGAAACACAAATGTTTCCAACCATAGTGTTGTAAACTAGAGAGAATTATGGGGGAATTTCGTATGTTGTATTATTGATAATGAGGTTCCAATAGAATTTTTATATAGGAATCAATACAAGAGATAAAAGGTAAATCCTATTCGGAATAGGAAAAGTATAAACCGTCTTAAGTCTCATCGGATATGGTCCTGATGGACCAGAACAAGAGTTTGACAATCCACACTGATTTATAACACTCCCCCTTGGATGTCATAACTCTAAGAGCTCGTAATACGCTTTGGATGTTGCCTCATTAAAACCTTTCTCAGAAAACCCAGTTTGGAAAAAACCGAGATAAGGAAAAAGAGTACAACACGCATTACTCCCCCTGTTCCGAACATCACTGAATGTCTTTCAATCTTCGCATTCCAATCTGATGTATTAGCTTCTTGAATGTCGAGGTTGGTAGTGACTTTGTAAATAGATCTGCTGAATTTTCACTTGAACGAACTTGTAGAACTTGTACTTCTCCATCCTTTTGTAGATCATGCATGAAGAAGAATTTTGGCAAAATATGTTTCGTCCTGTCTCCCTTAATATATCCATCTTTGAGTTGTGCTATGCATGCTGCATTATCCTCGTACAATATGGTTGGTTCCTCCTTTCCTTCGGTCATTCCAAAATCCACTTTAATATGTTGAGTCATTGATCTCAACCAAACACATTCACGGCTAGCTTCATGAATCGCCAAGATTTCTGCATAGTTGGACGATGTAGCAACAAGAGTTTGCTTCATGGATCGCCAAGATATAGCCGTACCACCGTGAGTAAAAACATATCTCGTTTGGGATTTAGCATTGTGTGGATCCGAGAGGTAACCTGCATCCGCAAAACCAATCAAACCATCTTTGTTATGGTTAGTATAAAATAATCCCAAATCTTTCGTTCCTTGTAGGTAACGAAGTATATGTTTAATCCCGTTCCAGTGCCTTTAGGTCAGACATGAGCTAAATCTTGATAATAAATTCACGGCAAAACATATATCTGGCCTAGTGTGGCTCGCCAAATACATCAAAGCTCCTATGGCACTTCGGGACCAAGGATGTCTTCATCATCCTTCTTTGGACCGAATGAATCTTTATCCAAGTCAAGGGACCGTATTATAGTAAAATACGGAAAACCCTAAAACGGAAAAAGACAAAAGAAGTAGCTGAGTCTTCGCGGGTGGTGCAGCTCGAGTTGGGAGGTCGAGTGTGTTGGACGTCGACCACTTGGGTGGTGTCGAGTTGAGATGGGTAGATGTTGTTGAGTGGTAACACGAGTGGTACGTCGAGTGCAATATTGAGTGGGTACGGCGAGTGCAACATCGAGTGGGTACGTGGTGGAGCTGAGGTCGAGCACAGGCTCGAGCTGGGAGGTCGAGCACGGGCTCGAGGTGGGAGATCGAGCACGGGCTCGAGGTGGTCAAGTGGTTTGTCGAGCTGGAAGACGTGGTGTCGGGGGTGCTATGTCGAGTAGGGACTCGGGTGGTGTGTCGCACGGCAGGGCTCGAGTGGGGACTCGAGCTGTCCTAGCATCCATGCTCCAAGTTGTACCTGTTTTAGCTCCAAAATGCAACATGTATGCATATGCTAGTGCAAATTCTCCTAAGTGCAAAAACATAGGAAAATGGACTAGAAATGCTGTGAACTCGAGGTGAAACTAAGCAAATAGAAAGGAAAATGTATGCATAAATCATGTAAAATACAGACATATCAGTATCATTCTTTAGTCCTTCTAGATAATTACTCACCAGATACTCTTAAGATAAGTTCAATCTAGTCTTTATGATTTCAAACTTCTCATGATACTCCACAATCCCTTCACTCTCTTGCAACAATTTAAGTTCTGATATCATCACTCACATCTTCAAATCTTTCTTTCAACAGGCCTTTGTAGTAGTTCCAATCGAATAAAAACTTTCCTCCATTTGCCGATTGAACCATTGATTGATGCCAAGTAAAAGCCTGACTGTCGAAATGAATCACAACCAATTTCACCTTGTAATCTGCAGGTGTAAAATCAATCGCAATAAACTCTTCAACCATGAACTACCATCCACGTGTCATTCATCTAACGCCTCCCTTCCTCAATCTTTTAAACCTGCAGAATCTATCAGAGTATTCCTTTTTTCTTCTTGTTTTGAAAGACTCTTTTTCATTTAGAGTATTTCTTCAGCTTACTGATAATACCTCTAACATTCCTCTTGTGTATTCCGATTTTTCACAGATAGAACTAACACCACAACATCTAATCCTCCGTCGGCGAGCCTAATTAAGGCAACTAATGATTCTTTACTGATATATTGTCTATGTGATCGAGTATGCTTTCTTTTGTGTTTATATCGGACGTAGGTGATTTGGATGATTTCAAGTATTTGTTGATCCACATGAATGGATGCTAGTGATGTGGAAAGACTTTGGCGTGGGTCACATAGGGACTGTGTATTACCGGAGTCGTGTGTGCGGAAGGTGCGGAGGCAATGAGACTGTTGAGCTGCCATAGCCTAAGATTTGAAGCATCCATGATTGGAGTGGTGTGATTTGGCATTAACCTATACTTGAAGCCATAGGGGGGGTGTGGGCGATCACTTAACTCGCATTGGACCTGTTGTTTGTATTTCTTGAGTGCTTTAGGTGCCGTGATTGCTGCATGTTTAAATCTAAACTCTCGTGGTTATGGTGTTAAGCCGGGTATACAGACTTGCGTGTTGTCCCTAGCACTCCATATCTCACTGAGTAACTCCCCTATTACTCTCTTTTATCTCTCTTTTTTTTTTTTTTTTTTTTAGGTGAGCTGGAGTTACTTGAGTTAGAAGTTAGAAGCACCCCTTTCACAAGTGAGAAAGGGACGGGTGTCACATTTTTAATATATTTTAATTAAGAAAAGGAAATCTAATTTTGTTGAATCACAAGGAAAATCCTTTTTAATCTGAGATTACCATGTTTTTATGAGGTAAACACAGTTTTATCTGATAGAGAGGGGTTTACACACGTTTTAGCGACAAGGGTGATACTTGTGTGGTTACAAGAGAATCAGAATATAAAAACAGAAAAAAAAAAACCAGAAAGCACACAAAAAAGAAGTACATGAAGTGTTAACGACGTGCAGGACCTGAAGTGTTAACGAATTGATGTTGACTTTTACTTTTATCATCCTTGGCTCGCTGAATTGGGTACATCGATCACAAGATGCTACACATTCCCATCATTCCCATCATTCCCAGCGCTTCCGGTACCGCAAGCCCAAGCTGAATCATCAGCCGCTTCTTTTTCTCATAATCCTGCTCATTCCGCAGATTTATGTTTTCTCTTTGTGCCTTCTCGAGATTCTCGTTTAGCTTAAAAACGATTCTTTGGTGCTCAGCAAAAGTCTCTTTTAGCATATTTTCCACCTGAAAGAGAGCTAGATCCCGTCAACCCTTGAGATTGTTGGATCAAGAATAAGTATCATGTCCTTGAATTTAGAGTACATATTTACCCTATTTTCCATTTGGCTTATTCTATTCTCATACGAAATTTGTAGCTCTTTCTTCATTTCTGCCAACTCTGCTTTTCCGAGGTTCCTAGCTTCAACTTCCCTCTGCTGTTGCCTAAGCCTTTCAGTCTCTTCCTGAAAAAAGGGTAGATTCAAACATTAACAAATACCTTATAGAGCTATGCAGAGGGGATGCCAATGAATTCCAATTCACTAATTGTCAGTTGTTTATTATTCGGAAACCCATAAACCTCGTATCAACCACATTTTCACCTTTATTTCACGTTGCATCGACCCTCTAAATGGTTTTCCACCATTGACCTCTTCAATCTGTGTGACAAGGGTAAGAAACTGCCTGACTTGCTCGACCTTCTTGCCGTTATCCGTAGTCATATTATTAAACATGACCTTTCTACCGCCACACATATTGAGAACCGTCTGAAATTGCACCATTCAAATCCAAACATAAATAGGCAGAAAATAATCCAAAATTTTAAAAACCATTATCAAATCACCGACCTTCAGAAATTCGATCGGGGCAACCTTGACGAAAGTAATCGTCTAGTGTTTCGTTGTTTGCTTCCAACTCATCACCGCCGGTGAATAAAACGATCAAATAGTCAAGGATTTCATTCCCAAAAAGGACTTGCAAGGTACTAAGTGTATTCTCTTCTTCTTGAGTAATCCGAGTTCTAACAGATAGAACTAACACTACAACATGTAATCCTCCTTCTGCCAACCTAAGGCAATTGATGATTTCTTTACTGATAAATTCAGCAGATACTGACAAATCAAAAAGACCTGTAACACATGGAAACCCTGACTTTGATGAAATCAATACACATGCTTGGTTCCATAAAATTATATAACCATCAAATAATAAAAGTATGACCAAAGCATAAAGATCGGTGAGTTTAAACAAAAAACATACCAGGGGTGTCAATCACGTTGATCCTCGAGCCACCTGGTGTCATCGCTTTATATGTCTGACATGTCTTGGTAACACCTGTTGATTTTGTTTCTGAGATGAACACTTGTTTCCCGATGAGAGAGTTTCCAGTGGCGCTTTTTCCGTTCCCGGTACGCCCCACCAAAACTATGTTTTTGAATGCCTGTGACGCCGAAGACTGTTCCCAATTATTCATATTTAGCTGCTTTGACATACAAATGTAAACCTTAGATAACCAATTTTCAGGTGGCCCATATCAAGAAAAGCAACGACCATAAACAAAAACTTTGCATACATACCTACCCAGGGTAATCTCAAATAACTGAGAAGAACTTTTCAAATATTACAAGACGAAGGATAAAATAAGACGTAACAGAATAAATTAAAAAGGACAAACTCAATATGAATCAACTAAACAACTAAAGTTTAAATAGAAGATCGCTTACTCAACGCGTTTTCTTGATCGGTGTGTGATCGTTTCTTGTATGCTTAATTTGTCATGTTGAAATTTTAAAGATTTAAGTTTAGATTTTAATATATTTTTGTGAGCCATATGAGTTTTTTTTTCGTGTTCTTTTTCTCATTCCAAATAACTGACGAAGTCTTTTAGAAATATATAATAGTTTCAGAAGTTTCAACTCGAATAAATCCTCTATATATTAAAAAAAAATGGAAGCTACTTGTCGGTCAAAATTGAAAGATCTCCATTATCTAATGGAGACAACTTCTGAAAACCCCATTTCCTCAATCCATTAATCTCCTATATCCACTCACTAATCTTCAAGCCCCATTCATCTTTAATAAAACATGTGAAGACAAAACTACCCTTTCATTTTCATTTTCAATAAACAAAATAATTCAAATAATTGAAAAGAAAATAAAAGAAAAAAAAAATGGGAAACTGGATTCAAGCTCACCAGAGAACTCGCTGCAAAATCTCTGCCGCCACCGTCGAGCCATCATCGGTAGAGCTCTGCTGCGGCATCGAGCTCTGCTGCGGCATCGAGCTCTGCTGCTTCAAAATCGAGGTAATTTGGCTCTAAATTTAGTTTTAGATTTGCATATTATGGATATGACTATACACATTAATTTGCTATGCACATTGGGTGTTTTGCCATGGTTTTTGGTTCTATTAGAACTAAGAATAGGTAAGAAATAGATTTGGCTGTTGAATCGTATTGTATTGTAGTGTAGAACCCGAAACGATCCCAATTTGATTTTTTTTTTTGCGAGAGGAGACCTGGGTAAAACTAGTATAACTGATAAATATAGTAAAACTAGTAATACCTTAATTGAGGATTTTTTGTATTGTTTTTGCAAGTTACAATGGCAACAACATCAACATACATTTTATATGCGAAGGTCGCATGTATAGTTTAATGTTGAAGATATCAGTGGAAGAGATAACTTTGTTGGTGATAGAAGCTAGGATATAAAAAAAGCTTACGTTAGATGGAAGTAAGGTTAAATTGCGATTGAGTTACTATCCACTGCTGGTGGGATGTGAGGAACTGTTGACTATTTCTGATGATGAGGATGTGTGTGTTTATCTAACGTCTATTGATAAAGAGAACCGTAGGTGTATTTTGTTTGTGGAAGTCATCACTATATCGGAACTGCCCGAACAATGGTCAAAAGTTCTTTTGATAAGAACTATGACGAGTTGCATTCAAATGATTGTGAAATCGGAGATAATGCCATTACTATGTATGTAGAAAAAGAACAAGCAAAAGAACAAGAAGAGACGATAGTGGATGATGATGATAGTACTAAAAATGATGGAAATGTATCACGTGATGAAGGTGTGGATTTATGTATGGATATATGGGATAAGGGTGATGATTATGTTGAGCTTCAACCTTTGTTAGAAAGTAGTAAGTTTATAGAGGCATGGGAAGACGATTTGAGTGTGAGTCTACTGCAAGAATTTCCAAATAGGAAAGCATTGCGAAATATGGTGGATAGAGCCTCATTTGTTAACAGTTTTTGTTTTGTTATAGAAAGGTCTGAACTAGGACGTTTAGTGCTAAAATTTGGTAGTCAAGAAAGCTGTAGATGGTGTTTACAAGCTACAAGGATTAAAAATACCGATATTTTCTCAATTAGAACATACAACAAAATGCACACATGCTCGCATACTAGTCAGAGCCAGAGCAACATGAAGAGGCAAGACACACCAGAATTAGTTGCAGCTATTTTGCAAGAGGAATATCCAGTACGTTTGAAAACTCCAACTCCTCAAGATATCATTGATCTTGTGAAGACAAAAATAGGTGTGACTATATCATACTCCACAGCGTTGAGAGGGAAAAATCTAGTTGTTAGTGATTTGCATGGTACCCCGGAAGAAAGCTACAAGATGTTGTATTGCTTTTTGCTCATGTTAGAGAAGTGCAATGATGGTATAATAATACGTGTGAAATTTGATGAGAAGGAAAAATTCAAGTACCTATTCATAGCTTTGGGAGCTAGCATTGAAGAGTTTCAAGTCATGAGGAAAGTGATAATTGTGGATGCAACTTTTCTCAAGAACGGATTTGGTGGTGTACTAGTTTTTGCCAATGCTCAAGATCCTAATCGTCACCATTACCCCATAGCGTTTGCTGTACTCAATGGTGAGAATGATGCAAGTTGGACGTGGTTTATGGAGATGCTGAAAACCGTTATACCGGACTCTTCCAAATTGGTATTCATGAGTGACAGAAATGCAAGGCTCATAAGCACCATAGGTACTGTGTATCCCCAAGCTCATCATGGGTATTGTGTATGACATTTGTCCCAAAATGTGAAAGGTCATGCTTCTAACGCCAACAAAGACGTAGTCTCATGGAGATTCATGGAGTGCAGTAGGTTTTACACTGAGGCTGAGTTCAACTGTGCTTACACTTCATTTAAGACAAGATATCCTTCTGCGGCCAAGTATGTGGAGGAGAGTACCGTGAAAGAAAAATGGGCAAGGTGTCATTTTCCAGGAGAAAGATATAACTTACACACAAGCAACAGTGTGGAATCGTTGTATAATATTTTTAAGGAAGCAAGGAAGTACTCCTTAATACCCATGCTTGATACGATCATTAACAATATTTCGAACTGGTTTAATGAGCATCGGAACGAGTCCATGTCTGGATCGATTTCAAATAAACAGGTGCCTTCAGTGGAGAACCTCATGCACGACCTATGGCCTGTTGCTGAGAAATTGAGTGTAACAGAGCTTAACCATTTCGAGCTTGAATACAATGTCATAGGTAATGATGGAAAGTCTTATATGGTGAAGTTGCTCTTGAAAAGTTGCTCTTGGAGGGTGTTTGATATTGAAAAGTATCCTTGTCTGCATGCAGTAGCCGCTTACATATTCTTTATGGTTAATGATAGAGCTCGTGATATCAAATTACATGAGTTGTGAAAGACTATTGAAGCAGAAATCCTATTAAAGGGAAAACCTATTGAAGCAGAAATCGAACCAGAAGCCGAGCAAGGGTATGGACCTGACCAGCAAGGGTATGGACCTGACAAGCAAGGGTATGGGCTCAACCAGGAAGGTGACGGACTCGACCACGCTGATCGAGTCGAACACTCAAGTCCACCCAAATGGTATGCAACCCAAGAGTTCTCGCGCGAAAGGGATGACGTAGCTCGCGGAAAGGCGGTCGATCACGGTGAAGATATGGAGATGGGAGCTAAGTTCAAAAAGAGGTATTCACGGAAGTCGGAGCCAGAGCTAACTAAGACAGAAATGCGTGTAGTTTTCCTTGCTAGGGGTTTTACAGGAACGCACTATCCCCATCTCCCCACCATGGAAAAACTCAGCATAAGCGAGGACATAAGCTACCTTTTTGCACTATGCGGCCTAACCAACTTTATGAAATGCAACATGACAGCCTATCAAGTCGAGACTTGCCACTTCTTGGCATCAGTGGAGGTGCACTTCTACGTAGAGAACCCTGATTGCGAGTCAGACGGGGGAGTAGGGTGGATCACTTTTAAAGTTAGGGGCAAAAAGTACTCTATCACCACCAACGAGCTCGACAACCTGTACGGTTTTGCAAGCGGAACAGTGGTACAACAAGACTTTGATAAAGGGGAGGTGCAATCCTTATGGCTGACAATAGGCACAGACATGCCGTACTCATCATCCAGATCAAAGGGTTCACAGATTCGACACCCCGCGGTGAGATACCTGCATAAGGCGATCGCCAGCACCATGTTTGCGCATCCTGCAACTGGCACTATCAATGAAGGAGATCTGCAAATTATGGATTTAGGATTAAAAGGGATTCTGGAATTTGCTAGGGATGGAAGAGAATTGGTAGGGGATAAGGCTAATACAAGTCTTACCTTTATCTTGCTAGCTCAGTTCCAGAACTATAGAGAGTGGGCTGTGAAGATGCATAGGAGAAATGTAAAAGGAGACCTCCGCATTGGGGGAGTGGTTACGCCCATACTCATTGCTTGCAATGTGCTTATAATTTCAGAACCAACCACACCAAGGTGGCTGGACGTTGAACATCTTAGGAGTGCACAGTTCCTCGACAGAACCACAGACATGGAGGACTACTTATACCAGTTCATTCACCCTACTGCAGGACCAGCTCGGCTACGATTCCCTTGTGCAGCCATATAAAATTCTCTAGACTCCAACATTGACTTTTCACCACCACTTGAACTGCTCCAACTACCGCAGGAAGGGGATGGACTCGATCATGCTGATCGCTTCAGTCACTCGAGCCCCCCAGAATATGGTGCACCTGAGATATTTCACTTTGAAGAGTTTGCCGCATCTAAACGAAACAAGAGTCTATGAGAGGCTCACAAGCGGATTGGATTCCTTCAGAAATGGAACAAATTTTAAGACAAAACGATCAAGGCATTGAAAGGTACCGTGAAAGATATGTCACATGGGTGGAAGGAGATGAAGGAACAGCTAAACAAGATTCAAGGCAAGGGTAGGCGCCGCTCTCAAAGAAATGATGAACCATGTCAACCAAGCGCTTTGCAGAAAAGTGGTTCTATGAACACAAGCTCCAAGCGTAACACACCACTCGAGCCCCCCAGAGCTTCCTCCTTCAAACCACGGCAACGCAAGAGACATGCAGCGGGGTCGAGCAGAGCGGGTTCGAGCATACGACACGACCCACCCCCCTCCCACCAGGAATACTCACGCGCGAGCATGGAGGAGTCAATCGACTCCTACTTTTCTAACTACTGAGGTACCAGTTCCAAACCCATCATTGTATATACCATTGCATTTAGTTTACTCCTATTTTCTATCCTGGAGTCTTTTCCAAATTTTTATTACACAAGGGACTGTGTAATTTAAGTTTGGGGGAGGGTTCAGGATGTATTTGACATTGTTTTCTGTTTTTTTAATTCAAATTTTTACATCATCTATATGCATCTGAAAACCATAAAAATTATAAAAAATTTTAAAAACTATTTCACAAAAACAGAGTGACCATGTAGTTGCATTACCATTTTAGGATTGAGTCTAGTTGCATTTCATCTAAGATTTCTGCATAGGGGATAATGATGACATTCACCTTGTAAACTTGCTAAGTTCATCATATAGGTTTAGTCTCTTATTTTCTAGTTGTCTAATGCTTGTTTGTGAATTTGAAAATTAAGACTGAACCAATCTTAGAATCTTGAATTAGCTTTCTTATCTTGGCTGATCTTGCTATGATTAGTATATCATTCCCTATCTATTTTAACCTAATATGAATTGTTAATTATCATGGCTATAAAATGCATTCGAACTCATGGATACAACTAAAATACTTGGATTCTCTTTTATCATTTTACCACTCTTGTTAGTCCAAGTAGCTGCTTCTATCTTTGGAGCAGTTTAGAACTAGGATCATGTTATCTGGGCTTAGATTAGGGAAAGTCAGTGTGTGTTCTTGGGTAGATGGGAATCCATTCTTGTATGCATCACTTGGCTTTTACCTTTAGCATTCTCTTAAAGTTCAATCCATTCACTGAGAGATCCCTGTATCATCGAGCTTAAACCAGAGGAAGAAGAGGCCATTTTTGTCTCTTAAAATCTGTCCCTCAACCAAATGAGTTCATATGTAGTTTACAGCATGATCCACTAGTTACACTTAATCAATGTTAAAGGGAATGATTGCTTTGAATGCTTGTTTCAGTAAAGACTGAGGGCTAATGCTTGCTGTGATGAGATTGGCTAAAGTTTTTAAGTAGATTTCACTTACAATGCATTTTAAAACTGTTAACTTCAGGATTGAGGCTATGTGTTTTACTATGAATTGCTTAGGTTCTTAATCCCCAACTTCACACCTTTCCTCCAGCTTATGCTTGTTTTATTTCTCGAGGGCAAGCAAGGATTAAGTTTGGGAGAGTTGATATGTCTATATTTTACATGATTTATGCATACATTTTCCTTCCTATTTGCTTAGTTTCACCTCGAGTTCACAGCATTTCTAGTCAATTTTCCTATGTTTTTGCACTTAGGAGAATTTGCACTAGCATATGCAGACATGTTGTATTTTGCAGCTAAAACAGGTACAACTTGGAGCATGGATGCTAGGACAGCTCGAGTCCCCACTCAAGCCCTGCCGTGCGACACACCACCTGAGTCCCTACTCGACATCGCACCCCCGACACCACGTCTTCCAGCTCGACAAACCACTTGACCAACTCGAGCCCGTGCTCGACCTCCCAGCTCGAGCCCGTGTTCGACTCGCCATACCCAATAAATATTGCACTCGACGTACCACTCGTGTCACCACTCAACAACATCTACCCGTCTCAACTCGACACCACCAAAGTGCTCGACGTCCAACATACTCGACCTCCTTACTCGAGCTGCACCACTCGCGAAGACTCAGCTACTTCTTTTGTCTTTTTCCGTTTTAGGGTTTTCCGTATTTTACTATAAATACCACTGTTCGGTATTATCCAGAGGACATGTCTTTTATTTTTAGGGTTTTTCTCTGCCTCAGACCTTGTTCTTGGTGTTCTTCATTTTGTAATTTAGAACTCTCTTAATCTAGTACTTAGTTTGCTTTAATTCTTTGCAGTCTTACTATTCTCATCTTAATATATCTTTCTAAATTATTTTAATGAATTCTAAAATGTTTGATTTTTCTGGGTTTATGTTCATCATTATGTATGAGTAGTTTTTAGGGTTCTTGAGGATGTGATAGATTAGTGATGAATCTCTGATTTTCTAAGGTGTTTGAGCTTATTTATGTTTAAATCCCTTCTGGATTAGTGTTCTTAATGCTGGTTTCTCTTTGATCAATTGGAATTAGATCACAAGCATTTCCACACCCAAAAAGTGTTTGATGAAATGCTTGAACAACTAATACCAGAGATTTGCATTCCTTGCCTAAGAGATTAGATGATTAGGGTGTTCATTGACAAAAATAGGTTGGATGTTAATGCCTGCTAGGGTAGATTTCGTCAGAGACATCTGAGTCTGGAACTGCCCTTGCTTGAGGTCATCTATCACGATAGTGGATTTGGTTGTTTGTGAACCTGTTGTCTAGGGATTAGCTCTGCTCGAGTTTTGTCAGTACCTTAGGTAGATCGTAGAGGAGTCACTGATCGATTACCACATCCTTGAGAGCTTGCTTGTCTTGACTGTTTACTTGCTGCACTTGCTTCCATAGCGATTTTGAGTGGTTTTATCTGCTGCTCTAGCAATTTTACTTAGTTTTTATTTTGCATATTTCCTGCGTTACTTAGTTTGTTAGACACTCAAAATCAATTTGCTTGGTTTGACTTAAGTGATTTTGATTGCATTCTATTTGCTAGCATCTCACCCATTTGGATTGACATCTACATACTACAATGACATGTTCGCTGTGTAGGAATTGATAGACTCATAGCTTACTGCTTCCCATATTCATCTTTTATGATATTTTACTTAGGAAAGGCATAAGTGGCAGGGGATTTACATCCAGTGGGACAAGTTCGTATTGCTAGGCTTCCCTTGCCTACAAGCTAAGTACTGACAAAAATATTACTATCATTAAGTGACGGTTTTGTGATTTGGTTATGGTCCCTAGATCATGTATGGTTAAGGGTATATAATTTTAGGTTAATGGATGCCATGAAGTGGGGAAATATATAAGCTGGAGAGATCAGAAATAAAGTGACGGTGAGATTTGTCTTCTCTTTTGGTTATCTCTCATAAGAATACTTCTCTCTATTCTCTACACAAGCTCCCATCTCTTGGTAGAAGAATACTTTGGATACATAGAGCTAGAAGACCATCTACCACTCATCTTCTTATAAGATGAATTCAAGTAAGTAATTATTACTTCCTAAGGGTTTGTTAGATGATATTCTCAAGTTTACCCTTAGAGCTACTCAATCAAATTAAGAGATTACTGTAGTACTTAGGGATCAAATCCACAAGGACTTTGGGCTTCACACAATATATTATTTCAGTTTTGATTAAAGCTAAACAACAAAAGAATTAAAAGTAAAAACAATGCAATAATGAATAAACGAAAGTAGATTGGGTTGTAAGTTCAATAAGAGAATGCACTAGACTTAGGGAATTCAATTCGGGTAACTCAGAATTGCGAACTAGGCGAGTTCCATGTAGGATGCATGTTTGACCGGGTCTTAAACTCATAACACAATGATATGATCATTCAACTCTCGCTGCAATGATAACTATACTTAAATCACATAATTCCAAATCTCTTTGTAAACCTAATTATAAAGGATGCATTAATGTCAGGTATGATATGTTCAAAAAATCCCTAAACCAAATCTCTTTGTGGGTAGGCCATTTTGTTCATCTAAGATTAGTTCAAGATATCAATAACACTCTCATGTATATTAATTATCCTAAGATTCTAGATTCTAGGTGATCAGTCCAGATCTAGTATAGATTCAAATCTAGATGAAGAACAATTATGATTATCCTAATATGTTATGCCCAATTCAACAATTCATCATAAACCCTTTGAAAACCCTAAATCTAACAAGTAGATTACTCAGACATAATCAATGAAACACAAATCATAGTCTTAATAAATTGTATAGAGAAATCAAAAGGATAAAAGGAGTTCAGAATCTTCTCTCTACAAGGTTAGTTCTGATTCTTCTCTCCCAAAGCTCTCTAGCTCCAAAATATCTCCAAAGAACTTGGTAAAACAAAACTTAGTCTCCCTGACTTCTAAAACCTTAGATTTATCTTAAAATATGAAAAAACTTGTATTACAAATAATTAAAACTCTTGGGGCAACTTTGCAATTCTTCAAACTTGATAAAACTCAAAGGGCTTCGATTGTCGTGACCCATGACGATCGACACAAATGGGGTGTGTCGATCGACATCAACACCTTGATTCGTCTCCAAGTTGATTTGCTCAGCTACAAGGCTCCAATAGCTCAAAAATGCATCAACAAGGTCCAACTAGTACTTGTACCTAATAAGACTCAAAGAATGCCAAAAAACCTCTAAAAACAATAGTTATATCATGGCTAAAAACCATAAAAACCATGATATATCAACTCCCCCAGACTTAGCCTTTGCTTGCCCTCAAGCAAACAGAAAACCAAACACAAGGAAGAAGTTTGAAAACATGAAACTCACAACGTCATCAGAGCACCACATTCGCATTCACCTTGGTAATCCACTAGAAGTTTCTTACCTGGCAAGATACAGACCACCATGTAATTCATCGCTAGCACTCGCAGTTTTCCTGATAATACCCACAACTTCACAACATAATCTCCTGTACGCGCTTCATCGCTGGGTCTCATCTCTGAATTTAATGCCAAGAACCTTCTAGACTCATTCCCATACTATACCATAACAAGGCAACAAATATAACACATGGTATTCTTTCTCTTCCCCATACTTATTCTTTTCTTTATTCTCTTTTTTTTATTGTCATTCTTTTCTGAATAAGTTCATAGGGCAAATGTATATGTGAATACGGGAGGTTATCCTAATCGCTTCCACCTCTGCTTTGATCATCTCAATTAAAAGCAAAATATTGGGGTCATGGGATAACTCCTACCCCTTTACACAATGAGAATCATTTCTGCAATATAAACTTAAACATGAAGATTTTTGGAGAGATGAGATACCATTACTTTTCACTTGGGTTGTATTTTGCAGGTATGAATGAGGAGGCAAGCCCTTGAAACATTGGTCACATAGATGAGATAAAACAACAAAGGAATTAAAATCGAATTAAATTAAGATGGAAAAAGAGCTAGGGTTAGGGAAATTCTCAGGTAATTCAAAATTGCAAGTTAAATAAATTATCAAAATTGTTATTAAGATTAGTTCTCAAACTCGAAATACAATGGTAAAATCAATCAAATCTCATTGCAGAGATTGTCTGTATCTAAATTTAGGAATTTAATTCTCTTTGCTAAATTCTTCAATTCAAACAAGCATTAATTCCATGTTCGATTGTTCACAAAAAGTTATTTTGGTTATCTAAGATAGTTCAGGCAATCAATTACACTCTTGTGTCAACTAATCAACCTAAGATCAGAAACTAGGTCATGAATCTAGAATCAGAAATAAGCACAATCTAGATGAAGAACTCATTGATTCAATCCTAAATAACCATCAACCTAGCAATTCATTTTCTACCTTTGAAAACCCTAAACCTAACAAACAAACTACTCATACATGATCAATAAAACAGAAATCATAGTTTGAATAAATTGTATAAAATAAATCAAGAGAAGAAGTAAGAGTTTAGAAATCTTCTCCAAAAATCTCTGAAAAGTGGCTGAAGCGTAGAATAAAGCGTACGTCTAAACAATGAACTAAAAATCCTATTTATTACCAAAAACACAAAAATGACGAAATTGCAAATAAGAAAAAATCTGGGGCAGTTTTGTAAATCCAAAATTATGTCTGCGACTATTGTCGAGCGACACCAGTGGGTAGTGTCTCCAAAATGCTTCAAATATGCCACAACACAGCGCATCTCATACTTGAACCTAATAAGACTCGATAAACACCGAAAAGACTCTAAAAACAAGAGTTATATCATGGTTAAAAATAATAAAAACTATGATATATCAACTCCCCCAGAGTTAGCCTTTGCTTGCCTTCAAGCAAACAGAAAACCAAACACAAGGAAGAAGTTTGAAAACATGAAACTCACAATGTCATCAGAGCACCACACTTATATTCACCTTAGTAATCCACTAGAAATTTCTTACCCGACAATATTCGTACCACCATGTAGTTCATCGCTAGCACTCGCAGTTTTCCTGATAATACCCACAACTTCACAACATAATCTCCTGTAAGCCCTTCATCTGTGGGTCTCTTCTCTGATTTCAATGCTAAGGACCTTCTAGAATCATTGTCATTCAATACCATAACAAGGCAACCATACAACACTTGATACTCTTTCTCTCCCCCAGACTTATTCATTTCTTATTCTCTTTTCTTTGCTTTTTATCATATTTATCATTGATTTTAATTCAAAGGGGTAAGCGAATAATGGTATCACAGGAAAATTCTAACCCCGCATCGGCCTTTGCTAGATCATCTCTATCTTGGAGTAAAATAATGGGGTCATGGAAAATTTTCCTACCCCTTTACAGAAAAGAGAATCAGCTCATCTTTACATATTAATTAATTGGATCAAGGGAGAGGAGTACCATTTATATTTCACAAAAGTTGTATCATATCTGGTATTAATGAGGACTCAAGCCCTTGGAACATTGGTTACGTCAATGAGATAAAACAGATAGCTCAGGTAATGCGGATTTCTGTTGGAAGTATGGAAGTCTCAAGTCAACCAGTCAACCTTTGATTTTTTCATTAGTCTCGAATTCAAGTCAGGGTTGAATCAATGGTCACTCAAGCTTCTGTCAAATGTGGTGTTTCCTCGGTACTACCATTGTTTTGGACTAATTTTGACTCAATAAAACAGAAATTTGAAAGATTAGGACTGACTCTCAAAAGAATAAATAGAGTTAGTAACTACCTCCCCCAGACTTAAACAACATTGTCTCCAATGTTACCAAGCCCAAAGTTGGCAAAAATAAAATAGATAAGATAAGAAAAGAAAGATTGAAAGAAAAAGAAAAACGTACCAATGGGTTGCCTCCCACTAAGCGCTTGTTTTCAGTCAGTAGCTTGACTTGGCAGAGGAGCTCAGGGATCTGGTGGATGAGAGAGTGGCAATGAATGCCTATCAAAAAATTTATTCCTCATCCATGGTGGAGTATAAGAATTTGATAAATGAGAATGACCAAGGATGGTAGTATGGGTGGGAAATTTATTTTCCCTGAAAAATCATCAAAAGAAGAAACAAGTTTCTACGATAATCTCATGGCTTGGTTAAGTGTAAAACACTCTTTACACTTTTAAGATTCATATTGATGATATCAGATGGTTTGGGTCCTGAAAGCGTGTACCTTTGCTTTTCCCGGGGTGAATGGAGTGTGGGATATGGAGCTTTCTGATTGACAACATCTCTCAGACTTGTAGCATTGATACCAACCCGAAAACCAGCTATTTTAGAAAAATCTGGACCAAATCGCAGAGGGTGTCGACCGACACTGATGGTTGGTGTCGACTAACACTGATTCATCCATTCTAGGCTTGTGTCGTCCGACACCGATGGTTGGTGTCGATCGACATCAACACCTGTAGCTTGGATATTTTCACTTTTTCTGTAATTCATCTCTGAAACCCTTGTCTCCATCACTAAAACATCTTCCTCCAGCTACTTTTCACTGAATAAAACCTTGTCCTGGAGCCTAGTCAAGAAAAGATGATCACCAATCCAATCCTCAAGCTCAAAAGCTTTCTTATTCACTTGCTCACTAGAACCCAACTCCTTGACATACCCAATAGTAATGTCTATGGAGGTTTTAACAGAGAATGTTTGACCATCAATGGTGGGTGTCTTCCTCAGCTTGTCAATTTCAAAGTTCATTACCAGATCACCCAAGTTCAAACCTATTATGCTTCCCCTTACATCAATTATGGCACCAGTTGTAGCCAAGAAAATATTTCCTAGAATGAGAGGATCTTTAGGTTTTTTCTCATATTTCAACACCAAAAAGTCTGTGGAAATCAAGCAACCTCCAATATTTACTGGAACATCTTCTAAGATACCTTCTGGGATTCTTTTGGATCGATCAGCCAAGATAGGATAAATCCTCGTTGGCTTGAAATCAGTCATCCCAAGTCTAACAGCAAGAGAATGAGTTATCAAGTTGATACTTAAGCCAAGTTCAGAAAGAGATTAAGAAAATCTTCCTGCAGAGATGGAACAATCAAGCACAAAACTTCATGGATCAGGTGGGTTCTCTATAATTGTACTCTTAATCATGGCACTAACTTGTTCAGAGACAATACCTTTCTTTTGTTATCCTTTCCTCTTCTCTGAGATCTTTGGTAAGCAAAGCTCCTTCCTCAGGACTCACACCGTTAATAACCATTCTCTTAACATACCATTTTAGTGGAGGTGAAAACTTGACTGCATCAACTAAGGGTAGCTCAATCATCACCTTATCCATCATTGCTTTGCATTTGGCTTCCTCCGTCTCTTGTTTAGACTTTCAACATTTTGGAAAAAGAACTTTAGGCTTATAGGCTTTCTCCTTAACCAAAGGCAGAATTTCAAGACGAATTGGTGCTGTTCGTGATGGGTGTCGATCGACACCCTGATTGTGTTGGTAGACACCGACCTTTGGTGTCGACTCGTTGGTGTCAAGCTCGGTTAATTTTTGTTTGTGTAGATTTAATTTCTCGAGAATTTCCAATGGTGTCGAGATACACTGACAGGTGGTGTCAGTCGACACTGGCTGTGTGTTTCCAAAATTTTCATCACTGTCTACGAATTCATCTCCACTTTCCACCAAAACATCATTACAGGCATGTTTGGGGTTGGTCTTAGTCCTTCTAGGAAGGAATCCCTCTTGTATTTTGATAGACCCAGCAGTCTATGCAACCTGAACATCCAGCGTCTTGACATGGGTGTTCAAGGCTTCAAGTTTTCCATTGAGGTCTGTGTACAGAGCATCAATCTTACTATTGAAATTAACTGTAATCTTCTGGTGTCCTTTGAGAATCTGATCCAACATAGCTTTCATCTCACTCTCTAGAGTCTTAGGAGGTGGAGTCTGATAGTAAGAACTCCCATAGTTCCTCGTAAAGCTGTTGTTGTTCCGCTGAGTATTCTGAGTATACATCTTAGGAGCAAACCCAGAAGAGTTCTCATTACCTCCATAGTTGTTTCGCTGAGCATTCCCACTGTAGTTCCTGATGTTACCTTGAGAGTTACTAAACCGCTGACCATTAAATCTGGAACCATTCACATAGTTATCATGTTCCTCAAATCTTCTGACTTAGCATCATCATAGAAGTTACCCTGAAAAGCAGTCTTAGTATCCTTCCATGTCTTCAAAGATCATGGCTTCAATTGCTTCAACCAATGAGCTGCTTCCCCAGCAAGTGAGTATGGGAAGAGCTTGCAGAACAGGTAGTCCTCTGATGCTCCATTGAATTTGATGCTAGAAGCCAAATCTTCAAACTTCTCTATGTGGTCCATTGGATGTTCATGGGAGAGAGCATGGAAAGGATGTTTCCCTACAAGAGTAAAGTATTGGGGTTTCAACTCGAAATCATTCCTCTGAAAAGCAGGAGGATGGATGGCAGACCTATTAGTGTAGAACTGATTATGCCTGTTGTACTCATCGAGTGTTCTCTCCTCAACTTCGTTCCCATTGTTACCCTCTGGGTGTCGGTCGATGTGGTCGATAATCTCGACTATAGGGTTTCCCTCATCATCAAGCGTCTGACCTTGCTCATTGCGTAAATTACCCTCTAAATCATGATAGATCCCAACATCATTCCTCACTAGCACAATAGGGTTAATCATCTCTAATGTCCTCTGTGTTTTCCAATTAGCTCGCTCTAACTTTCCGATCTCTTGAGTTGCAAGTAGTGGTTGATCCGTTTTGCCCCTGGTGCCGTACTTATGCATGCACATGAAACACACAAGAGAAAGAAAAAGAAAGATGCTTAAATAACAAAATAAAAGAAAAGTTTATGCTAAATTCTAACTGAAATCTAATGGTGAATTAGAGTCCTCGGCAACGGCGCCAAAATTTGATATGCTCAAATTTACCATTAGAGCTACTCTCAAATTAAGAGAATATTGTAGTACTTAGGGATCGAATCCACAAGGACTATGGGCTTCGCACAGTATATTATTGCAGTTTTGATTAAAGCTAAACAACAAAAGAATTAAAAGTAAAAACAATGCAATAATGAAAAAACGAAAGTAGATTGGGTTAATGTTGCATTGAGTAATGTACTCCAAGTCATGACCGATGTCGAAAGACTAAGGAAGTGATATTGTATTGATGCCTTGTTAGGAAATTTAAAATTTCCGCATTCGATTAAATTGCCATAAAAGGTTGACATAATGTTTCCTTGATTTTCAGTTATGCAGACAGCATCTAGTATCTCCACTAACCTGAGTTCAGTTCCAATGTTGAATGGTTCTCACTTTCCAAAGTGGAATGATAGCTTGATGATAGCCCTTGCGTTAATGGGCCATGACCTAGCATTAAGGGAGGATTGTCCCACGATAACGGATACTGATCAGGATCACAGTAAAGTCAAACATTGGCCAGCCTCAAACTGCACCTATCTTATGTTAATCAAGCACTCTAATCCATCCGTCTTTAGGGGCTCGGTGTCTAATGAGGTGATTCTGGCTAAGGAATATCTCGATGTCTTGGAGAAATTTTTTGCCAAGAACGTTAAAGCTGGAACAATTAGGCTTTTGGCGGAACATATCTCCATGAGGTACAAATACACAAGAAACATAAGGGAGTACATTTTGAAAAGGTCTAATATTCAATCTAAATTAAAGGCACTTGCACTTCCTTTGGCTAATGATGTCCTAGTGTGTTTGATCCTCATTTCGCTTCCTGCACAATTTACTTAATTCAATGTGAGTTATAATTGTCAGAAAGAAAAATGGATTCTTAATGAGCTCATTGTTCACTATGCCCAGGAAGAGTATAGATTGATGAAAGAAAAGACAGAAAGTGCTATTGTTGCCACAACCTCGAAGGGAAAATCACCTAAGTTTAGAATGAGGAAAAAGGCCGTTTTTTGGATTTAGGACATGATCTAGGACAAAAGAAATATGCATCAGGTATTGCCAAAGAACAAAAATGTTTCTTTTTCCATAAGAAGGGTCATTTAAAGAAGGCATGTCCCAAGTATCACACTTGGCATGCCAATAAGGGTATGATTCTTGTTTTGGTTTGTTCTGAGATCAATTTAGTTTATGTATCGAAATATACTTGGTGGGTTGATTCAGGTACAATAACTCACATAAGTGTGTCAATGAAGGGATACCTTCATTACCGCAAACCTTATGAAGCAGAAAAGCTGATTTATGTTGGTGATGGTAAATGCGTTAAAGTGGAAGCAATAGGAAGCCTTAGGATTTTGTTAAAGATTGGCCGTTTTTTGGATTTGTAAGGGGTTTATGTTGTACCGTTAAACCTAGGTTTTTATCACTCAGCAATACAAAGAAATGCTAAATGTGTCATGTTTGCAATTATAGTGTAGTGGAGGGAATACTAAGTCAATATAATCAGGAAGACTGTGCTATGCAATGAGTATGTGATCAATTACTTCAAGTCAAACCAAGTAGAAAGAAAGATATCTAACAACCTAACAAACATAATCAAAATGCAAAAAGTAAACTAAAGACCTGGCGCTATCACACACGTCGAGTCAAGATATCGAGCTAAGCAAGAAAAGTAAAAGAGAAAGCTCTTGACCAGAGTGGTCGAGTCAAACTAGTCAAGCTAAGTAGAAAAAGAAAGAAAAGGAAAGCACTCGACCAGAGTGGTCAAGTCGAGCTAAGCAGAAAATGACAAAAACACAAAGAGCACTCGACCAGAAGGATCGAGTGTATGGAGTCGAGTGAAACAAAGAAAAAGACAAAATATGGAAAGCATTCGACCTAAGTGATCTAGTGGTAAAACAAAAGTAAACAAAACAGAATAGAGCAAAACAAGCAAGCAAGAGCAAAGTAAAAATCAAATGGGAAGTAGGGTCCTAAGGATGGGATTTGTGGATCTGTGATTCTCCTTGGTCTGTCCTAGATATCTAACAAAACTTCACTGAAGCTATCTCTAGAAAATGAACATCAAAGTAAGGTGGCTCCACTCCCATGATAAACACCAATATACAAAGAAACTTAGAGCAGATATCAATGAAACTTAATACATGCAATCATTAAGAACCAATTCATTAATGTCAAAATACAACTAAACCTCTTAAGCCATGGGTTAAAGCTATAGATCTCTTTTATTAGTTGGTTCAAGCATTTCATCAACACCTTCTGATTGGGAAATGTCGGAGATTAAAATTACCAATCCCTTGGCTAACTAAGTATTAAAAAAACCTAATCCAAAAGAGATCTATGCAATTTCAAGCTTAAATATCTATGGAGACCAAGAATCCTACACAGATCTACCCCATCCTTAAGAATCCTAATCACTACTCAGAACTCATCATTAAGAACACAAACCAAGAAAATGCTAAAAAAGACATGTTATAGATAAAGATGCAATGAACAATGTTTTAGAAGAAAATAATTGCAAATACTAAATCGATAGAGAGAAATCATAGCTACAAATTCAGAAAAGAGAGATAAAATTGAGAGGCAGGATTAGGGTTTTTTTCTTAACTGCTAAGGCTGCAACTTGACCCCTTTGGTCGAGCACTATGATCAAGTGATATATACACATTTTTCTTACTTTTCTTTTTCATGCCCAGAGCCTTTTCTTATCTTATGTTTTATTTTCCAATCATTTACTAGACACATATGTTTTGGTTATCCTCTCCAAGGAATTCTTTTAACATTCTCATTTTATTCTTTCTTTTTCCACACCCCATTTTCTTTTCAGATTTAACCCCACAATCAAAACTCAGTTTCCCTAATTCTAGTCTGGTTCAAAAAATCTGAATCAGAATCTACATGGAAAACTATTCTTGTCGGCCTAAACCAAACACTTTCTCTTAAATTCAATCCGGAATAAGGTTTACCACTGAGAAATATTTTATGGTTTGAAAGAAGGGTAAGTTTAGTGTTTTTGGGGAACTGCCCCAAAGATGGGAGCAGCTACTTGGATAAGCAAGAGTGATAAACGGAGAAAGAATATCCAAGTATTTTCAGGTATCCATGAGTTCAAATGCATATACAAAGGACTATTTAATTTAAGTATGGGGGAGGGTCTGAGATGTATTTAACATTCTTTTCTATGCAATATATGGAGACTTAAAGATGCAAAATTTAAAATAAGAAAACAGAAAACAATAATAAATACATCTCAGACCCTCCCCCAGACTTAAATTACACAGTCCCTTGTGTAATAAAAATTAAAAGAAAGAGTTAAAGATATTTAACAAAAAGGAACTAAGGAAAATTAAAAAGCAATGGTATTTACAATGAAAGGTTGGAGTGGTACCTCATGGTGCAGTGAAGAAGAAGTCCACTGCCTCATCCATACTTTCCATCGTGTAAGTTGGCACAGGAGGGGTAGACTCCACCGTGTTGCTCGAGCGGTCCGCTCGAGTAGTGCCCTTAGCTCTCCTGCTCAACCCAGCATGGTCGAGTGGTCTGCTCGAGTGGTCTGGTAAAGCTGTTGTGAATTTTGCTCGATCAAATATGCTCGAGTGTATGGCTCGAGTGGTTTGTTCTGATACTCATACTTCTTGATTTGATCTTATCTTCATCCCCAGAATCCTTTCCCTTACACCTGAGACTAGCAACTAATGAAAACATAAAAGGCACCAAAATATATATATAAGAATAGACATGGGACTTCCTCCGAAGTGAGCTTGTTTTAAGTCACTGAGCTTGACTTTTCCGAATTCATGCTTGAGGTGGGTCATCGAGGGGTATTGAGGTTCCCTCTGGTAACACTTGGTCTGCCATGTAGGGTTTCACCTGTTGCCCATTAACTGTGAACTACCTTCTTTCTGTTGATAACAGGGTGATTGCTCCATAAGGTAACACTTCTTTTATGAAGAAAGGACCTGACCATTTTATTTTAACTTTCCAAGGAAAAGTTTCAACCTTGAATTGAACAGGAGAACCTGATTCCCTATCTTGAATTCCTTAGGAGTGATCCTTTTGTCATGGAAAACCTTGGTCTTTTCCTTATATATTTTTGAACTCTCATATGCATCCAGTCTAATCTCCTCCATCTCGTGCAAGTTCATTTCTCTTTTTTCTTAAGCTATTCTCAAGTCTAGGTTTAGAAGTTTGGTTGCCCAGATTGCTTTATACTCGATTTCCACTGGTAAGTGACATGCCTTTCCGTACAGGAGTTGAAATGGCGTTCGTCCTATGGGGGTTTTATGAGCAGTCCTATACGCCCAGAAGGGCTCATCTAATTTAATGGCCCAGTCTCATTTTGACATCCTCACTACCCTGGCAAGGATTGCCTTTAGCTGTTTGTTAGAGACTTCGACTTGTCCACTCGTTTGAGGATGGTATGGGGTTGCAACCTTGTGCTTGACGCCGTGATTCCTCAGGAGACTCTCAAATGACTTATTTATGAAGTGGGATCCTCCATCACTTATTACTGCTCTTGGGATGCCATATCTGGGAAAAATGATGTGCTTGAACATCTTTAGAACCACCCTTGCATCGTTTGTTGGGGCTGTGATTGCCTCGGCCCATTTGGAGACTTAGTCAACTGCTACCAGTATGTACTTATTCCCGTGGGATGGTGGGTTGAAAGGTCCCATGAAATTGATCCCCCATACATCAAAAACCTCAACTTCTAAAATGGGGTTCTGGGGCATCTCATTTCTTCTACCGATGTTCCTCATCCGTTGACATACGTCACATTTAGAGATAAAGCTATGAGTGTCCCTAAACATTGTGGACCACCATAAGCCAGCCTGTAGAATTTTTTGAACCGAGTTGAAAGTAGCAAAGTGCCCTCCATAGCTAGAACCATGACAATGCTCTAAAACTCCTCTTGATTCTGCTTCTCATATGCATCTCCTAAAAAGGCTATCTACACCCCTTTTGTAAAGGTAAGGTTCATCCCAAAAGTAATGGTTAGCATCCCTTAAGAATTTCTTCTTCTTGTAACTGTTTAGACCATCAGGGAATGTTCCAGTTGCCTTGTAATACACCATGTCAGCATACCAAGGAAATCTCTGTTTATTCAACGCGACTACATGTTCGAATGATTTGCTCGATCTACTGCAGGTCTTCCATACCTCTACCAACATAAGCTGTTCTTCTGGTAGTGAATCATTGATGAAGGCAGAGTCTTCAATCCTCATTCTTGATAGATGATCAGCCACTCCATTTTCTATTCCTTTTGTATCCACGATCTCCATGTCAAATTCTTGAAGTAGCAGGATCCATCTTAGCAATCTGGGTTTAGTATCCTTCTTTGCGTAGATGTACCTCAATGCTACATCGTCTGTGTAGACGATCACCTTTGATCCTATTATGTAGGTCCTGAATGTTTTGACTGCAAATACTACTGTAAGCAGCTCCTTTTCTGTAGTAGCATATCTTCCCTGAGTGTCATCAAGTGTCATTCTTGCATAGTAGATGACATGAAGCTTTTTATCAATTTGTTATCCCAGTACAGCACCAACAGTGTAGTCCGAGGCATCGTACATAATCTCGAATTGATAGTTCCAACTTGGTGCTTGGACAATAGGGGCTGAAACTAAAGCTTCTTTGATCTGGTGAAAAGCCTTCAGGCAATTTGTGTCAAAGTCAAACTCTATCTTCTTGGACAGTAACCTTGCCTTGAGTGAGCTTGGGGATCTTGGTGAAAGGGAGTAGTATTTTGGCATCTCCCATAGCTGGGTGGTTGAACTTGTAAACCGTCTTCCCTTGTATCTTTCCCTTTTTAATGATCATGGATCTTTGAAGATACTCCATCTCGATCCATGAAGAATATGTACCCCATGCTTCCATCTGGTCCTGTTTCATCATTATCCCCATGCAGCTCAAGTTCCAGAGTTGCCAAGAAATGGCATGTCTCTTCTTGATAGGCTTCAAACTGATGTTCCATGAACCAAATCAGTCCAGCTTGCTCGAATAAGTAATCGACCTCCCTAGCAATGCCCAGTTCTTTCATCGTGTCTTTGTGAGTGTATCTTGTCCCCATGAAGGGTAAGTCCATCATCAGGTCAATAATAGTCTCTTCTTTAGCAGCTGGTCGCAATAGATCCTCATCGTCATCCTCTTCTTCAAGTGTAGTCTTCAGCTTCGTCGGCTTCTTTCCTTGAGCAATGTCCTTCTTGGTTATAGAAAAGTCCTGTTGAGTTTGTTGAGGATTTGATTTTTCAATGTCCTCATCAATCAAGTCAGGCGCTGTGCTAGACTTTCTCACTCTTGTGAAGCTTCTAGCCATGGTTGTAGCTCTAGCTTGGCTTATGGCCTGTTCTTGGGTCACTCGACCAGACTGCATGAGTGGTGTGCTCGAGTGATCGGGTCGAGCTGTAATGAATTGTGCTCGATTAAACATGTTCGAGTGGTTTGATTTGATACTCATACTTCTTGATTTCATCTTATCTTCATCCCCAGAATCATTTCCCTTACACTTGAAATCAACAACTAAAAAAAAACATAAAAGGCACCAAAATCTAAAGCATAAAAGATTTGAAATAGATATACAAGGATAGACATAGGACTTCCTCCCAAGTGAGCATGTTTTAAGTCACTGAGCTTGACTCACTCACAGAGATCAGGTATAGAGTGGGCCATGGAGAGGCTCTATGGTCCCCTCATGCTCCATTTTTGGAGTGTTTCTGAAAGAGGATGCTCTGGTGGCAAATAGGAAAGCTCTACTCATCTCAGGTCCATTGATCTTTTCAGTGACCAGTCTGGTTCAGGAGCTACTCATATTTCCTCTGAGCTCGTGTAACTGGACCCTTAACGCATCAACTTCGCTTGTGAGGCTCGCCACCTCATTCCGGAGAGATTTGATGACCTTGCCTTGTATCACTTGGGTCAACTCGATCGAAGGGATCGAGTGACATAATCACGTCTAGCCTATTCTTTCTGCATTAGAACCTATGCTTTCCACTCTTGACTCTGCATCTGATAATTCAGCTTCATAATTGACTTTAAGAGTGGGATGCTGCAAGTGCACCTCTTCCTCATCACTTAAATAATCTCTTTGATCAAGCCATCCTAAAGTTGATCCATCAGGTGATCTTGGAGGCCTGTCTTCTACATCAAGAGGTATGTAACTTGGCAAAGATTCTGCCATAGTATTTCTTGGTTCTTGAATGGCCATATCAGCTTCCTGGTGATCAATCTCAATGGAAAAGATTGTCCATTGATGTTGAGATTCCTAGGATCTTTTTCAATATCTAACTTCATCAGCAGGTTCTTCCCAAGCTTTAGTTCAATCTTTCCTTTCTTGACATCAACCACAGCTCTAACACTTGCTAAGAAAGGTCTTCCAAGAATCAATGGGTTCTTGGGCTCCTCATCCGTCTCCAAAATGATAAAATCTGTTGGCACTTCAACATGCCTAACTCTAACTGGTAGATTCTCCAATAGACAATGTGGTGACCTGATAGATCTGTCAGCTAAAACAAGAGAATTCTTACTTGGTTTGTAGTCCTCATAGCCTAATCTTTCAGCAACTAAAGACCAAGCGTTGTCACACGTCGAGTCAAGATATCGAGCTAAGAAAAAAAAGTAAAAGAGAAATCACTCGACCAGAGTGGTCGAGTCAAACTAGTCGAGCTAAGTAGAAAAAGAAAGAAAAAGAAAGCACTCGACCAGAGTGATCAAGTGGTCAAGTCGAGCTAAGCAGAAAATGACAAAAACACAAAGAGCCCTCGACCAGAAGGATCGAGTATATGCAGTCGAGTGAAACTAAGAAAAAGACAAAATAGGAAAAGCACTGGACCTAAGTGGTCGAGTGGTAATGATCGACTGGTAAAGAAAAAGTAAACAAAACAGAACAGAGCAAAACAAGCAAGCAAGAGCAGAGTAACAATCAAATGGGGTGTAGGGTTTTAAGTATGGGATTCATGGATCTGTGATTCATGAGAGGGAAGGAAGGGAAAATCCACTCGAGCACATGGCTCAAGTGGTCTTGGTTGAGTGGCCGGTCGAATGTAGGTTTCTCCCTCGAACTCGTTCACTCGAGCAATCCGAGATTCAGTTATGTTGACGTGTTTTTCAAGCTACCAACACTCAAACCCTCTGGTTGAGCTCTACTGATCGAGTGGTCTTTAGGAGGGATGTGCACTCGAGCTCTCCACTCGAACAGTCCTGGTCAAGTCTGGTGCAAATCTTCTAGTGTGTAGTCCTGAGCTCCAAAAGCACCTAATACCACTCCAAAATGCAGAATATATGCAATGCACATGCATAATGTCTTAAGTACTTTAAGGTGATGAATATGATGCAAAATGGTATAAACAATGGATGAAAGTACACTTAAATGATGATAAATGAAGGTTAAAAACATGTAAAATACAACGATATAAACTTCCCCAAACTTAGTAATTGTTTGTCCTCAAGCAAACAAACAAGCCTGAGCCTGGACTAGAGGTTTGAAAGTGGGGACTCAGGACCAAAGATTAAATATAAAAATATGTAATCTCAAAGTCCTTGTTAACAGTTCTGGAATGCAATATAAGTGAGCTTTAGTTAAAAAATGTAGTCGTTCTTATCACAACAAAGTCTGACCCTCAGCCTTAGCCTACACAGGTATTCAATGCAAACAATCCCTTTAACATTCATTAGATGTAACCAGTGAATCATGTAATGCATATACAAGTGAACTCATTTGGTTGAGGAACAGGTTTTTAAGAGGTAAAAATGACCTCTTGTTCCTCTGGGTTAAGCGCATGATATTGGGATCTCTCATAAGAATGGATTGAACTATGGGAGAAGGCTAAAGGTAAAAGCCAACTAATGAATACAAGAATAGACTTCCATCTACCCATGAATACCCAACTGACTCTCCCTACACCTAAACACAGAAAATGATCTAATTCTAACCCTTTTCTTTTTCACTGAAGGTCATCATTCTTTTTAACAACCTTGGATCAAATTCTATCTTTCCCTTTCTGATTTTCTTTTAAGAAGAGGATTTTTCTATATTTTTATTATTTCTAACGGATTGGAGATTTTGTTGTTCTTAACTGCTAAGGCTGCAACTCGACCCCGTTGGTCGAGCACTATGATCGAGTGATATATACACATTTTTCTTACTTTCTTTTTCATGCCCAGAGCCTTTTCTTATCTTATGTTTTTTTCCCAATCCTTTACTAGACACATATGTTTTTGTTATCCTCTCCAAAGAATTCTTTTAACACTATCATTCTTTTCTTTCTTTTTTCCCACACCCCATATTCTTTTCAAACTCAACCCCACACCCACAACTCAGTTTCCCTAATTCTAGTCTGGTTCAAAAAATGTGAACCAGAATCTATATGGAAAACTATTCTCGTCGGCCTAAACTAACACTTTCTCTTAAATTCAATCCGGAATAAGGCCTACCACTCAGAAATAGTTTATGGTTTGAAAGAAGGGTAGGTTTGGTGTTTTGGGGGAACTGCCCCAAAGATGGGAGCATCTACTTGGATAAGCAAGAGTGATAAAAGAAGAAAGAATTTTCAAGTATTTTCAGCTATCCATGAGTTCAAATGCATATGCAAGGATGTGATAATTGCAAGTCAAAATTAAGTTCAAGTTGATAGGGACAGTTTGACAAATCACGGCAAGTTTCAGCTAAGGCATGAAAGCTAAACTAAGATTCCAAGAATTGTTCTGTTTTAAATTTTCGAGCTCAAATACATGCATTAACCAACTTGAAACGAGGGGATTAAAACCATATGATGAATCAGAAGACTTGTGAGATCTTTGTCATCATCATCCCCTATGCAAATGCTCAGTCCTATACACTAGACTCAATCCTAAAATGCAAATGAACTATATGACACTCTGTTTTTGTGAAATACATTTTTCGAAATTTTTTAAATTTTTATGGTTTTTATATGCAATATATGGAGACTCAAAGATGCAAAATTTGAAATAAGAAAATAGAAAATAATTTTATTTATATCTCAGACCCTCCCTTGGACGATTCCATGAAGAGCCAACACCCGAATGCCTTACTAGAGCCATCATTGAACCAAGGAAGCTGTCCTTGGAGGAATCCACTCGTGCATTCAGCCTCTACCTCTGTATTCACTCAAAAATGACATATTTTGAAGGTTTGGGTCGAGTCAAATTGCCAAAAGAACCAGCCAATTCGAAGGAGTCTAATTTAAAGCAATTTGGTCGGTTTACTTTAAGTGAACCAACAAATCCAGCCACGCCTTAATGTTTTCCAACACTCATTTGAAGACTACATGCTGTTTTAGGATGTCCAAGACTGCAAGCAAGCCAACCCCATAAATTTGTCCAAGAAGATCACACTTACCTTACACGGACTTACCATATTTGGACCAAGGAGCATTCAAACCACAATGGCTCCTTTCTGATCCTCTTGGGCACGAATCAAGACACATTCAAGACCTTCAAACCGTGCCAAGATACTCCAGCTTTGGCCCTAAGCTGTCAAGACTCAAGCCATCTCGCAACTTGCCTTATTTGGCCAATTTCATCATTAAAGCCACCAACGACTCTTTTCTTTTAATTTCTGCGATTTGTTTCTTGTTTTAGACCTTAGGACCGTTGTATTCCAAGCCTAGAAAAGCTCACCTCGTTCCTCCTTGTAAATAACTCTTGATCATTGAATTTAGTAAAGTATTTCATTTTCTTTCAAAAACCGAGTTCTTGAGAGATTGTTCTTGTCTTTAGATTTTTAAGTGTGTGATTAACTTTGAGTCTATAGAAACCCACGATTTTAGGAGAATTTTGAGTGATTCAACATTCCTATTTATGCCATTGATTGAGTGAGTCAATCGCCTTCACCATCCATATATATCATCGCCCCTTCCGCCAAAGCTTGTTGTCTTTGACAACCTTGTGATCACTAAGGCAAAGGAGTGAGTCCGAGTCTTGTATCATTAGGTCTCATGCTCTGTTGTAAAACCTTGAGCTGACTTGACATATCCTTGACTGATCATCTTAATGTCTTGATTGTCTTGTCCTGCCACTTGTTCTATTTCTGAAGCAGCCCTATTTTGTTGTTGGCTTCTTTCAAAGATTTCCAATCCTCGTCCTCAAAGTAGTAGGCATCTGGTAGCCTGTGGGTTTGCTGCCATTCTTCAAGAGGCACGTCATCTGAGGTCCGAGGTGCATCTTGATTATAGAGGATCTCCAACGGTGGGATGAAGGCAATACTTTCCCCATTGTAAATCTTTTTAAGTTCAGGATGAGGCAGAAGGATCTTGGCCTTGTCAACTTGTGGATGAGTAAAGTTGTACATATACCTTATCCCCACCATCTCATTATCAATGATGTGAGAGCTCCTTAAGTGCTCCATGTCTAGGTACTGATACTTGGTTAGTTTTGACATGATTTTGACACCACACTTAAGGATGATCGGTGTGATTATCCCTCCTACAGCCAGTTCTGGTTTGTACACCATCATGTGGTTCTTGATGGTTATGTCTCTACAACTCAGCAGCTACTTCATCAAGACAATCGTGTTACCGACTCGAGCTCTATCTCCTTCCAAGGGGATGTTCGCATACTCCTGGACTGTTTTGGACAACATGCGGAGTTCTCCTTCATTCACAGTTCCCATGATCTTCCTTGCATACAATGTGCTAGCAATAGACTTCTGCAGGTACCTCACAGTAAAGTGCTTTATCTCTGAGCTCTTTGCCCTACAGATGTTAATTTTTCTTTCCCACTCAAGATGTACCACAACTTGTTATCCTTCGAGTTTGGCCCTCAATGTTCCTGAAATACAAAAGATTCGGAAGTTCAGTAGACAGTTCTGAACCAACTTGATGGGTTCACTCAATCCCAGAGATCGAGTTACATGAGAATTTTCTCAACTGTGCTTCGACTCGATCGATTTTGTCGAGTTACCTCAAAACCTTAAGGACATGAAATTTTTCAAACCCAGATTGTTTCCACCATTCAAATCGATTCATTAAACAATATCTAACACCCTGAGCCTTTAATTTCCAGTTTACATTGACATGCATTTACTAAGAATCTAAGAACAATAAGTGAAGCTTTTGGGCTGTTGATTTCTCAGAACTGGATTGAGAGATTGAAGATGCTTACATGGGTATGTCAGAATCAGAGTTTGATTCAGACAAAACTGCTTTTGAATTGAAATCGAAAAGTGCGTGAAATCCTTGAAGGTTAAGAGTTTGATATCGAAAAAAAATAATTTTAGAGAGAGAAAGAGAGTAAATCGCGAAAATGAGGGTGGAGGAGAGACAGAGGAGTGTGTGAAAAGTTTTTAAATTCAAAAGGATAGGGTTTCGTGTGAGATCAAACGAGTGGCTGAGATTAAAAGTTGAGATTTTCAAATGAAACCTAGCTACTCGACCTCGAGGTCGAGTGGACTAATCGAGTTACATCCTTGATGCATCTTAATTTCTCTGTAATCTCTTTCACCTTCATTTTTCTTGGTCCATAGCATCTTTCCTTTGCTCTCTGGGAATTAAAACGCTAGAAAAAAATATTTAAAACACCAAAACTCTAAAGCATAAAATATGTAGAATATATATACAGAGATAGACATGGGATTCCTCCCAAGTGAACTTGTTTTAAGTCACTGAGCTTGACTCACTCACAGAGATCAGGTACCGGGTGGGCCATGGAGAGGCTCTGAGGTCCCCTCATGCTCCATTCTTGGTGTGTTTCTGAAAGAGGATGCTCTAGTGGCAAATAGAAAAGCTCTACTCATCCCAGCTCCATTGATTTTTTAAGTGACCAGTCTGGGGTAGGACTACTCATATTTCCTCTGAGCTCGTGTAACTGGACCCTTAACGCATCCACTTCGCTTGTGAGACTTATGAAACAAGGTTTTTCTCACTCAGCAATACAAAGAAATACTAAATGTGCCAAGTTTATAATTATAGTATAGTAAAGGGAATACTAAGTCAATCCAATCAGGAAGACTGTGCTATGCAATGAGGATGTGATCAATTACTTCAAGTCAAGCCAAGTATAAAGAAATATATCTAACAACCTAGCAAACCGAATCAAAATGGAAAAAGTAAACTAAAGACCAGGCACTGTCACACACATCGAGTCAAACTATCGAGCTAACCAAGAAAAGTAAAAGAGAAAGCACCCGACCAAAGTAGTCGAGTCAAACTAGTCGAGCTAAGTAGAAAAGAAAAGAAAAGGAAAGCACCCGACCAGAAGGATCGAGTGGTCAGGTCGAGCTAAGCAGAAAACGACAAAAACATAAAGAGCACTCGACCAGAAGTATCGAGTGTATGCAGTCGAGTGAAACTAAGAAAAAGACAAAGATACAGAATGCACTCGATCTAAGTGATCGAGTGGTAGTGATTGAGTGGTAAGAAAAAATAAACAAAACGGAACAGAGCAGAATAAGCAAGGAAGAGCAGAGTAACAATCAAATGTGAAATAGGGTCCTAAGGATGGGATTCATGGACCTATGTTTCTCCTTGGTCTCTCCTTGATATCTAACAAAACTTCACAGAAGCAATCTCTAGACAATGAACGTCAAAGTAAGGTGGCTCTGCTCCCGTGAGAAGATACAAAGAAACTTTGAGCAGATATTAATGAAACATAATACATGCAAGCATTAAGAACCAATTCATTAATGTCAAAATACATCTAAAACTTCTTAAGCCATGAGTTAAAGCTATACATCTTTGATATTAGTTGGTTTAAGTATTTCATTAACACCTTCCGATGGGAAATGCCTAAGATCAAAATTACCATTCCCTTGGCTTACAAAGCATTAAGAAAACCTAATCCAGAAGAGATATATACAATTTCAAGCTTAAACATCTAAGGAGACCAAGAATCCTACACAGATCTACCCCATCTTTAAGAATCCTAATCCCTACTCAGAACTCATCATTAAGAACACAAACCCAGAAAACGCTAAAAATGACATATATTATAGATAAAGATGCGATGAACAATGTTGGAGAAGAAAATAATTACAAATACTAAATAGATAGAGAGTAATCAGAGCTATAAGTTCAGAAAAGAGAGAGAAAATTGAGAGGCATGATTAAGACGTCCAGGGTATTTATAAAAAGGCTTGGAAACCCTAAAAACACAAAAAGACAAAATAAATAATCAGGGGGAAGGAAGGGAAAATCCACTCAAGTACATGGCTCGAGTGGTCTTGGTCGAGTGGCTGGTCCAATGTAGGTTTCTTCCTTGAACTCATTCACTCAAGCAATCCGAGGTCGAGTGGTAATGATGTGTTCTTCAAGCTACCATCACTCGAACCCTCTGGTGGAGCTATACTTGCGAGTGGTTCTTCGTGTCTTTTAAGGGATGTGGACTCGAGCTCTCCATTCAAACATTCTTGGTCGAGTCTGGTGCAAATCTCTGAGTGTGTAGTCCTGAGCTCCAAAAGCACCTAATACCACTCAAAAAATGCAGAACGTATGCAATGCACATGCAAAAGGTCTTAAGTACTCTAAGGTGATGAATATGATGCAAAGTGGTATAAACAATGGATGAAACTACACTAAAATGATGATAAATGAAGGTTCAAAACATGTAAAATACAGCGATAACAACTCCTCCAGACTTAGTCTTTGCTTGTCCTCAAGCAAACAAACAAGACTGAGCTTCGAATAGAGGTTTGAAAGTGGGGACTCAGGACCAAAGCCTAAAGATAAAACATGTAATCTCAAAGTCCTTGTTAACAGTTCTGGAATGCAATATAATCAAGCTTTACTTAAAAACTGTAGCCATTCTCATCACAACATAATCTGACCCTCAGCCTTAGCCTACACAAGCATTCAATACAAACAATCCCTTTAACATTCATTAGATGTAACCAGTGAATCATGCAATGCATATACAAGTGAACTCATTTGGTTGAGGGACAGGTTTTTAAGAGGTAAAAATGACCTCTTCTTCCTCTGGGTTAAGCGCATGATACTGGGATCTCTCATAAGAATGGATTGAAATATGGGAGACGGCTAAAGGTAAAAGCCAACTGATGCATACAAGAATACACTTCCATCAATTCATGAATACCCAACTGACTCTCCCTAAATCTAAACACATAAAATGATCTAATTCTAACCCTTTCCTCTTTTTACTGAAGGTTACCATTCTTTTTATTAACCTTGTATCAAATTCTATCTTTCTCCTTCTAATTTTCTTCTAAGGAGAGGATTTTCTATCTTTTTATTATTTGTAGCGGATTGGGGAATTTTTCTTAACTGCTAGGCTTCCACTCGACCCCTTTGGTCGAGCACTCTGATCGAGTGATATATATATTTTTTCTCACTTTTGTTTTTAATGCACAGAGCCTTTTCTTATCTTATGTTTGCTTTCCCATTCCTTTACTAGACACATATGTTTTGGTTATCCTCCCCAAAAAATTCTTTTAACACTCTTATTCTTTTCTTTCTTTTTCCACTCTCCATTTTCTTTTTAGACTCAACCCCATATCCAAAACTCAGTTTCCCTAATCCTAGTCTGGTTCAAAAAATGTGAACCAGAATCTACATGGAAAACTATTCTTGTCAGCTTAAACCTAACACTTTCTCTTAAATTTAATCTGGAATAAGGCCTACCACTCAAAAATAGTCTGTGGTTTGAAAGAAAGGAGCTACCCCAAAGATGGAAGCAGCTACTTCGATAAGCGAGAGTGATAAAAGGAGAAAGAATATCCAAGTATTTTAAGGTATCTATGAGTTTAAATGCATATGTAAAGGCATGATAATTGCAAGTCAAAATTATGTTGAAGTTGATAGGGACAGTTTGATAAATCACAGCAAGTTTCAGCTAAGGCATAAGAGCTAAACTAAGATTCCAAGAATGGTTTTTTTTTAATTTTCAAGCTTAAATGCATGCATTAAACAACTAGAAACGAGGAGATTAAAACCATATGATGAATCATAAGACTTGTGAGGTCTTTGTCATCATCATTCTCTATGCAAATGCTCAGTCCTATACAAAATGACACTAGACTCAATCCTAAAATCCGAATGAACTATATGACACTCTGTTTTTGTGAAATACATTTTTCAAAAAATTTCAAATTTTTATGGTTTTTCTAAGAAAACAGAAAACAATGTTAAATACACAGTCTCTTGTGTAATAAAAATTAAAAAGAAGAGTTAAAGATATTTAACAAAAAAGGAACTACGGAAAACTAAAATGCAATGGTATTTACAATGAAAGGTTGGAGTTGGTACCTCATGGTGCAGTGAAGAAGTCTGTGGCTATGGCATCGATGTTCGCTTGACTGTAGCCTGGCTGGAACTGCTGACTCGACTCCCCAGGTCGAGTGGATGGATCGAAGTATGCTGACTCGAATTGCTGACTCGAGTCGCTTGGTAGAGCTTGATCATAGATGTGGCCTGACTCGATCCTGTGATCGAGTGGGGTTATCGAGTCAGGCCCTTGAGCTTGTAATTCTTCTGCTCTCAGGTCTGATTTCCTTTTCCTTTCTCTCTGTTCTCGAGCAGACCTTTCTGCAGGTGATGTTGGCATGAATCGCCTCGAGCTTCCTTTCATTGATCTACTTCTTCTGAGGTACTTCGGGACCAAACTGGGTGTCATGCTCTGTTGTAAACCCTTGAGCTGAATTGACATATCCTTGACTGATCCTCTTAATGTCTTGATTGTCATGTCCTGCTACTTGTTCCATTTCTGAAGCAGCCCTATTTTCTTGTTGGTTTCTTTCAAAGATTTGCACTCCTCGTCCTCAAAGTAGTAGGCATTTGGTAGGCTGTGGGGTTGCTGCCATTCTTCAAGAGGCACGTCATCTGAGGTCTGGGGTGTATCTTGATTATAGAGGATCTCCACCTGTGAGATGAAGGCAATACTTTCCCCATTGTAAATCTTTTTAAGTGCAGGATGAGGCAGAAGGATCTTGGCCTTGTCAACTTGTCGATGAGTGAAGTTGTACACATCAATGATATGGGAGCTCCTTAAGTGCTCCATGTCCAGGTACTGATACTTGGTTGGTTTTGACATGATCTTGACACCACACTTAAGGAGGATCGGTGTGATTATACCTCCTACAGCCAGTTCTGATTTGTTCACCATCATGTGGTTCTTTATGGTTATGTCTCTATAACTCAACAGCAACTTGATCAAGACAATCGAGTTACCGACTCGTGCTCTATCTCCTTCCAAGGGGATGTTTGCATACTCCTGGATTGTTTTGGACAGCATGCAGAGTTCTCCTTCATTCACAGTCCATGTGACCTTCTTTGCATACAAGGTGCTAGCAATGGACTTGTGTAGGTACCTCACAGCAATGTGCCTTATCTCTGAGCTCTTTGCCCTGGCAGATGTAAATTTTTCTTTCCCACTCAAGATGTACCACAACTTATTCAGCTTGTTTTTGTCATAGACTTGGTCTATTCCTGACCCCTTTTAAAACCCATATACCTCATCTATCTTCCTTAGAGGAAGTGTGAACCCCTTCAGTCTGACATTGAAGCTGATGAAGCCCAACTCCTCATTATATTCCATCCTTTCTTCAGTTGAGTAGATATGTAACTCCAGAGTTGCAAGAAAGTGACAAGCTTCATCTTTGAACCCATTGAATGGTTTCTAGACAAGATCCATCAAATTGGCGCGTTCGAGGAGTCGTCCAACATCCCTACATATGTTGAGTGATTGCATGGTGTGCGTTTTAGGGTATCTGGTGCCGTGGAACTTCATGCTTGACAATGTAGTTATAAGCCATTGTTCTCTGGGAGTTTGGACTTTATCGTCTATGAAAACACCATCAGACATGCTGTCAGACATGTTCGTCTCTTTATTGCTATCCTCTTCAATTTCTTCTCAAATTTGGGCTCTCTTCCCTATGGCAATATCTTCCCTAGCCCTTGAGAACTCTCTCCTGTATCCTTGAGACATTGATCTTATTGTCCTTCGAGTTTGGCACTCAATGTTCCTGAAATACAGAAGATTCAGAAGTTCAGTAGACAGTTTTCAACCAACTCGATGGGTTCACTCGAACCGAGAGATCGAGTTGAATAAGAATTATCTCAGTTGTGCTTTGACTTGATCGATTTGGTCGAGCCATCTTATCGAGTGACCAAATCTTTGCAACGAAGAGACCAAATTATAATCTTATATGTAGAAGACAGCTACGGTTTAAGGAGAATACGTGTTTTCAATTTGAAAATATCAAGGATGAGTTTGGATTCACTGAAAACAATTTCTTGAGTGGAGTGATCGAGTTACATCCTTGCTGCATCTTAATTTCTCTGTAATCCCTTTCACCTTCATTTATCTTGGTCTATAGCACTTTTCCTTTGCTCCCGAGGAATTAAAACGCTAAAGAAAAACATTAAAAACACCAAAACTCTAAAGCATAAAATAAGTAGAATATATATACAAGGATAGGCATGGGACTTCCTCCCAAGTGAGCTTGTTTTAAGTCACTGAGCTTTACTCACTCACAGAGACCAGGTATAGGGTGGGACATGAAGAGGCTCTGATGTCCCTTCATGCTTCATTCTTGGTGTGTTTCTGAAAGAGGATGCTCTGGTGGCAAATAGGGAAGCTCTACTCATCCCGGGTCAATTGATATTTTTAGTGACCATTCTGGTTGAGGAGCTACTCATATTTCCTCTCACCTCGTGTAATTGGACCCTTAATGCATCTACTTCGCTTGTGAGACTCGTGAAACAAGGTTTTTCTCACTCAGTAATACAAAGAAATGCTAAATGTGCCAAGTTTGCAATTATAGTATAGTGAAGGGAATACTAAATCAATCCAATCAGGAAGACTGTGCTATGCAATGAGGATGTGATCAATTACTTCAAGTCAATCCAAGTAAAAGGAAAGATATCGAACAACCTAGCAAACATAATCAAAATGGAAAAAGTAAATTAAAGACAAAGCACTATCACACACGTCAAGTCAAACTATTGAGCTAAGCAAGAAAAGTAAAAGAGAAAGCACTCGACGAAAAGAAAAGAAAAGGAAACAACTCGATCAGAAGGATCGAGTGGTCAGGTTGAGCTAAGCAGAAAACGACAAAAACACAAAGAGCACTTGACCAGAAGGATCGAGTGTATGCTGTGGAGTGAAACTAAGAAAAAGATAAAGATACGGAATGCACTCGATCACTTTGATCGAGTGATCGAGTGGTAGTGATCAAATGGTAAGCAAAAGTAAACAAAACAGAATATAGCAGAACAAGCAAGCAAGAGCAGAGTAACAATCAATTGGGAAATAGGGTCCTAAGTATTGGATTCATGGATCTGTGATTCTCCTTGGTCTCTCATAGATATCTAACAAAACCTCACATAAGCTATCTCTAGATAATGAACATAAAGTAAGGTGGTTCCACTCCCGTGATAAACAGCAACATGCGTATACCACTTCTTAATCTTAATATCCAGTCAAAGATACAAAGAAACTTAGAGCAGATATCAATGAAACATAATAGAGGCAAGCATTAAGAACCAATTCATTAATGTCAAAAAACAGCTAAAACCTCTTAAGCCATGGGTTAAAGCTATAGATCTCTGGTATTAGTTGGTTCAAGCATTTCTTCAACACCTTCGGATGGGAAATGCCTGAGATCAAAATTACCAATCCCTTGGCTAACTAAGTATTAAGAAAACCTAATCCACAAGAGATATATACAATTTCAAGCTTAAACATCTAAGGAGACCAAGAATCCTACACAGATCTACCCCATCCTTAAGAATCCTAATCACTACTCAGAACTCATCATTAAGAACACAAACCCATAAATTGCTAAAAATAACATATATTATAGATAAAGATGCGATGAATAATATTAGAGAAGAAAATCATTGCAAATACTAAATAGATAGAGAGTAATCAGAGCTACAAATTCAAAAAAGAGAGAGAAAATTGAGAGGCAGGATAAGGGTTCTAAAGAGGAGGATCCCCTACTAATAAGACGTCCAGGGTATTTATATAAGGGCCTGGAAACCCTAAAAACACAAAAAGACAAAATAACTAATCAGGGAGAAGGAAGGGAAAATCCACTTAAGCACATGGCTCGAGTGGTCTTGGTCGAGTGGCCGCTCCAATGTAAGTTTCTCCCTCGAACTCATTCACTTGAGCAATCAGAGGTCGAGTGGTGTTGACGTGTTCTTCAAGCTACCATCACTTGAACCCTCTGGTTGAGCTATACTGGTCGAGTGGTTCTTCGGGTCTTCTAAGGGATGTGCACTCAAGGTCTCCACTCGAACAATCTTGGTTGAGTCGGGTGCAAATCTTCGAGTGTGTAGTCCTGAGCTCCAAAAGTACCTAATACCACTCCAAAAATGCAGAATGTATGCAATGCACATGCAAAATGTCTGAAGTACTCTAAGGTGATGAATATGATCCAAAGTGATATAAACAATGGATGAAACTACAGTAAAATGATGATAAATGAAGGTTAAAAACATGTAAAATACAGCGATATAAACCATCTTTTAGACGCAACTTAATATATCAGTATCCATGTTGGACAAACTTGGGTACTCTTGTTCTTTTGGAAACCATAAGGTTACCCTTTCAAATCATTTGGATGTAATAGGCATGGGTTATTTGGCTAATATAGACAATCTTTATGTACTTGATTGTGTTGCTTCCTACTGATGTAAGTGGATTTTTACTTTCATCTTTTACCTCAAAAGACAACACGATAATTGCAAGTGCACAGTGAATCGGTAGTATTTAAGGATCGAATCCCACAGAGACTTATAAATCACGTTACGAATTTATTGGAGAGAATATGGCTAGGACAATAATAAAAAGGGGGTTTTTGTTTGGGTTTTTGTTTGGGTTTTTGTCACGGAAACTAACAATAAATAAATGCAAATAAAACGATGTAAATATAAATAAACATAATGTTGGGCTGCAGGGAATTCTTAGAGTTTCAAAGGTCGAATGCATGCATAGGAAATCAAACAGGAAATATCAATGGTATGAAGTTCATGAACTACGAAACACAGATGCACAAAGCATGTGCAAGTCACAATATCAATCATCTAAAGTCTACATACTCCATTACTCAACTAATGCAAACAACGACGCATGTATCCCAGAATTAAAAACAAGTTTGATTATACTTTGTAAAGTCCTATAACTCAACTTACGCAAGTTATAACACATTATTCATCCAGGTTAGTGCAAGCAAATTTACAACACTTTTTATGTATAAAACGCCAAACATCAATCACAAGTTAGCTACTCAAGCAATATGCATTAAGAACAAACCCATAATGAAGAACAATGTTGCATTATTCGAGATCTAACAACTTAAACAATCGACCACATGATCCCTTCAAAAACCCTTATACCCAACGAGAAAACTACTCACTCATACTCAAGCAAAGCTAAACCATATGGATAATAGATTGCATAAACAATTTAAGAGTATGAAAAATCGTTTAGAGATCTTCTCTCTGATACAAAGTAGACAAAACTTCTCCCTTATACGACTAGGAAACAAAGACAATAAAAGAGAAGAGGCTACAGCTAGGGTGATGACTTCGGCAACGGAGAACGGCGGTGAAGGATCTTTCGATGGCCTGGGGGTCGCGGTCTGGAGCTGGGATCTCTTGGACATCTCTCCTTAGGGTTTTTGTGAAGGCACACGAGGTCACACCCAAAATATTAAGGTAATTGAGTATTTATATGTCTTGGGTTGTAGAAAGTCGGTTTTAGGGTTTTATAGGCTAAACTTGGTGTTTTGGCAAGTGGGAAGATGAGTAAGCAGACCTCGGTCACAGGCATAGTAACCGAGGTGGTGGAAAAGGCAGGCCTTGGTCGCGGGCTTAGTAACCGAGGTGGTGGAGAAGGCTGGCCTCGGTCACAGGTCTTGTGATTGAGGTTGTCAGGGCATCAGTCCTTGGGTCATATGTTTTTTAAACGGTTGAATGGATTGCTTTGATTCTTATTCTAGTGGAATCTTGACTCTTCTAGATTTCCAGGGATATAAAGATCTCTGAATTCGCTTCTCGGGAAGGTTTTCAATGAATGTCAAACTTTTGGTGCTCTAAAACTGCCTTAAAACGGGTTTTACTCCTTTTTGGTCCATTTTCCCTTAAAACCTATAAAACTTCATTGACACTAGAAATATTTGATAATAGCCTATTTAGCCTTGAAATCACACCATACTCTTCATGAAACCAAATGAAAACAATAGTAAAAACGGGTAAAAATATGATGTCATAACTCCCCCAGACTTAGACTTTGCTTGTTCTCAAGCAAACAAGAAAGTAAAGTCATGGAAAAGAGGTTGTAGAAATCACGGGAAGTCACTTATCTCTTGGGGTCTCATCTTCGAACTCTTCCTCGCTGTGGCGTTGGAACTTACTTTAGTACTTGCCCATATGAGGCATCAAAACCCTTACTCTAACTTCATGATTTGAAGGGCTTTCGGTCTCCCCATTGTCGTCTCTTTACATTGATTAAAGAAAAATGAAAGAACGGTGGTCTTACCAAAGGGAAATTGATCCAAGGATGTCGACTTTCTTCTTAGCCAAGACTTTCTTCGTATACTTTCCTCTTCCTCTTATCACTTCCAAGTCAGCCGTCTTTTCCCTACTTTTCTAGGGTTCATTGTATTTTCTCTGGCAGCAACTTGCTCGTTTGGCAAGTCTCCATGTGGTCACAAAAGATACATGGGTCTACGCATAAAATTATTCAGTTCACTTTGATGGTTTATGTTTCTGCTTTTGGTTCTTTGGGACGAGTCTCCATGAGGTCATGAAAGATGCACGAGTTTACGCACAAAATCCTTTGGTTCACTTTGACTATGTAGTTTCCCTTGGCAACAAGTTTCTGCGAGGCTCCAAAAAATGTACGGGTTTACGCACAAAATCTCTCGGTCACATCCACTTACCAATTTTGCTTTGCTTTATTCGCATTTTTGCTTTATTGAGTTTCGAAGGGGAAAGAGAGGATAAGCATACTGGTGAAGAAATGCAATGTCTTATGTGGCTTTGAATAGGTCTTGTCCGATGAATACCGAACCCCTTGAATAAGAAATTAAAGGTCAGGTTAGGTTTCGATAAGATTTAGAGTCAACATTTGTTTAACCTATTTTCCAATATCAAGAGACTTTCAAGAATGTTGAGTCAACCCATAGTTTTTCTGAACTTCGGTTCTATGGCCAAGCTTTGAATCATAAGAGTGTTAATCCAATTCAAATAATCCATCAAAACAAATTCATAATTCTCTAACTATTTTGACTCAAGAAAACGAAAAGAAAAAAATTGACTCGATAAAAAGGCATAAAATCAGCAAAATTATCGATGTAAAAAGTGGAAAAATGACTAAGTCAACAAAATAGAAAGTAACATTAGTAAAAGATGGAACATCCTTCCCCCTAGACTTAAATCACACCGTCCTCGGTGGGAAAATAAGAAAGAGACGAGGATGAAAAATCATAAAGAAAGATTTGAGTCTAAGAACAATTTCAGCTCAAGTTTGATTGTTGGTGACTAACCGGTATTTCTTTCTTTTGTTGCTTGACATTGAATGAACTCGGTTTTAGTCCATTGAATTCTTGATGATAAATCTCTAATTGCATCCTTCCTAAGAATAAAACCTAAAAACCATCAATAATCTTGGTAAAGAAAAACGAAAGTAAACTAAAGGATAAAATGGTGGTGGTGATGTCTCTTTGATGTCGTATCGGCCATGGTTGAGATCTGTTCCATGGTGACTAAGATTCTTGATTAAGTCTCAGTTCCGGCAGTGTTGCAGAATAGTCACAGAACGGTCCATGGAATGGTTGGTGGAATGGCAATGGAACGGTGGTGGAATGATTGCGGAACGGATGGTGAAATGGTGGTGGATGATCAGTGGAACGGTGATGGAATGATGGTGGATGATCTTTGTAATGGTGATGGAATGATGGTGGATGATTGGTGAAACGGTGATGGAATGATGGTGGATCGGCTGTGGTACGGTTCGCAGAACGGTGGCGATCTTCAAGGTCACAAATCTTGCAATCAAAACTTTCAAAGTAGCCAACTTATTTGTGGATATTCGATCATAGACCATTTGATCGGATGGATTTGATTTGTGTCAAGTCCTTGTGAAATCTGTTGTCGTCGAACGGTCGCGGTGCTTAAAAGCTGAAGATCTTCTAACTCAGACTTCTTCTTTCAAAATCTCTTCGATCATTGCTCCTGAAATACCTAATTTGTTGTTGAATATTCGATCTTAGCTATTGTGTTCGGACAAATTTGATATTTTCCACTTCTTTATGGAATTCTCGGTCGCAGAACGGCTGTTGCTGCAGCTGTGTCTTCGAAAGTTGTAAATTTTGTAATCCAAAGTCTTTTTTCCCAAAATCTTCTCGATCATTACTCTTGAAATACTCCATTAGATGTTATATTTTCAATCATAAATCATTTAATCGAGTGGATCCGATTTTCTTCAACAAAACATGAATGACTCGATCGCGGCTTAGTATCGTCAGACTTGGCCTTGACTAGCTCTGGGGTCATGGATGATGTTGGGGAAGTGTGCATGGCTCCATTGAGTTGTGTAGTTTCCAATAGGATCAAAGATGTTGCACGACAAAAATTTCCGAGAATTCTTCAAAACCTCGGTCATTGGCTTCGTGACCTGGGTCTATCCTTCTGTGCACCTCGGTCACGGCTCCTGTGACTAGGGTTTTTCCCAATGGTGTGGTACTTCGTGCTGGAGACAAAACTTGCTTGGTGGGGACTTTCAGCATCGATCACAATGGTATGATCAATCTGTTGCCTTTTGCATACATCAATCAAATGTGTTTTGACCGATCTTGTTGTTCTTTTTGCCACTTTATGCAAATATTCCAAATCTTGCCCAAAAGAAAACCTCAGTCACTAGCCTCGTGACCGGGGTTGGCTCTTCTTGGGACCTCAGTCACTGGCCCTAGTGACCTAGGTCGTCTCCAACTCAGCTTTTTTTTGTTTTTCTTGTTCTCTATTTTCTTTTTTTCTAATTTCTTTTCCGTTTTTACGAAAAACCTGAAACAAAACATGCAAATATCAAAAGCAAAAGGAAATTATAACTAAAATGGAAAGAAAAACTTACAAGTGGGTTGCCGCCCACTAAGCGCGCTTGTTTAACATCGTTGGCTCGACGGTTGATGTCGGGATTATTTTTCCGGAGCGTTGGCTAGAGCAACGGACATGCTTCCTTCCTTACAGACTTCTTCTAGATTTGGCTTAAGACATTGCCCATTGACAGTAAATGGCACTCCCTTATCATTCAAAAGAACAAAAGCTCCATATAGCCTAACTTATTTAATCGTGAATGGTCCCGACCATCGCGATCTGAGCTTCCCTGGAAAGAGTTTGAGTCGCGAGTAAAAGAGTAAAACTTGGTCATTCGGAGCAAATGACTTTGGAACTATCTTCCTATTGTCATAAGCTTTTTTCTCTCCTTTAATATTCATGAATTCTCATAAGCATTGTAACGGATTTCATCCAGCTCGTTTAATTGAATCAAACATCTTTCAGCAGCCATCTTCAGGCTGAAGTTCAACTCCTAAACGGCCCATGCGGCTTTGTACTCTAATTCAACAGGTAGATAACAAGATTTCCCATAGACAATGTGAAATGGAGTGGTACCTAATGGTGTTTTGTATGCAGTTTGATATGTCCAAAGAGCATCATCAAATTTGATTGACTAATCTTTCCTTGTCTTTGATGTGGTCTTCTACAAGATAGACTTGATTTCTCTGTATGAGATTTCAACTTGCCCACTCGTCTGGGAATGATATGGGGATACGACCTTGTGCGTTATCCCATTCTTCTTGAAAAGAACTTTGATTGTTCCGTTGATAAAATGAGATCCACTGTCACTTATCAATACTCTTGCAACTCCGAATATTGGAAATATGATCGTCTTGAACATCTTCACAACAACACTTACATCATTGGTGGTGCTGGCTATCGCCTCCACCCATTTAGAAACATAAGCAATAGCAACAAAAATATATTCATACCCATTAGACTTCAGGAAAGGCCCTATGAGGTCGATTCCCCACATGTCAAAAACTTCAACTTTGAGTATGAAGTTCTGCGGCATCTCATTCCTTTTACTTATGTTGCCCATCATTTGGCAAGCATCGCATTTGGATATGAATGTCTGGGCGTCTTTGAACATTGTTGGCCACCAAAATCTTGCTTGCAAAACTTTAGAAACAGTTTTAAAGGTTGCGAAATGACCAGCGTAGTAAGAGCCATGACATCCGAATATAACTTCTTTGACTTTTGGGGCCTTTCCCGAAGTCTAATGGTTATGAACTAAAGAAACCAAGTGACCTTGTTATTCAAGGTTTTGGTGGAGCTGTAACTTCCTTATTTGGTATGGCTTCAATGACATAAACATTTTCCTCAAGTAGACTGTCGTTAATGAAGGAGATGGATTCTTTAATTCTCATCCGTGAGAGATGGTCTGCAACTCCATTGCTGGCACCTTTTCGATCTCTAACTTCTCTATCAAACTCTTGTACCAAGAGAATCCACCGTTTCAAGCGTGGCTTGGCATCCTTCTTTGACAATAGATATCTAATGGCGGCCTTAACAGTATGAAAAAATACCTTAGAGCCCACAAGGTATGATCTAAACTTCTCAAATGCGAAGACAATGGCGAGAAGTTCATTCTTAATTGCATTGTGCTTCGTCTAGAGTCATGCTCGCATCGTAGATAACATTCAACTTTTTATCTTTCCTTTGTCCAAGCATAGCTCTTACTGCATAATCACTAGCTTCGCACATAATCTCGAAAGGTAGCTCCCAATCCGGTGGTTGAAAGATGGAGGTTGAGGCTAGTGCGTCCTTAATCTTATGAAAAGCAACAAGACAGTCTTTATCAAATTCAAAAGTGACATCCTTACATAGCAGCCGTGTAAGGGGCCTTGTAGTCTTTGAAAAATCTTGTATAAATTTCCTATAGAACCCAGCATGCCCGAGGAAACTCCTTATCCCCTTCACGTTCGAGGGCGGCTGTAGACTCATCATAACTTCGATCTTTGCTTTGTTGACTTCTATACCTTTCTCTGAAACACTATGCCCAAGTACTATGCCATCTCTCACCATGAAATGGAATTTTTTCCAATTAAGAAGTAGATGCTTATCTTCACATCTTTGCAAAACTTTCCTGAGGTTCGCTAAACATGCTTCAAACGATGAACCATATACTGAAAAGTCATCCATGAACACTTCCATGAAGTCTTTGATATACTTCGTAAAGATAGACATCATGCAATGTTGAAAAGGTTCTTGAGTATTGCACAAACCAAAATGCATTATACGATAAGCAAAGGTACCGTAGGGGTATGTGAACGTCATCTTCTCTTGGTCATCGGGATGGATCAGGATCTGAAAGAAACCTGAATAACCATCTAGAAAGCAATAGTACTTGTGATTGGTTAACCTTTCTATCATCTGGTTGATAAACGGTAAAGGAAAGAGATCCTTTCTCATAGAAGTATTGAGCTTCCAGTAGTCGATACACATTCTGTGGCATATGATCGTCCTTGTTGCAATGAGCTCATCATTCTCCGATTTGACAACTGTCACGCCTCCTTTCTTAGGAACGACATGGACAGGACTAACCCAGGTGACGTCCGAAATAGGGAATATAATCCCAGCTTCCAAAAGCTTCATAATCTCCTTCTTGATGACATCCTTAAGATTCAGGTTTAATCTCCTTTGATGCTCGATAGAATTCTTGGAACCTTCTTGAAGAGGATCCCTGGAATGTCTTCCAATGAATACCCTAATGTTTTCCTATGCATCCACAGCTCAGTGAGATGCATGGATGTCTCCTTTTCATTCAAACCACAGTTTATAATAACAGGATAAGTGGAGTTAAGGCCAAGAAAAGCATACTTTAGACCGATGGGGGAGCTGTTTAAGCTCGACTTTGGGTGCTCTAAGCTCACTCCATGGGTCAGCTACGGCGGCTGGAGTGTCTTTAGGGGGCAGAGGGATGGTAATATTCTCATCTTACTTGAGATATGCACCATGTTTATCATAACTCTCCACAGAATCGAGAATCTTCTCGCAGTCTTCTACGGATTCTTCTAGACAATCATGCTTGCTTTTGTTTCTTGTCAAAGAAATCTCCATAGGATCTTCAAGTATGAGTGCTTCACAAACTCTATATGTGGTTCTCTCCATGTCATCAATCGAAAAGACTCGATTATCACACATATTATGCTTTAGAGTGTTGTTCATATCAAACTTCATGATGGAATCACCTAAGTGAAGGTCAATCTTTCCATTGGGAGCATCAATGATAGCTCCAGCTGTAGAGAGGAAAGGGCGACCAAGGATCAGGAGATCTCTAAGTTCCTTTTCAAAATCTAAAATGACAAAATCTTTGGGGATTTCGCATCCGCAAATAACAATCAGTACATCGACTAGAATTTCGATGGGCTTCCAGATAGAATGGTCGGCAAGGACTAATGAGATCCTCGTTGGTTTGAAGTTGAAGTATCCCAGGCGTTTTGCTACTGAAAGGGGCATCATGTTGATACTTGATCTCAAATCACAAAGAGAACGCTCGAAATTTTCTGACTTGATCTCGCAATAAAGCACAAAACTGTCGGGATCTAGCTGTTTCTTGTTCTGTAGTATTGCACTACACTCCTGGGTGATCATCATCACTCCATCATCTATGACAATTTTGTTTGTCAAGATAATCTTCATGTACATCCTGAGAGGTGGAATCATTGCACAAGCTTCAACAAAAGGTAATATTACCGATAATTGTCAAATAATCTCCTTGAGCTTGGCTTCTTCTTTCTCCTTCGTCAAACTCTTTCTTGGATTAGGATATGGCACCTTAGGTTGGTACACACGTCCTAGATTTTGAGGAGGAAGTGGGGCATCTTTGGTGATCTCATCACGGCTCTGTCCTTCTTTCTCTCGGATAGGCGCGGCATTGGATTCTATCGTCTCCTTTTTCGCATTATGGGATTGAACTTCCTTTGGATATTCCTGTTCTTTGTAAGCTGTTCCACTCCTTAGGGTAATGGCTTTCACATGAGCAACTTTCAGTGGCTGCTCTGGCTCCTTTAGGACATCTTCCATAGACTTTTCAACAACAAATGATGTCTCTTTGTTCTGCACGCCAATGCACTCCAATTTGGCTTAAAGAGATTCAATCTTATCATTGAGGTCTTTGTAGATGTTGTCAATCTTTCTGTGGACACCTTCTGTAAAAGTTTGATGGCTAGCTTCAAGTTGTCTCTTCAAATACCGAATGTTGATTCGGTGGGTTAGGATCATGATATCCTCTTTGAAATCCTTGAACATAGGTAAATGTGGGTCTTTGGCAAAAAATTCCTTTGTTGAAATCACACCTTTGATCTCTAAAATTATGATTGACAAACATTCCTTGGTGGTTTCTCCTAAATCCAATGTAATTCATATATTCTTCTCGATCATCAAACTCTTCTTCTTGGTCATAAGTACCAAAATACCTATCAAGGTTCTTTCAAAATTGAATCTACCATGCTTGAAAGTTTCTTGAATTCTGTAGACATGACAGGCTCCTTGTCTAAGTTGGAGGGGTTTTGGTGTTTGGAATGTTAGTCGTTGCTCCCAGCAAGGTTGGAAATCAAGGTACGGGCATCTTCGTTAGTTTTTGTATAAAAATCTCTATTGCTCGCAACATCTAGCGACTTCTGGTGCTCACTATGAGTCCCTCTATAGAATGTATTCATCATATTACCTTCAGTATAACCATGATGTGGACAGTCCCTTTCATAGTCTTGAAATCGCTCCCATGCTCCAAAAATTGATTCTCTGGCTCCTTGTTGAAATCATTGTATCTCGTCCCTTAAGAGGTTGGAACGAGATTTGGTGTAAAAGCAGTTAAGAAATACAGCCTTACAATCTTCCCATGTAGAAATTGATGCTTGAGGTAATGACTTCAACCATTTACTCGCCTTGTCTCCAAGTGAAAATGAGAATAGTGTGCACTTCAAGTAGTTCGTAGACTCCTCATTCGTGTTGGTGGCATCACATACTTCCTCAAAAAGTTGTATATGATCCATTGGGTGCTATGTAGCAAAACCATGGTACTGGTTTTCTTTGACCAAAATGATGACTTGAGGGCTAATCTAGAAATCTTCATGATGCGGCCTCATAGGCTGAACTGCGGATCCGCTTTGAAAGTGCTGGTTAGGAGTGTCCAATTCAGCAATCTTTTTATCTAGTTGAACCAGGTGATCCATCTCGTGTGCTCCATTGTTTCCAGCAAGTTCGTGATCCTTCCTCTGAGGTGGTGGATCGTCAAGGTCTCCTAGAACATGGTTTTGGTCGTCCATTCGAGCTAGGCTCGAGATTACCTGAAAATAAAAAGATAAATATCAAACCAATTCTGAAAAGTAAAGCGTCTTAGACTTATATTCAAGTTCTAAACTCGTAAGTAACTTAATAAGTCCCCGGCAATGGCGCCAAAAAGCTTGATGTGTGTGGATTTTCACTTCAATCTTTTACCTCAGAAGACCACACAATAACTGCAAGTACACATTGAATCGGTAGTAGTATTTAAGGATCGAATCCTATAGAGACTTATAAATCACGTTACGAATTTATTGGAGAGAATATGGATAAAACAATAATAAAATGGGGTTTTGGTTTGGGTTTTTGTCACGAAAACTAGCAGTAAATAAATGCAAATAAAACTATGTAAATATCAATAAACGGAATGTTGGGCTGCAGGGAATTCTTAGGGTTTCAAGGGTCGAATGCATGCATAGGAAATCAAACAGGAAATATTAATGGTATGATGTTAATGAACTACGAACCACAGATGCACAAAACATATGCAAGTCACAATATCAATCATCTAAAGTCTACATACTCCATTACTCAACTTATGCAGGCAACGGCGCATGTATCCCAAGCTAGTGCAAAAGTATCTACAACACTTTTGATGTGTAAAACGCCAAACATCAATCACAAGTTAGCTACTCAAGCAATATCCATTAAGAACAAACCCAGAACGAAGAACAATGATGCATAATTCCAGATCTAACAACTTAAACAATCGACCACATGATCCCTTCGAAAACCCTTATACCCAACGAGAAAACTACTCACACATACTCAAGGAAAGAAAAACCATATGGATAATAGATTGCATAAACAATTTAAGAGTATGAAAAAGGGTTTAGAGATCTTCTCTGTGATACAAAGTAGACGAAACTTCTCCCTTATACAAGTAGGAAACAAAGACAATAGAAGAGAAGAGGCTAGCGGCTAGGGTGATGACTTCGGCAACGGAGAAAGGCGGTGGAGGATCTTATGATGGCCTGGGGGCGGTCTGGAGCTGGGATCTCTTGGACGTCTCTCCTTAGGGTGTTTGTGAAGGCACACGAAGTCACACCCAAAATATTAGGGTAATTGAGTATTTAAAGGTCTTGGGGTGTAGAAAATCGGTTTTAGGGTTTTGGAGGCTAAACTCGAAATTTTGGCAAGTGGGAAGACGAGTGAGCAGACCTCGGTCACAGTCTTAGTGACCGAGGTGGTGGAGAAGGCTGGCCTTGGTCACGGGCTTAGTAACCGAGGTGGTAGAGAAGGCTGGCCTCGGTCACGGGTCTTGTGACCAAGGTTGACAAGGCTTCACTCCTTGGGTCATATTTTTTTCAAACGGTTGAATGGATTGCTTTGATTCTTGTCCCAGGTGAATCTTGACTCTTCTAGATTTCCAGGGATATAAAGATCTCTGAATTTTCTCCATGGGAATGTCTTTAACGAATGTCAAACTTCTCGTGCTCTAAAACTGCCTTAAAACGGATTTTACTCCTTTTGGTCTATTTTCCCTTAAAACCTACAAAACTTTTTTGACACTAGAAATATTCGATAATAGCCTATTTATCCTTGAAATCACACCATACTCTTCATGAAACCATATGAAAACAATAGTAAAAACAGGTAAAAATACGATGTTATCAACTCCTCAAGACTTAGACTTTGTTTGTCCTCAAGCAAACAAGAAAGTAAAGTCATGGAAAAGAGGTTTTAGAAATAACGGGAACTCACTTATCTCTTTCGAGTCTCGTCTTCGCACTCCTCCTCGCAGTGGCATTAGAACTTACTTTAGTACTTGCCCATAGGAGGCATCAAAACCCTTACTCTAAGTCCACGATCAAAAGGACTTTCGGTCTTCCCCATTGTCATCTCTTTACATTGATTAAATAAATAAAAGAACGATGGTCTTACCAAAGGGAAATCGATCCAAGGATGTCGACTTTCTTCTTAGCCAAGACTTTCTTCGTACACATTCCTCTCCCTCTTCTCACTTCCAAGTCAGCCATATTTTCTCTACTTTTCTAGGGTTCATTGTATTTTTTATGGTGGCAGCTTACTCGTTTGACAAATCCCACAAATCAATTACCAAACCTATGAATCTTAGTCCACGGTTATTAAAAAACATTCACATATAATAGTTCCATCTACTCAAATTTGCACATTTTCATGGAATTTAAAAACTGAAAGAACAGTTAGCAAAATGAGACATTTAGAATCCAAAATCAAAGTATTGCATGAGGAGAAGGATGAAAAAGAAGAAAACTAAAATTTATGGAGACGAGACAAACAATGTGGTTATCGTGATTCTCACATAACTCATATTCCTTTATCAGAAACGTAAATTTTGCCAAAAATATTGGTAGAATATACATTCATGAGAATTCACATCAACAATAATGCATAACTGATGAAGGAACATGATAACCACATTTTTTGTTTCATCTCTGTAAGTTTCAGTCTTCTTCTAACATCCTCGATTCTACATTTGTAGTTTTGCAAGAGATTTTATGATGTATTTTTCTTAATTCTTTAAACTTATTTGTATAATAATTTTTATGCTATATATAGAACATGTGTATAAACATGCATGACCATATTAGATTTTTATATCTGTAAGAAATATTTTCAAGTTATCTTTCTTCTTTTGTTATAAACTTATTGGCATAATATTTTTTCCCAAGTATGTAAGAATGCATGAACATATTAAATTGTTATTATTGGCATGAGATTTTTGCATGTTTCATTTCTTCAATTATTCAACGCTTTGGATTTTTACCATAGCAATAGATTTGTTTCCACGTATATAAATATGCATGAACATATTAGATTATTATTTTGGTATGAGATTTTCTCATGCTTCCTTTCTTCCAGTATTCAATACTTTAGATTTATCATAGTAATAGATATTTTAAACACTGCTAATATTCGAATTTTCTTTTAGTAAGAGATTTTTTCATATTTTCTTTCTTCTTTTGTCATATACGTATTGGCATAATACTTTTTCCACGTATATAAACATGCATGAACACTATATATATATATATATATATATATATTTTTTATGAGATTTTATTTTTGGTAAGAGATTTTTCCATGCTTCCTTTCTTCTATAATTCAAAGCATTTTTTATGATATTTTAGTGATATATATGGAGAGATTCTACACTGGAAAAAGTGTATGTTGCACTAATTAAATTGTGTAAAAAATGATAATAACTTAAAATGTTTATTAACAAATGATATATGTATATATGTGTGTATATATATATATATATATATGATTTTACAAAAATGAATATAACGAAAACCGTTATTTGTTTGTGACATTGGTTTATTACACTTGATGCAATATGTATCAGCTTTACATCATTTTCAAAGTATAGTAAAACCTCTATAAATTAATAATGTTGGGACCATAATATTTTATTAATTTATAGTGATATTAATTTATCTATAAATTAATATTTATTAATTTATAGTATAAAATAATATTTATTAATTTATAGAGAGTTTTATTAAAATATAAAAGTAAATAAATTAAACAATTTTGATCTAAATAAAATTAATGTTTTGGATGTTATACATTTTAATAGTTTTAAGCTTGAAATTTTAAATTTTAAAAGAAAAAATATATATTTTGATAATAAATAACAACGACTATTGATGAGTTCACTTATATAAACGATTAACAAAAATTTAAATTTATGATAGGTGACTTCAATTATTGTATTTAAACAGTCTATATGACTATTGAAATAAAATAAAAATTCCTATTTAGTATTAAAAAAAATTTAAGAAATTTTGCTTATTTGTATGACAAATTTATAGACGATATAACAAAGGATAGTTTAAATACAACAAAATATTTTCTGATATAAGAAAAGTTAGTGATGAAATCTAACAGAAATTCATTTAAAAATTACTAAAAGTATATTATCTTTATATACACATATATATATATATATATATATGAAAATTTACATGATTATTAATTTATGTTATTCATGGGACCATATATTTACATAGAGATTCTAAAAAAATTATTATTTTATTACCTTATCAAATTTTGTTCATTTTTACACCGGCCCGAGTTGGAACCAGTAAATTTTATTATTTTATAGTGTTAATTAATTTATCGAGTATTAATTTATAGAGGTTTTACTGTAGTAACAGAACAATATAAATTTACATCAATTAATTAATTGATGTATTTAATTATTTATTGACAATAAACATAAAATATTTGAATTAACATTAATGACAATAATTGATACTGTTATTTAAATATGAGATATTGATTTATTAAAAGTAAACAAATATATACTTTATTTTATTTTATCCCACATCGATATGTAACACGTTGGCCCATCATTGTCCATATTAATAGAGAGACCACAGCCCATAGCTCGATTCTCCTCAGACATTCATACATCATACATACATAATCATCATACATATATCTTTATACTTATCATCCACATATATCATACATTAACAATCATTATCATCATCCATCATCATCATTCATCCAACAAATCAAATCATCACATAACAAACATCATACTCATACATATCAAACTCAACAATCATCAAATCCTATCATCACATAATTGTATCCTATTCAATAATATCTAAGCCTACTTGGCATGCATTAAGAAGCATAACAAAAGAAAATGATATTATGCTTATCAAATACCACTATCACATTTGCCTTGCTTACATGTTTATAACTTTCCTTTTTCGGACTTTCTTTTTCAAGACTTTCTTTTTATAGACTTTCTTTTTTTGCCATCTTCCATTTCTGGACATTCCTAAAATATAAACACTCTCAAATTAGAAACTTTATAAAAATAGGAACTTTCCAAAATTAGAAAATAGGGTTTCTGAATTAGTGAAACTAGTGTTTTCCTGAAATTTGCTTACACCCGCCGTCGGCTTCAAACTCTTATTATGGCTGGAGTTTACATCAGAATCCTGATCGGCCAAAGGCACGTAAAATGTGACATTTGGGGCTTTCCATTGATATGTAAATTTCCTTCTAACTATCTACATTCACTGGGAAACAACTCTTGAAGTTAGGCGACAGTAGAATCCGAATTACAGAAATCTGCTCGAGAAAAACGTCTATAACTTTCTAACCATAGCTCTGATTTAGGATCCGTTGCGGCTGTGGATAGCTCTTGATGTCATGCATCTCTCCAAAAAAAATCATTGACAAAGGAGTCGGTTTGGTCATTCATTTTCTCTCTCTCCCAAAATTGGTCGAATCTGTTTTCTCTCTTCTTCTTCTTCTTTCTCTCTTTCTCTCCTTTCTCTTGACTTCTCATGATCTCTCTTCTTCTCTCCTCATCAGACAAGCACGAAAATTAGAGAATAAACCCTAGGATCCTTTATATATATGTCCTCCTTTAGTTATATTTTGAGCTTAATGGGCTTTTAACAGGTCTTGACTCTATGATCAAAAACTGTGGAATCAGGGTGCTACATTATACTTTATTTTATTATATCCCACATCGTCAAGTGAATAGAATGTGAAGTGAAACTATTTCTGTATATACTAGAATGTAAGTGTCAAAGTTTATATTTAACCAAGCTTTGACACTATTTAATGTTTCCTCTTTCAAATTTTTAACATAATATCATTGAAATAAATATAAGCTACTTTGTTCGCAAGTGAGGGTGGTTGGATCGCTAGCGTCTAACATTTATATCATAAGATTATTTAATTGGAACAAATAGCATTGCTTGCCGTTTATCTTGTAACAGAATTTCCTTTAAAATATGTTTAAAATTATTACAGATATTGTAACGCCCGTGTTCTAGAAAATTAATTAATTTAATTAATTCGAAAATTCTTTCGAGTTTATTAATCTTAGACAAGTCTAGGGAAATTAATTATGGGGTTACAATAATTAATTTAGATTTATTCCGGGGGTGTCATAAGTCGATTCAGAAGTTGTGGGGTTTTTCTCAAAAGGAAGTGGACAAAATCAAATTGGCTTCTTCTTCTTCTCCACCTTGTGCTCGCCATTTTCACTAAGTGTGGGAGAGAGCTTTGTGCTTGAGAGCTTAGAGGGAGAAGAGAGAAGAAGAGAGAAAAGGGTTTTGTGGTGCTTGGATCTTTGTGATCTAGTGTGTGTGAAGCTTGGAGTGAAGCTTAAAAAAGAAGGGTTGGAGGCTAGGGTTTGGCGTGGTGCTAGGGAAGAGAGTGGAGATCTTCTTGAGCTTGGAGAGTTCATCATAGGCTAGATCCATCCTTTCTAAGGTGAGTTGTGACCAAATGTTAATATTAAGCCTTATGTGGGGGCTTGTGGGGTTTGTTAAGCATTGTGGTGTTGCTAGGATGCTTAGAGGCTTTGGTCATGTGTGGAGCTTTAGCTAGTGTTTGCTAAGCTTGTGATGGTTAGGGAACCATGGATTTGTGCTCGTTGTGCCTTGTTAAGCTTTGATTGTGAGTTCTTATGTTTGATTTGGTGATTGTGATTTTCGTGGGTTCTTGGTGAATTCCATGGGTCACTTGTGAAGCTTTAGTGAGTGTTTGCTAAGCTTGTGGTTGTTAGGGAACCATGGATTTGTGCTTGTTGTGTCTTGTTAAGCTTTGATTGTGAGTTCTTATGCTTGATTTGGTGATTGTGATTTTTGTGGGTTCTTGGTGAATTCTATGGGTCAATTGGGAAGCTTTAGTGAGTTTTACTAAGCTTTTGGTGGTTAGAGAACCATGGATTTTTTGTTGTTTATGCCTTGAAAGCTTGATTTTGTTCATGTGATTTGCTTGGTGAGTTATTTGTTGTGGTTTCTTGGTGATTCCATGGCTTGTTGAGAGTGTTCCCTTGTTGCTTGGTGTGGGGTATTGCCTTGTTGAAGTCCCATTGTTGTAGGCTTGTTGGTTGTTGGCCATTTGTGTGTTAAGGCAATAAGGTGTTTAGGCGGCAGAGTTGTGTCGTTAGTGAAGCAGACTTGTGAGTGGTGAATAGTACCCGTGTGTGAATAGTTATTAGACTAATTGATGTTTTGTTTGGTGACTGATTAGCTTTTCATGAGGTTTGGAATTGCTAGGTGGTTAGTCATCGGTGTAATTGATTAGCTTTTCATGGAGTTTGAATTGTTAATTGATTGTTTGAAGTAATATGTGGTGTTATTATTTCGTGTTGTTGTGGTTGTTTGAATTGTGTGGTGCTTTCATATAACCTGTTGTTGGTAGGATCAATCTCACTCAGCATTTGGTTTACCAAATGTTGATGCATCACTTTTGTCGATGCAGGTAAAGATAAGGCGTGATCGTGGAATCGAGACAGTGAAGAAGGGAAGATTAGGACCCGGTAGTTTTGTGGTTTTTTGTAGCTTTCGTAGGATTGCTAGAACCGGTATAACTGTTCACCTTCGTGGTCGTTTGTGTAATTGGTTGTTGTATGGTTTTGAATGTTTATGTATATGCATTAGTTCATTATTTTCATGTGCAAAAAAAAATGCGGTCGTTTCAGATATATTTGTTTGAAAATATCCCCCTGAAAAATTCAGTTGTTGGGCTTTTGCAAGCTTAAGTCAACTTCCTGTTAGTATGATATTGTCTAATTTGGGCCAACTAGCCAAACCCGCATGGATTTTGTTTTGGGCTCCTTCCCAAAATGCATCATATTAATTGGAGATTGACTTGTCTTATATATTATATACTTATTTTCTAATCTTCCGATGTAGGACATTGGTTTATCTACCAACAATCCTCCTCTCAAACCAAGGACCATGAACCTTTGCCCCCCCCCCTTCAGCAAAACCTTGGCACTTAGGCACTGACTCCCCTTATACACAAAGTTTTCTTGAGGCAATCTTCTAATCGTGTCACATTGAGAGCTTTTTCCACACCAAGCATGTAGCCCACGCCCACTTCTATACGTCCACAGTTTTTTACGTAGGCTTTGATACCAATTGTTGGGCTTCTGCAAGCCCAAGTCAACTCCTTATTAGTATGATATTGTCCACTTTGGGCCAGCCGGCCAAGCCCGCATGAATTTGTTTTTGGGCTCCTTCCTAAAAGGTCTCATACTAATTGGAGATTGATATGTCTTATATATTAGACACATATTTTGTAGGTAAAAATACCAAAAATATACCCCTTTGAATTTTTTTCCAAATAGGGCCCCCTATTGCTTCAAAAATTGCTTTAAACATTCTTCCCAAGTGTTTAGAAATAAATTTTTAAAGGAGTCCAAAATAAAAAATTTCCTTATTTTCTAATTTTTCGATATGGGACATTGGTTTGTCTACCAATAACAGTAAATGATACCTTCAATAAATTATGAGTATAACATTTTTTTAATCAAAGTGAGCACTTATGTTATATTTTTCTTACAGGTGAGAGTAAGATGAACAATGTAGAAACAAAGAAACAATAGTTATTTCAAAGAACACATAAATTAGCATATAGGAAGAAAAATACATTATAACTTGCTCTATTACATGGAACATTTGCGTTATCTTCTTTCTTTAAAGATTTGCTAGTTCTTGAATGTTAATAGGGTAAGCATAAGCTCGGGAGTTGAAATTAGACTTGGCCAGCAATATGTTGGCGGTCTCGGTTGGATGAAATGCGTCCCAAAAGAGATACTTGGTCCGGTCAGGGCATGGCTGCTGAAACGGCAGACACGTTATTTGACCATTGTTCCTCCCTACCCCACAACAACCTTTGTCCACAACCTCAAATCCTGTCGGATCAAATGTAGACAAAAATAATACATTATAATTAAGAAATCATAGACCTAGATATATATTTTGAATGTGTTTGAATGTAAACTCACCGTAAGCAGCTCCATTGACAGCAAGATCATAGGTACTCTTGTAGGAATCAAGGTAAACAAACTTGGCTCCTTTCAACTGACCTTTGTTGAAACGGTCCACTAGTTTCTTGAGTTGAGAGTTGAACACCACAATTGCATTGTTGATCTTGTCATTGCATCTTCCAGTACTGTTGTTGCGGTTATTGTAGCGGGCTAGCTGGTAAGGTATGCACCCGATCTGTCCAATTGCGGTCACAATCACTTTCCGGGCTCCAAATTGGTACAATCGCTGATAAAAGAATATATATAATCAATATAAAGCTATATTAGTACCTGCGAATTTTAAATGTTGATATTTCCTATTAACTATATCAATATTTAAAAATTAGATTTATGTAAACATAAATTTTTTGTATGAATATTATGTAAATATAATTACATTTATTTTAACGATTCTAAGTTTTTTTAATGCTTATTAATTGTAAATCGTACAAATTTAATTGAATGTCATATCAATTATATATAAATCATCAAATTTAATAAAACAATAGTTTCCTAAAGAACTTCACTTTTACCAATTTGCATCTAGAAAAAGTTTAGATATACACACTTAAATTATTATATGTATTTTGTTTTCTTTTTTTGTTAGTTTTCTTAAGAAAAAAAAAAATCTGACACATGCCAGCATCTGATTGATTGATTGATACTTTCATTCCTCTTAATTATAATTTTAACAAGATTCAAGTTTTATTTAGTAAGATAGACCAACATAAAATAGAAACAATTAGACTTGTGTTAAATCAAGTCTTACAGTGAGCTGTTGTGTGTAGTTCTTTATGAGAGAATCTGCATAGGTTTTGTCATTGAAATCTCTACTAGTTGAGTAAAAATCAGGCATGAAGTAATTGTTGAGATAATCGTTACTTCCCATTCCCGAATAAAAGATACAACGGCTTAAGTATCTTTGCAGCTCATTTGTGTCTCCTCTGAAGTATCGAAGCATCTGTTGAACCGAGCTCGTGTACTGATCTACCTGTTGGTTCATAGAAGTATGGGCACCCTGCAAAAACATTTGCAGTGTAATTTGGTTTAGGTTTGCTATAAAGTTGGTATATGTTTCTTTTATAGTTCTTATGATGGATCAAGAAAACTTATAGTTTGTGTACCAAGTTGTCACCAGTCTCATCTCTAATGCCGGCTGCGCCAGATGCAAAATTTGCACCTCTTAGCACAGCCTGGCCACGAATCCTGGAATATGGTGGAATGTATGTCCGAAACCCAAGAATTTGGGCTACAGTATAGAAACAAAATAAAAATGTTAATTCATTAGTAAAGGAACTAACCAAATAAAATTAAAATAAAAATTGAACCGCTTCAGAAATGTTTGTGTTTAGAAATGTCAGACTCCCTATAAACACCCGGATCACTTCTAGACATGCGTAAGATGTGCATTTTGTACGAGACCAGTGACAAATTTAGAACTTTTTTAAAAGGTTTTAGATCCCAAAATAAATTTTAGGCTTCATAATTCGTTTTTTCTCCGGGTTTTTGGAGTTTCTTAGACTAAGATAGAACAAATTTTTATTTCTGTTCCGTTTAATTTAGGATAAAACATTATAATAAAAATAAAAAATAAAAAATATTTTAGTTGATATTATAGATATTTAGTATATAGTATATACAAATGTATTTTTCTTTATGTTTACATAATATATAAATTTATAATGAATTTTGGTTGATTCAGTTTATACGGTTTACAGCAAAAAAAAAAATGGATTTGATTAGGACAATTCGGTATAGAAACTATGATACCGTTCAAAATTAAAATCCATTCCCGGTCGGATTGATGAATTTCGGTTTGGATTATTTGCCCAGACCTAATAAATTTCTGAAAATATTTAACATTTCATTATGATATGCCTAAAATAATTGTTACTATTGTTGAGCAGGCCCTGCTAAACACAAATTGGTATATACACAACAAGAATTCTTCAAAACTCTTGGTAAATATCAAATGCGTACACAAATTAATACCTAGTGCATCAACATAGGTGCGACCGTTGGTGAACCGTCCCGTTGCACCTTGGGGAAAGTCGATGCCATAAGGTCGGTAATTAGCCCTCGCAAGCGAGAGCAACCTACATATTTTCAAATTATTACTATGAATTTGTGTAACATTTTGTATATGGAAAAAAATCACAATAGTACATAGAGGGGAAAAAAAAAGCAAATTAAATGAAACCTGTTGTTGTTTCCATTATCGACTAATGAGTCACCGAAGATGAATAAACATGGGACTTGTGACTCTTGTCGTGGCTGTGACACGGTCGTTTTTAAACTGAACAAAAACAAACCCAAACTAACCAACAATATAAAACGAAGAATACCCATTAAGTTATAAATTAGTAAAGTAATATTTTAATGAATCTTAAGAAGAATGAGCTTGAAAATGTTTGAGTGGAGTTTATATACACTGAGGAAATGTGATTGGTTGGTTGGTTCGGTAGGTTATAATTGGTTTCATGTGCTGATCGATTTGTGACAGTTGGTTTCGTTTTTAATTCTTCTATGTTTCTCTTACCATTACTTCTTTTTAGCTGCGGCTATATTCACAAGCGTCTCATGCAATCTCGTGAGGGTCTCAGAGTGTAATAATGTATTTGCTTTCCAGTTGTTTGTGTCGCAAGTCACAAGTCCACTCTTGTAACAGTTGGGACGGTACTCTAGGACGGTAAATGCTATTTTAGGCAAAATAAAACTAACAAATGTAATAGTTATTACTAATGAATTTCTCTTTTTTACTTGTCAAATTTCAGTCTTTAGAATTCCAAATTACATTAACAATACGACACTAAAACGGCAAACTTGAAGACAAAAAGGATCCAAAACTTTCTCACATCGGAAAAATAGGAGCAAAGTTAAAGCAAGAAGCCAAGAAGCACCTAACTATATCTGCAATTTTAGAAGATTGTGATGTAGCAATTTGTTTTACTGTTTTGTTGTAGGCAGGTTAATCTACATTAGAAAAAATAATAAATATCTACTATCTTTATCACCAAAAAAAAACCATTGAATTTATGTAATTTACATTTATCAATTCCTTAGGAAAAAACTGGTCTCCTTTTTGTATAAAATGTGAAACAAGTCTTTGAATGGTAAGTTAGCTACTTGTAAGTGGTAAGTGGTAAATGGTGAAACTCGTTGGGAGCCATCAGTCAACCCTAAACCCTAAACTCTAAACCCTAAACCAAGGAAGTTATATTTGCACACACAAGATATTGCGATACGTATTGAATCAAACTTATACGACGAGTTTAGAGTAGATTGACTTTGCTATTGAATCCCAACATGATTACCATATGAGATTAGCTCTAAGGAGCCTATAAAGACAACAACTCTTTTGTATTGACCATGTACATTAAAACCTCTATAAATTAATAATATTGAGACCAAAATATTTTATGATATTTTATTAATTTATCGTGTTTATTAATTTATAAAGATAATATTTTGGTCAAAATATTAATTTGGTACCGGAAAAAAATTATTAATTTATTGAATATTAATTTATATAGGTTGCACTGTAGCAGCTGTTTAGCTAAAACTGCATAAAGGTTAAAACTTTGGTACCAAAATTTAAATGTTAGAACTCGAAGAATTGGGAGGGAAGCAAACGGAGGCTCCCACTGGCACAAATAATGATGTAGGCTCTCCCTCAATGGGGAGACCTTACAGTATCTTCAACGTAGAGATACGGTGAGAGTCTCTCATCTATTTTATTTTAATCATTTTATAATAAATAAATTGTTTGTTTAAAATTTAAATTATGAAAAGTTATTTTGGTCAATTATGTGAAGCCAAGTGTTTAGAAACGTTTCTAGAAGTTATCAAACGAGAACCGTATCTGCTTCTCCTCCTGCTTTATTATTACTTTTTGTTTTTTTTTAATTTCTAGATACTCTCTTATAAACCCACGTTGGAGATGTTTAAGCACCCTTCCTTAGTGTGCAATGGAAGTTACTAGCCTAAGCCACGAGTCTTCGGAGGCTTCCTATGTGGGATGCTCATAGTCTTGTGGAAAATGCCATTTTAGATGGGCTTAGGCTAGGGCCCATTTACCTACCAATTGACCCATCTGATACCTTGGCAGCGTGAACTCTCACCAGGAGTTCCAGATGAATCAGATTGTTCCAAGCCTAACCTGTAGGGGGGTTGGGGGCATATGTAACTAAGCTTGGGTTTGAACTTTGAACCAAAGGGGTTTGCATTTCTGGAAATAGGAAAGCCTCGTGCTAAAATGGAACTTGGAAATTTCAGTGTACTTTGGAAAATTCATACAAAAACATCTCTTTGAGGACATATTTTAATCAGTCTAACAGTACTGGGTTCATTCACAACCTTTAAAGATGGTCATATCCTAACGAACACGGCGCCCTTTCTCTTCCTGCCCCAACCCCAGAGACTTTTGTGCATTTGCAAGGCCTTCAGGATCTGCATCAACGATAATAACCGTTAAACTCGCATACCAGCATAATAAATCAGGGGTCAATGAGGGGCACAAGGTTGAAAAAACTGAGAATGCCATCACAACTTTTATCACACGACAAGAAAGCATTTGACTATTTAGTCCGACGAACTAACACATGTTGCTGGAAAAGCATACTCACCAAAGAACTGAGTGAAAATGCGGGTGAAGAAGCTCAAGTTGCGAGAGACGTTGTATGCCATTGTAGGAGGAAGAGGTTTCACCAAAGTGTCTATAGTGAATACTCTTTGCAGAAACTGTAATAGAGAGGCAGACTTTATAGCTTAGGAAAACTATGAGGGTTACAATCTATGCGAAGGAAATTGAAGCTATTCAGAAATTGCTTCTCTGTGAACACCCTGTGAATGCATAAAATATGTTTCTTTTGTAAAGACGGTGCGAGAAGCATGCAGGGTGTCATACTACAGGTTCTATCCAAAACTATTCCAATCCCAAGGATTATTCAACTTGCCTATTTATATAACTAAGAAGAGGTAATAAGTTGCATTGTTCCACACTACAGAAAAAAAAAAAAAAAAAAAAAAAAAACCATTTGAAAAGAACTAGCTATACAATTTCTCCTTAACCAAGATACTGAGTACTTTCTAGCTGAAGAGACCTTGACTAAACTCGGCAGAGAAGTTCACAAAAGCATATGTTACTGTAAGCAGTGAGTAAAACTGACCAACCACCTATTCATAGAGTTTTCAGCACTACCATATATAGTTTTTGGTCACAAATTTGAGTCTCTCATTAACATAATGCAACACATGAAAATACGATGATCCCATCAAAACAGTCTTAAAGTTAGGGTAGTTTTTCTTGAAATATGAATCAAAACTTGAATGATGCAGAGACACCAGAGCGAGAATATAAACCACTTGCAGAAAATTCTCAATTCATTCGAAACTTAAATTGGATACAACGTATTAAAAGTTGAAACTTTATGTTACAAAGATAACAAAAACAGCTAAAAACTCCATTTTTTGCAGCTTAATTTACTTCTTCTCAAGCTTCACAGTTCACACATAAGATTTCAAAATTAGACAGTGACGCTTAGATTGATTGTTAATCTCATACACAGAAATATAAAGGGCATATCTTTTTCGCATTTCTCCAATACCCAGTAATCTAAATTAGTGAGCAAGTTTACTATTTACTACTAATCTCCTAATTTCCTAAGGCAGAAACAGAGAAGAGCAAATTCACTATATGAAACCTAGAATTATCGAAAAGAGAGAGAGGGTTTAAGAAACCTGATAGTTTCGATTGAAGCTGTATCGAAGCTGAGGATCGATTTCAAGAGAATCGTCGTCATCAGCGAGACTTCCTTTTTTGGTTCCGCGGCTAGGGACATGCATCTTAGACAAGCCTTCAGAATCCTTTGTGACCTTAAGCTTAGCGCCGCTGAATTTATCAGAGTCTTCATCGTCGTCGCCTCTCCATGGTGCTTTTGATAATAGCTCTTTCTTCTTCGCCATTTTTGTCTTTGGCCAATCCTAAAGTTCTTCGCGGAGTTTGTATGTGTGGGGTAAGGCCTTAAAGATTTTGTTTGGTTGCAGAGTTAAAGTTGTTACTAAACGAGATATGAGTTTTCGCATAAACAAACAGGTCCAAATTATTTTGGCCTGGTTGATCAAATATTCAAATGTCTTGTTTGGGTTTTTGTTTTCCTTAATGGTCTAAATTGATTAACCAATCTATGTTTATGTGCCTAAATAATAACACGGAAACGGAAACGGATATGCGGAAACAGGGCCGGTTCTAAGGAAGAGCGAGGAGAGCAATTGTTCGGGGGCCCAATTAAAAAACTTAGGATTTTTAAGGCTAAAATTAAAAAATTTAGGACCAGAAAAAAATTGATATAGGAAAAGGGCCCAATTTTTATTATTGACATAGGGCCTCCAAATTTATTGGACCGTCCCTACGCGGAAGCATAACGTGTGGAAACGGAAAAACAATTTTTTCCAAAATTTAGGAAACGGATACATGTTGGAAACGTAAATAAATACAAAATAATTAAAAATATATAGTGAAACAATAAATCCATATTGAAAAGAAATCTTTGAAACAACAAAAATCCAACACATATAGTAAATAGTTTAATGAGAGAAAAAATATCATAACCATCAAAATCAAAGATTTAATCAATATATTCATTCGCATTCTTAAAATATTTTAATAATCATGAGATATTTTATGTTCTTCAAATTAGTTAAGATATTTTAAAGTAAAAATAAAAATAAATATCATATTTATCTCATGTTTCCAAATTATCTACTTAATAAATTTCCAAATAAAAAATTTTAAGTTTCCACTGCGTTTCTAAAACGGAAATAGACGTTTTCATCGCGTTTTCAAATTGTAATTTTTAGAAAACACATTTACACCGCATTTCTATCGAGTTTCTAAGAGTTTCGGTTTTCGAAACATTTCTGAAACGGAAAACAGACTTCAGGAAGAATTTCTATGCTACCCAACTAAATACAAAAGGGAGCAGAGTTTGAGATGAGTAAATTATTCTGAACCTAACTTAACAAACTGGTCCGAACCGGTAGTTCAATTCAAATTTTTATTTGAACCTATAACCCAATCGGCAACATTCTTATCAATAAAGTTGAACTGATCGGTTTAAGTCTCATTTGTTTGCTCATATAACAATTCCATCCAAATGATCTATCTAAATATTCTATTTGGATAATCCATCTAATGTTGTTCATTTCTATTGGTTATTCATTTGGATAATTCATTTAAATGAACATTTGCATGTTTGTTTTGTTAGTTTTGTAAATCTACATTTTTATGTAGTTGCTTTTAATAATTAAAAAAAAATACGAATGTTCCACATAGGTCCGTCCAATGAAAATAATGGTCTGAATCAAATAAAAAATTGCGTGACTTCCTTTACATTTATTATTCAAAATTTCAAACAATACTAGAATTAAGATTATTAAGATTATGTAAAATCCTCTATTCAGTCAAAACAAAAAACTGTGACTTTTCAAATATACATATTATTAAAATATACATGGTTGTTTAGCTCGCTTGTTTTCGAGGTTACGTAAAAGGGTCGAAGAATCTATAAAATCTTATACCTTTAGATTGGAAACAAACCGATATGCTCTTAGCAGATCCCGCGGAAAGTGTCATTGAGTCATGGGTTCACCAAACACTTGTTTGATGTACGAACATGACGCATGCCTTTATCAACCATACCTTTGGGAGTTTACATATTTCTACATCCGTAAAATGGTTGATATAGGTTTTGCCTTCATGGATTTTTTTTTTGTCATCTGAATATTATTGATAGAAACTGAAAGTTACAAACACCAGCACAAAATCGGTGAGGAACTATACAAAGCAAATTCTGCAATACAAGATAATTCTAAGAGAATCCGAGTCTAGACAATGAGCCTAAAGGAGAAATTGTACTCATCTACTGGCTGAGAGGAGAGAGAGACGAGATAGAGCTTTTATATAGCTATAACATAAAAAAGAATTTAACCACTAAATATTTTTAAATGAGTAATATTTTGTAAATTTTATTGTAAAAATAAAAATATATACATATAAAAAAAATTTGGGCCCGCTCCAATCTAATTTTTTTAAATATTTCAACTTTTTATATAAAAAAAATTATAAAAAATTTGAGCTCTTTAATTATTAAGACACGGGATTGGGCTCAGAACCGCCTCTCTTGCCCCTATCTAAGCCGGCCCTGCATCAAGATTGTTGAGCCCCAAGAAACCAAACTTATCAACTCAATCTTCTTTTCTTCTTCAAAACCACAACATGAATCTATCAATGATATACATCTCTAATTTTGCAGCTAAACAAACGGATCCAAAGTAAAAATCTAGGCAAATACAGGGAAAGCTATTGGTATACCACAAAAGAGGCGGTGAAGCTTGATTTCTCGAACGGCTGAAAGAAGGAGGTTGAGAAATCTGCAAACCCGGAGAACAAGCCACACAAAACTCCATGAGCCCAAGCCAACCATCGATCTGTTGACACCAACCTCAACCTTGGATCCGCGAGACCACCACTACCAACCTCAAGACTAACACAAAACCTACAAGCCAAAGCGGAAAAACATCGGGCCAAATGGAGGCCAAGGAGATCCTCAAACTACAAGAAGAAGGAAAAGAAAAGGAGATCCAGAAAATTCTAGATCTATATATTTAGATCTAAAAATCTAAAATTGTTTTCCAAAATCGAACAACATCATAGAAAAGATAAAAAGGAATAAGCCTACAAAGAAGGAAAACAGATGCATAGCTCTGACTCTAAGGGAGCCGCCGGAGCTACAAAGGCAAAACGACGACGAAAGCTTTTCTAAAGAAAAAGCAGAGCTTTTTTAGAGAGAAAGAGAGAGAGAGAGAGAGATATTTGCCACAATTCCGCCTTACTGGATTAATATTTTATTTTTAAAATGTGCTTAAACTTTAGAATGTAAGTAGAGATATCAAACGGGCAAGCCCGTGACCGCCTGGGCGAGCCCGCCGAGGACGCCATTTTCTCCGACCACCGCGGTTCAGTCCGCCGAGGACCGCTATTTTCTCCGACCACCGTGGGTCAGTCCGCCGAGGACCACATGCAGCAAATCACATGTCCATGCCTGCCCTGCTAATCTTTTCGGGTATGTGGGTCAGCCCGTGGGCATTGCGAAGAGAAGCAATTGCCAACTTGCATGTCGGTTTCCGGTGGATTAGCGGTGGATTCACGGTGAATCAAGTTTGGATGGAAGTCTCAGGTTCTTTTCCTCTGAGAATTTTGTGGGAAATTTCTTGATTTGCAATTGATTATCTGATTGAGTTTGTATCTATGATATGGTATTTAATGAATTTGCAATTGATCTAAACTTCGATTCACATTTCTTATTGTGCTAACAGAGCTAAAACTCATGTTGAATCGATATAGTGTATTAGAAACTGTGATTGTTAGGTGTTATTTTTCTTCTCTCGCAAAAAAATATTTAGCTTAATACATAGAATGAAAGATATCCATTATCGTCGGTCTGATCAATTTGGAGTCTCGGAGTTGTTATAATTTGTGTTATGAGTTGTGACACCATAAGTTGTTTGAAGCTTTATCATAAAATATTTCATGGATTTGATCAATGAATGGATTAAGATTACAAATCAATGTTTGGTTCACGGAGACTTTGAATGACTACAAGTTTTGTTACTTTTATTGCAGGAATGCTAATGGACCTTCTTTCTCCTTTGTTTCCATCTGCCTTTATCTGCAACTGGATTTTCCGAGGAGATCAAAAAAATTGCTTAAAGTGCAGATTTCTGTCATAATCAGATAAATGTTCAGGTTTCATGGGATTTAGGTGATATATATATATATATATATAAACACTCATCCTGATTGAGTGTACTTACGATCCTCTCCTGGTATCAAATACCACGATCCTCTCCTGGTATCAGAGCCAGTGGATGGTGTGGTGATAGTATTTTGATGGAACTAATGAAAATCAAAATGTTTTAAAACTCAATCAAAATGTTTAATTATTCATTTACTCTTTTTTATGCAGTATATTTTATGACTTTATGGTCATACACTTTGTGTTTTACTATACTATCTGCATATATTATGATTAATCTTATTATATTTTTCTATGAAATTTACGATTTTTATTACGATTAAAACCAAATAAGATCCTTTCTGAGATAAATATATATATATATGTATATATATATATATATATATATATATTCGTAGAAGCAAGATTTAGAGATCATCAATCCTCGGATTGTTGAAAAGTCTCAACTCGAACATTATGTATACAAACAACCCTCAAAATTGGTTAATACCCTAAAAAGTTAATACATTGATTCTTGTGGTATCGAGGAGATCTTTCGAGTCAAGAAATTGATTCAGAATATATATCTCAAAAAAACTCTTACATACTAGTTGAACAAGATTTAAATTGTTTAGTAAATTTCTTAATTGCAAACTTATCATCACTTCCTTTTGAGTTCTAAAAAGCTTAGTCCTCCTGAGTGTTTTTGTAACATCCGCAAACCAATAATGGGGTGTATTTGTTAAATTCGAAAGTTAGGGATTGATTTGATTAAAACCAGAAGTTGCATGCGGGTTTAATTGATAATTTAAAGAGTTGTGCGGCTGAATTGGGAAGACTAAAAAGTTGAGGGGCTTAGAGGTAATTTTAGAGAATAAAACTCTAAACCTATTTAAACCCTAAAATTAGCTGAAACCCTAGTTATTCTCTCTCTTTTTCGTGGCCACCTTTAGGGAGAGAAAAGAGATGTTGAATGTGGCTGAAAGAGATGAAGGAGAAGCTTGCAAATGAAGGAGATGCAGATATTTCCGACATGTCGTGGTAGAACAAAGGTTTGACCTAGCAAATCGTCTCTAATGGTAAGGAAATTTTATGGAGTTGTAGCTAAGACCTATATCTAGATGTGACCTTCTGCGGATATTGATTTGAGTTAATATTCTAATAGTTATGTGCGTTTTTGTGAACTGTTCTTTTTCAGACGCGATTTGGACCAGTGTGTATTCAAAAAAAGATAACGAGTTAACCTTTCGTCTGATCGTAACGAAATTTCGTAGGTAGCTTCAGGACATCTGGGGGAAGATTTTCAACGGTAGGATTGGAATGTGGACGGTTAGATTTCGATTCGTGATCCCATCTTTGAGGTGGATCATTTCTGTTATTTTTCTAGTTTAGGTTAAATGTTGAGTTGTTGTTGTGGTTGGATGTAGGGTGAGGAAGGGAGGTTGCGGTTGTGTTGCTATGATAATTAAGAACCCTATAAATTCCTGAAGAGGAATGTTTCCTAAAATGGAAAGTTTCCTGAAAAGGAAAGTTTCGCTAAAAGGAAAGTTTCTTAAAAAGGAAAGTACCATCAAAGAAATCGTTATGAGCAAAAGTGAGTGCTTGTGTGTTATACTGTGGTTAGTCTGAGGACTTGGAGTGGTCCTCATTTTTGTAGTTCTTGTTGTTGGTCCATTAGGAGTGGTGGATGTTTATTGTTGCTATTTATGGCATGTGTTGCTTGTTGATATGATTGTGATTGTTGATTGCTGACATTGGTGAATGTTAGCTTTGGTGTAGTTGTTGCCTCATTCAGTATCTTTTATACTGAGGCATCTCGTTATGTGATGCAGGTAAGGACTGAGTTTTGCTGGAGCTCGTGGGACCAAGGCTGTGGGGTGGATGACATGACCAGAGTCTGGATGATTTATGCTGTTTTATTTATGTCAATTGTTAGACGTTCTAGTATGATGTTTTGCTTCCGCTAAGTTGCTAGACTTTATTTATTTAGCTAATTGGTGGATTTATTAAATAAACTGTCTAAGTTGTTAGAAATTTTAAATTTGTTGTTTTTGCGCATTTTCTGTGTTAGTAAACCGGTCCCGGTTTAGTGGTTTCCAGGACGGATCGTTTCAATTTGGTATCAGAGCGGAGTTGTTTCTAGGACACTCTGGCTCATTAGGACTATTAGCTAGTTGTAGCTATGTTCTGAGTTGCAGGGTCATGTCATCTCTCAGCCGGTAATGTGTTCCACGGTAAGACTCGTTTTGTTGTTATGCTAATTTTTGGGGTAAATTAGTATAAAGTTGTGTTGCAGGTGGTTAACCACGGGAAGTCTGTAGTTAGACATCCGAGGTGGGTTTGCTAGTGGAGCAAGCAGAGCTGAGAGGGGTCTCTGAGGTTGTGGTGGCAAAGTTGTCCGAGGTGGCAGAGCAAGTAGCGCAGTAGAGCCGCTGAGGTTGTGGTGCAGAGCATTGCGGTAAGCATGCAGGGGTTAAGTTTCCAGAGGGTGACGGGCAGCCTGAGCATGTGATCGGACATGGTGTTATGCCGACAAAGTGTGAGGCTAAGACAGGGTGGACCAGATCCCGAAGGGAGCTGTGTTGGGGAGTTCGGTGTTTAGTCGTATGACTTGGACTAAGGAGCTGTAGCTTCTGACGCGACCAAGTGGGTTGTAGTTGGAAGCATGTCCGTAAGGTGGTTTAACCGAGAGGGCCGTGGAGGCAAAAATGTGGGAACCGGTGAGGCCAGTAAGTCGTTAAGATGTGGAAGGGATCCTGAGAGATTCTAGAGAAGTTTCGGGAGGGTTCGGGGAGTCTCTCGATTAGGAGAGTTTCCTGAAAAAGAAAGTTTCCCGAAATAGTAAGTTTCCAAAAAGGGAAAGTTTCCTGAAATAGTATGTTTCCTAAAAAGGAAAGTTCCCGAAATAGTAAGTTTCCAGAAATGGAAAACTGCTAAGAATAAAAGGTTTCCAAAAGGGGTAAATTGCCTAAAAGGGAAGAGATCAGGAGATGGTCTAGACTGTTATGTAGGGGAATGCTCCGGGAGTGCCGAGAGTGGTTAACGAGGCTGAGCCAGTGGTTCCGTCGTACCTAAGGGTGATGGAACGCATGCAGACGTTGGGCACCAAGTTTTTCAGTGGTGGTGCTAGACCGATCGAGTTTGATGAGTGGAGGTCCAGGTTGGAGAAGAACTTCCAGTCGATCAGGTACCTGAGGAGTATATAATTGACTTGGCGATGCATTATCTGGAGGAAGATGCACATGAGTTGTGGCAGGGTGTTGCTGCGAGGAGAGTGAGGGTAGTGTTATCTTTGGACGAGTTCTAGAGGGAGTTCGATCTCAAGTATTTCCCGCGGGAGACTCTGAACAGGGTGCAGGGGGAGTTCCGGTACTTATGGTAGGGGTGTTGTAGATCTTTGCTGGTGGATCTAGGTTTTGGAGTATGGTAGATCATTGCTGATTGATCTTGTTGTAGGTCTTGTTGTTGACCTTGCTGTAGGTAGTTTGTTGGTGTGTCTCAGTGGGTAAAAGAGTTCTGATCGATGTTGCGATCAAGGATCGAGCTGTGTTGTGGGGATTATTGCATCCTGTAATGTTGTGATGTTGGGTTGTTTATACTTAGTTCGGCTGTATGGATCGTGTCATGTTGATCCTAGCACTTGGTTTGGCTGATTAAGACTTATCCTAATGCTGTTTGATAGGGTTCCGTGCTTTGGAATCTCATCGCTGGGTGGTGTTTACTGGTCGGGTTTCTGTGTGATTCCTGATGCTGTCTCGGTAAGCCACTAGAGATCTTAGGATCTTGCTGGACTTGCTGATCGGGTCACGCTGGACTTTGAGATGCTTGTCATTTTTACTGTGCTGAGCTGTTCCTGGGATCCGGTAGGCGTAGTTCTTGCTGATCGGTCACGCTGGACTCCGAGATGCTTGTTATTCTTGCTGCGCTGAGTTGTTCCGGGGATCCGGTATGCGTAGCTTATTCAAACAAAGTGGGGGTCTTATGGTGTCAGATTCATGGAGTATTTGAACTCAGTATAGACAATGAGGTGTTGTGCGGAAAGCCGAAAAATAATGTTGTGTTGGGCTGATAGCCGAAAGGCTATGCTGTGTTGTGCTGATAGCCGAAAGGCTGTGCTGTGTTGTGTTGATAGCCGAAAGACTATGCTGTGTTGTGTTGATAGCCGAAAGGCTATGCTGTGTTGTGCTGATAGCCGAAAGGCTATGCTATGTTGTGCTGATAGCCAAAAGACAATGTTGTGTTGTGCTGTTAGCCGAAAGGCTATGCTGTGTTGCGCTGATAGCCAAAAGGCTATGTTGTGTTGTGCTGATAGCCGAAAGGCTATGCTGTGTTGTGCTGATAGCGGAAAGGCAATGCTGTGTTGTGCTGATAGCCGAAAGGCTATGCTGTGTTGTGCTGATAGTCGACAGGCTATGTTGTGATGTGTTGATAGCCGATTGAAAGGTTATGCTGTGTTGGGTTGATAGCCGAAAGGCTATGTCGTGAGGTGTTGATGGCCGCAATGCTATGCGGTGTTGGAAATAGCCGGAAGGTTAAGTTGTGTTAAGTAGATAGCCGAAAGGATATGTTGTGTTGTTAGCTGTGAAGGTTATGCTGAGTTGTGTTGTTAACCGTGGTTTTACGGTTAAGCCGTGTTGTGGGCCGTGAGGTTGACATATATTTTGCTGAGCCGTGTTATGGCTATGGAGTTATGCGGATCTGATTTGTTAATTATGGAGTGTGATATGCTGTTGATCTGGGCAGTAGCTGAGATTGTGTTGAGCAGAGGGGAATGATCGATCCTAATCAGATCGACTTACCCAAAGCTGTGGTTGGTCGTGGCTGATATTCTGGGTAAGGATATGTAGATTTGATATTCTAAGGATTAGAATATGGTGTGATGAGATTCTTTAGAGGATAATCAGTTGTGGTTGTGTAACCTTGCGATGTTAGGTGGTTGAGAAATTTGAGAGACTAAATGGTTTTTGGTTGCTGAAAGAGAATATATGGTTCCCTTGGAAGGTAAACTCTCCATCATCCAAAGGAAATGTGGTTATAAAAATAAGGGTAGAATTATGACCCGAGTAGCTTAGAGACGAACAAATTAATGTCACTAGTGAGATGATCTATTTGTTGAGTTGTGTTGGCTGATGTTTGCCAAGAGAAAGAAACCAATGTAAGGTTAATAGCTGGGTCCCTTTTTACTAGGGGATTGGAGTCGTTAGATTCAGGGACGAATCTATGTTAGTGGGGGAGAATTGTAACATCCGCAAACTAATAATGGGGTGTATTTGTTGAATTCGAAAGTTAGGAGTTGATTTGATTAAAACCAGAAGTTGCATGCGGGTTTAATTGATAATTTAAGAGTTGTGCGGCTGAATTGGGAAGACTAAAAAGTTGAGGGGCTTAGAGGTAGTTTTGGAGAATAAAACCCTAAACCTATTTAAACCCTAAAATTAGCTGAAACCCTAGTTATTCTCTCTCTTTTTCGTGGCCACCTTTAGGGAGAGAAAAGAGATGTTGAATGTGGCTGAAAGAGATGAAGGAGAAGCTTGCAAATGAAGGAGATGCAGATATTTCCGACATGTCGTGGTAGAACAAAGGTTTGACCTAGCAAATCGTCTCTAATGGTAAGGAAATTTTATGAAGTTGTAGCTAAGACCTACATCTAGATAAGACCTTCTGCGGATATTGATTTGAGTCAATATTCTAATAGTTATGTGCGTTTTTGTGAACTATTCTTTTTCAGATGCGATTTGGACCAGTGTGTATTCAAAGAAAGATAACGAGTTAACCTTTCGTCTGATCGTAACGAAATTTCGTAGGTAGCTTCAGGACATCTGGGGGAAGATTTTCAACGGTAGGATTGGAATGTGGACGGTTAGATTTCGATTCGTGATCCCATCTTTGAGGTAGATCATTTCTGTTATTTTTCCAGTTTAGGTTAAATGTTGAGTTGTTGTTGTGGTTGGATGTAGGGTGAGGAAGGGAGGTTGCGGTTGTGTTGCTATGATAATTAAGAACCCTAGAAATTCCTGAAGAGGAATGTTTCCTAAAATGGAAAGTTTCCTAAAAAGGAAAGTTTTCTGAAAAGGAAAGTTTCGCGAAAAGGAAAGTTTCTTAAAAAGGAAAGTACCATCAAAGAAATCGTTGTGAGCAAAGGTGAGTGCTTGTGTGTTATACTGTGGTTAGTCTGAGGACTTGGAGTGGTCCTCATTTTTGTAGTTCTTGTTGTTGGTCCATTAGGAGTGATGGATGTTTATTGTTGCTATTTATGGCATGTGTTGCTTGTTGATATGATTGTGATTATTGATTGCTGACATTGGTGAATGTTAGCTTTGGTGTAGTTGTTGCCTCATTCAGTATCTTTTATACTGAGGCATCTCGTTATGTGATGCAGGTAAGGACTGAGTTTTGCTGGAGCTCGTGGGACCAAGGCTGTGGGGTGGATGACATGACCAGAGTCTGGGTGATTTATGCTGTTTTATTTATGTCAATTGTTAGACGTTCTAGTATGATGTTTTGCTTCCGCTAAATTGCTAGACTTTATTTATTTATTTAATTAGTGGATTTATTAAATAAACTGTCTAAGTTGTTAGAAATTTTAAATTTGTTGTTTTTGCGCATTTTCTGTGTTAGTAAACCGGTCCCTGTTTAGTGGTTTCCGGGACGGATCGTTTCAGTTTTCGCCAGTCTCGTGTCTAGAAAGTAAGTCCCGTGAAGTGTAGGGCAATTGAACCTAGAATTAAGTCTGGATTGTAGGGAGTCTGAATCTTTTAAAAATGCATTAGAATTTCATGATGAGTTCGTATTTTAGGAATTTGCTAGATAGATCTGAATCATCTTCATCTAGGAGTAGATCTTCAAAAGAATCTAAAAAAGTTATAAATAGTTATGAAACTACCATAGATGACTTTCAAGGTTCAATTGACAATTGGGAAATCCTAAGAGTTCATAGATATCAGATTTATCAAACCTCACGAATGAATTTCTTAAAAATAAAATTTTCAATTAAAACAGAAGAACGTGACATACAATTAACTAAACCTTTTGAAAAAATTCATTTGTTTTCACAAAATGCTTTACAAAGATATAGAGAAAAGAATTTCAAATATATACATATTGGCTTAGTCCAATTCGGTATAAAACCGCTTTCAAAAGAAGGTTTTAATACTTCAATTTTAGCTATCTTAAGAGATACTAGATTCAAATTATTTGAAGACTCTTTGCTCAGCTCTATAGAGTCAAGCCTTTGTGCTGATCCAATACCATTTGATTGTTATCCAAATTTCACCGTTTCTTTAAATGATAAAAATATTCTAAAATCTCTGGCTTTACAAGTTAAAACACATAACTATGAAATGATCGAAGGATCGATTCCGATTGGTTTGGTTTTTAGATTACATTATAAAGCCATGACAAGTGCTTTTTCTTCAAAAGTAAAAATATCGAATAAAAAGGGTGAAACCCTCTTACTCCAAACCGATCTTTCAAAATCAAACTCTGTTATTCCGAGACCAATTCAATGGAAAGATGTAAACCTTCCAGATGAATGGATCCTTGAAGGAGTAACTCAACCAAAACCTCAAAACCCTGTAGAACCAATAGAGCCAAACACACGTTTAAAAAATATTGAACAATCTGATGACGAAAAAGTGAAGCTTTTCTTCATTAGACATAATGATAAAAATACTGAAGATGATTTAGCATATGAATCCTCTTCAAATATGGACACAATAGACTTAGGAAGAGTCTCCCAAATAGGTCGTGATTATCCCATTCAAGAATCAAGATATCAACCACATTTCTCAATCTTAAGAAATGTTGATTTTCGAACACAGATTCCAAAACCTGTTTATACGTCAAGAACTAGTCTTGAACAAAATGAATTTGTCACGAAATCTTAACCAACTAGCCCAACTTTTTCAGCTATCACTGATATGGCTAATGAACTAAATGCTTTAAAAATATTTTGAGATAAATAAAAAATTCTTACGAGAAGAATTCTATTCAAAAAATAACTTACAAAAAAGAAATTTGTTTTTTAAAGGATTCTCAAAAATCAGAGGGAAAATACAAGAAGAATATTATGAATACTTTAATAAAAACAGAGTTCAAATTTTATTTTTTAATTGGTTGTGAATGGGAAACACTTACTAATGGTAAAATAATTCATTCAAATCACCCTCTCAACAAGGAATAAAGCTTGAATTATTGGGTAAACCAATCGAAGCAATCCCTTTTAAAATCTCTCAAGAAGATGATAAGACGAATGTCAAGAATATCATTCTTCAAAACAATTTTTCAAACACTAATCTTGGCACAATAAGTAAACAACTTGAGAGGATTGAGAAAACAATTCTAAAACAAACAAATCACCCAAAGGAAACTCTATCTAATAAAAAAACTAAAACTTCCAATTTTCAAACCGTTTCAAATTTCAGAAAATAGTGTTAAAACTTGCCAAAACACGAATATTGAATTCATACGCGCTCTTCAAAGCCAACTGAGCAACATAGAAATAGGGGAAATAGTAAGCATCAAGCTTATGATGTCCCTGATACCCCAACTTTTAAAGCCCAAAGAAATCCTAGATATCTCGAAACACAAAGTTCAAATATTCAAATAAATACTCTATGTCATGAATCAGATTCTGATAAGACCATAAAACAATTTTCAAACAATAGAATAAACCATCTTGATTGGTGAAACAGTCATGAAAACCAAATAATAACGGCACCAAATCTATGACAAATTCAGCCAATCGAACAATCTAGGTTTAACTCTTCTTCAGTCTATGACTGGAATCTAGATGGAATATCTGAATACAATATTTTAAATTTTCTCCAAAAAATGACAATGGCTGCAAATGCCTATAGAACACAAATAGGTAATGAAGATAAAACTGTAGCCGAACTCCTTATAGCTGGCTTTTTAGGACAGCTTAAATGATGGTGGGATAACTATCTTAATAACCAGCAACGAGGAGAAATTCTTGATGCTATAAAAATAGATGAAGAAGAAATGCCAATTATAGATAATTTTGGAAACACACAACGAAATGCAGTAGCAACCCTAGTCTTAGCTATAACCCTTCATTTCATAGGAGATCCTTCAGTCCTTAGGGACAAAAATGTTGAACTCCTTTCAAATCTTAAATGTAAAAAATTAAGTGATTTCCATTGGTATAAAAACACCTTCCTCACTAGAGTCCTACTCCGGCAAGATTCAAATCAACCCTTCTCGGAAGAAAAATTTCTTGATGGTCTACCAACACTCTTAGGAGAAAAGGTCAGAATAAAAATTAGAGAATCTAGTGGTATCCAAATAATAGATTATGACGATTTCACTTATGGTGAATTAGTTAGTCTTGTCCAACAAGAAGGTCTTAAGATCTGTCAAGATTTAAAACTCCAAAACACCTCAAATGGGAACTTAAAAGAACAAAAACAGAGTTAGGGTCTTTTTGCAAACAATTTGAAATAGATTCTACCAATAAAAAGTCATGTGCAGGAAATTGTAAACCAGCATACTATTCCAAAAAATCAAAATTTACAAAAACTTTAAAGATTATATGCCATGAGAAAACTCCTGGAATAAATCTCGGAAAACATTTAAACCACAAGAATCCCAAAACAAACCTTTTTATAAAAATCTAACATGCTATAAATGCAATAAGAAAGGACATTCTTTAAAATATTGTCGCTTAAATAAGAAAATCCAAGAACTCAATGTTGGAGAAGAAATCACAGACAAAATATCAAATCTTTTCCTAGAATACTCTACATCATCTAGTGATTACGATTCCGAGCCCTCTTCTGAAGAGGCCTTGCAAGTTGATGAACTAAATGGTTCATCTTCCAGCTCGGACTCAGATAGAAAAAAAAATTCAAGTCCTCACAAAAGATTAAGAATTCTAACTAGAAATCTTGAATTCAATCTCAGACCTCCAACTAAAACAAAAAATTTTGGAAACAATTATTTCATCCCTAAATGGAAGTCAAAAAATAGAAACTCCTACAAAACCCAAGGATCAGTCAAAAACAAACTCATCATATAACCTGACAAATATCCTCAACCAAGGAAGAAAAATAGTTCCAAAAAAACTCTCCAATCACTTCAAATTGAAATCAAAGATGTAAAAAATGAGCTCAAACATCTAAAAGAAAAACAGAAAACCGATTCCGAATATTTTCATTCAATATTAGCTTCTAAACATGATGACTCAAGTTCGGAGGAACATGAAAACAATGGCCCAGAAAACATAGAAGATGAGATAGTAGAACAAATACAATCTCTAAACACTATGCCAAATGATTTCCTCTTTGTACTAAGAGAAATCACCTCTCGAAAATATAAAATAAAAATTACACTCGTTTTCTCAGAAAACTATAAAATAGATACAAATACACTTTTTGACACGGGTGCAGACCTAAATTGCATAAAAACAGGTCTTGTACCAAGATGTTTTCACCATAAAACAAATGAAAAACTCTCAGCAGCAAACAACTCAAAACTTAGTATAACGTCAAAAACAGAAGCTTCAGTATTAAAAGATAATATTCTTTTCAAAACTGCTTTTGTTCTCACAGATGATATATACCAAGCATCCGGAAGTGAACCCGAAATAGGATTTATAAAAAAAAAAAAAAAGTAAATCCTATGTAATGTTAATGTAACATTAAGGGGAGGAATGTTACATTAACATTACATAGGATTTAATTCTTTTTTTTATGTTGGATGCTTGGGAGTTCTATGTTGATATCGTTAGTAGAAATCGCATCGAGATTGATTTGATTTCTTCTTCTAATTTTGCAGTTGCTAACATAGACAGCATTTTTTATTTTTGGGCTAGGAAGAGAGTCATTTCTGGTGTTTGGATTAATTTTTGTGGAGCTGGTGGATTAAGAGTTTTGGAATTTTGTGATCGAATCCATTCAGGGATATTTGAAGGATATAAATTCGAGGGGATTCTGTATTTATCCCACCATTTTACTTTAAATCTTCGTTTGATAATGGGTATTGTATCATCCAAAAATTCAAAAGTCCATGAGAAAACCCAGGGCAAATGGAATTTGGAATGAAAGAGGGCCAAGGCGGGGAATCTTTTTTCATCTTCAGATGGTATGAAACTGGTTTTAAAGATTTGGAAAGATTTATTTATCTGGGGTTTAAAAATGTTTATGACAGAACCAAAGTTGTTCCACCATTGATTAAACCAAAGAGGAGATTTAGATAGGTTACATGTGGTGTCGAAAAAGATTAACCACGTGTATTTGTGTTTGGGGGATTGAATCAGGAAAGCATTGTACCAAGCTTGGCAATAATCCCAGTAATTGAATGGGACATTGTAACAAGAGAGATTTGAACAATTTTCTGGAAACTTTATATTATCATTGAGATCATAATCCCAATCTCTTTGGGAAATGATGTCATGAATTTTAAAAGTAGAATAAGCAGGAGCCGTGTGACTTTCATCCAAAAAGTTATGTTTGAAAGTAACCGATCCTGTGATTTCTAAAATCGTTTGATAAAATAATATAGTTTTTTCAGAATTGTATGGTTTGAAAAACTGATTTTTCCCAAAAAAACTTTTCGATCGTGAAATACAGAGCATTTTCAACAAAAATGTCTTTTTCTATTGTAATCACATTTTGATAAGTTGGTTTTTCAAAATATTCCGAAGGAGGATTGTGTGAAAATTCCTTTAAAACAATTTGTGAATTGTTTAAAGGTTTTGAAATTTGTTTCGAAGCCTGGTTTTGTTTTGAAATCATTCTTAAGGTTGCTTCAGGTATTTCAGAAATTGCAAGAGAATAGGGTGGTTTTGAAGAACTACCTTTCTCTTGTTTTGAAAAACTCTTTTCGAAAGCTTGTTGTAAGGATCGTATTTGTTCCAAGATTTCATCAGGTGTTTGAAGAGTTTTCTCTTCTTTTTTGTAATTGTGATCCAGGGTTATGTTTCGGGTTCTGTCTTTGGTTTGGAAGTGTTTGGAGTTGGTGATTTATCTTGGTTTGGGCCTGAAGCAGGGTTTTTTCCCCTATCAACTGTCTTTGGTGGCATCATACCTATTTTGGAGAAACTCTTGAGTCAGGAAATCTGGAACAAAATTTGTTTCTCTTTTAATATATTCTATATCAAAATCAAAAATACTTAGTAAAGCCTGCCATTTGTATTTCCTTTTTAATGGTCAAATAATTTTTTTGAGTTTCATTCCAATGAGATAAAGTAAATTGGATTATATTTTCACGACCATTTGTTCCTTTTTGTTTTAGAATGCCCCGGTATCCCAGATCAGAGGCGTCTGTTTCCACAATTTTTTCCAAATTTGGATCCCCTATATGCAGGCATGGTATTTCTAAGACTTGTTTTTTTAATTTGTTTGACTACAGCGGTATGCTCTTCTGTCCAAGGGGTTGGGTTTTTCTTAAAGGGGTCTAGTTAATCTATTGATGTTTGGAAAAAAATGTAGAACATAATTAAGGTTTCCTAGGACCTTTGTAACTGGGTTTTATCTAAGATTTTATCAGGAAATTTATTTACAAATTCTAATGATCTTTCTATTGGTTTTATCATGCCTTTTGAAATGTAATGACCAAGAAATATTATTCTAGTTTGGAATAAAGACATCTTTGTTTTGGAAAGAACAAGTCCATTTTTGCGTGCAACATAGTAAAATGTTTTTAGATGTTTGAAATGTTCGTCAATCGTGTTTGAAAATATAAGTATATCGTCAATATATACTATAGAAAATTTTGAATAATCTGAAAATATATCATTCGTTATTCTTTGAAATTCCGAAGGTGCATTTTTTAAACCGAAAGGTATTACGTTCCATTGGTATTGTCCAAAAGGAGCAGTAAATGCTGTTTTATAACGATCATTTTCGGATATTTGGATTTGCCAAAATCCTGATTTTAGATCGAATTTTTAAAATATGTGTGCAGACTGAAGTTTTTGAAGGAGGTCTTTTTATTTGGAATTGGATATCTAATCCTTTTTTATGCCGTATTCAAAGGTTTATAATTTATCACAAGTCTTGGAGTTCCTCTTTCTATTTGAGAATTTTTATTCACATAGAAAGCTGCACAAGACCATGGAGATCTTGATTTTGAAATTAAATTTTTGTTTAAATGTTCTGAAATTTTTTTTTTACAATGGCTCTCTAGATCAGAGTTCATTTGTATTGGGCGAGCTTTTGTATGAATTTCTTTTTCATCGAATTTTTCTTCATAAGGTAGATCAACTATGTGTTGTTTTCTATCCCAGAAGGCCGTTGGTAAATCGGAGCATAATTGTTCTTCGAAAAGTTTATTTAGTTTTGAAATTTTCTCTTTTGTAATTGAAGTTTCTAGTGATTCCTTTGTCTTTTCAACAAGAAATTCTGTTTGCAAGTTTTCTAAGTGGAATTTTTTGCTATTTATTAGAGAATTTATAGAATTTTCTTGTATTGAGCAAGCTTTTATTAAGTTTAGGCTTCTCTTTTTTGGAGTTTTCATGAATTCGAAGGATAATTTTTTATCTTGAGTTTTGAAGGAGATTGAATCTTCGTTAACTTTTTAAGGTGTTATTAAGCTTATAAATGGTGTTCCGTGAATGATATTTTGGTATATATCATCTGTTAGAACAAAAGCAGTTTTGAAAAGAACATTATCTTTTAATACTGAAGCTTCTGTTTTTGACGTTATACTAAGTTTTGAGTTGTTTGCTGCTGAGAGTTTTTCATTTGTTTTATGGTGAAAACATCTTGGTACAAGACCTGTTTTTATGCAATTTAGGTCTGCACCCGTGTCAAAAAGTGTAATTGTATCTATTTTATAGTTTTCTGAGAAAACGAGTGTAATTTTTATTTTATATTTCGAGAGGTGATTTCTCTTAGTACAAAGAGGAAATCATTTGGCATAGTGTTTAGAGATTGTATTTGTTCTACTATCTCATCTTCTATGTTTTCTGGGCAATTGTTTTCATGTTCCTCCGAACTTGAGTCATCATGTTTAGAAGCTAATATTGAATGAAAATATTTGAAATCGGTTTTTTGTTTTTTCTTTTAGATGTTTGAGCTCATTTTGTACATCTTTGATTTCAATTTGAAGTGATTGGAGAGTTGTTTTGGAACTATTTTTTCTTCCTTGGTTGAGGATATTTGTCAGGTTATATGATGAGTTTGTTTTTGACGGATCCTTGGGTTTTGTAGGATTTTCTATTTTTTGACTTCCATTTAGGGATCAAATAATTGTTTCCAAAATTTATTGTTTTAGTTAGAGGTCTGAGATTGAATTCAAGATTTCTAGTTGGAATTCTTGATCTTTTGTGAGGACTTGAATTTTTTTTCTATCTGAGTCCGAGCTGGATGATGAACCATTAAGTTCATCAACTTGCAAGGCCTCTTCAGAAGAAGGCTCAGAATCGTAATCACTAGATGATGTAGAGTATTCTAGGAAAAGATTTGATATTTTGTCTGTGATTTCTTCTCCAACATTGAGTTCATGGATTTTCTTATTTAAGCGACAATATTTTGAAGAATGTCATTTCTTATTGCATTTATAGCATGTTAGATTTTTATAAAAATGTTTGTTTTGGGATTGTTGTGGTTTAAATGTTTTCCGAGATTTATTCCTGGAATTTTCTTGTGGCCTATAATCTTTAAAGTTTTTTGTAAATTTTGATTTTTCAAATAGTATGCTAGTTTACAATTTCCTGCACATAACTTTTTATTGGTAGGATCTATTTCAAATTGTTTGCAAAAAGACCCTAACTCTATTTTTCGTCTTTTAAGTTCCCATTTGAGGTGTTTTTGGAGTTTTAAATCTTGACAAATCTTAAGACCTTCTTGTTGGCCAAGACTAACTAATTCACCATAAGTGAAATCGTTATAATCTATTATTTGGATACCACTAGATTGAAACGCCCCGACCCGTTTTTTTTTTTAAACATCATTTATTATTCCCATAAATAGTAAAAACCCCCAGCGTCGTTATTCAGTTAACAGCCAATTTTAACCAGCAAAATAAATCATGATTAATTATTAACTAATTAAATCATAATTAAAATCTAACAATCTAACAGTTCAATGGTACAGTTATTTTAAGTAATTAAAATAGCAAAATAAACCACTCCGGTATGTCATCTGCTCTCGCAGCCGCAGTTTCACGAGCTCAACTAAGATACCTTATCTTTATCTGCGTCATTACGAATAGACGCAATCAGTATTTAATAAAAACTGAGGAGGCGATCAACCCGTCTACTAGGTCAATTATAGACAGACGACTACAGAAATATTCCCAGCATAATAATATGTTCGGGATTCAACCAACAACAAAGCAACAACCCGATAATTAATTAAAATCAACAATTAATCAATTTCAACCATTAGCCACTAATTCCAGTAATTTAATTAAATTCAAAAACTTAATTAAATTTAACAATTAATTAAATTCAGCAACAACAATTTAATTCAGCAATTTAATTCATTTCAGAAATTCAATTAAATTCAACCATTTAATTAAATTTAATAACCCAAGATTAAATTCCGCAATTTAATTAAATTTACCAATTTAATTAAATTCAACAAACAACAATTAAATTCAGAAATTTAGTTAAATTCAACAAACAATAATTAAATTCACCAATTTAATTAAATTCAACTACAACAAAGAAATTCAGTAATTAATTAAATTCAACAATTTAATTAATTCCGACAATTAATTACATTCAACAAAGAACACGTAGCACGGAATAAATCCTAACACACAAAATTAGACCGAGAAATTCCCGTAAGTCCAGTCCGACCACGGTACTGCACTCACCTTAGCCAAAAGCAAAACTTCAGGATATGTCCGGGGTAAGGTTTGACGACTTCTAAAACTTCCAGAAATCCTAAAGGCCTATTTACCAAAAATATCCAGGACATAAAATATTAATATTTATTAAAATAATAATAACTAAAATAAAAAATAACACTTAACCGAACCAACACTAAACCGGTCAACACTAAACATCTTCTTCACCCGCCGTCACGTAAAAATCGGATCAACCCACACCACCAGAAAATCACGCGACGTCACGCCGTTCACCACAACCAGCGTGGCCTCACCACCACCGGAAAATCGCGACCTCAGCAGCAACTCCACGCCAGAGCCTGAAACTTGATGTTTTTGGTGGTTTGGGATTTCAATCGATTGATAGTATAAAACGTGAAATGTCGAACCTAATCTAGAGCATGTCTGTAGCACTTAACATGTGGATTAAGCTAGCAAGTCAAGCAATATATTTTAGGGGTTTTTCTTACTAACAACCTAAAATACAGAAATTTAAACTAGAGATGCAGAGTCTGTCACACTCTAACAAATCATGAACTAAGCGTGCGAAATCAAAGACTAGTTGTAAAAACTAAAGTAGCTCGAGTGGGTCACTCGATTGGTGCACTTTGATGGGTCACTCGAGTGGTGCACTCGAGTGGACTGGTCTAGTGGTATAAGAACTCTAATGAAAGCAGTAGGCAAGAGATCTGAAAATGACAACTAGTTCAAATAAAAGACAAATGGATCTCGGGGATAGACTCATAGGATCATCTACACTCTCACGCCATAGGTGCTAATTTACTAAACTCAGGGTGAATCCCTTGACAAAGGATCTCATTTCCAATCCAACCCACTGTCATGGTGAAGGGTCTCATCAAGTGACTAAGGATCGATCCGTCAAAGCCAAAAAAGACTCATAACAAGTGAGTAGTTGGGTCATGACGTAAATCAACATCTGATGCACCAACTCTCACGCTATTGTGTCTTAATTCCTGAAAAAACTAGATCTGATGGTTCAAGGCACTTTTGCTGCTCATAAATTCATCTAAAATCATGATCCTCTTGATCAGAAAGGTACAAGCATTAAAAACGAGAACCCAAGAGGGATTTTAAAACCGAATAAGCATAAATCAGCAAAAACCCATGGCGATCGAGTGAGACTACCTAATCCATCCCCAAAAACCCCTAAAACGACTACTCACTCATCGAGATCATCATCGAAGCCAAAAGCCCAGAAAAGCTAAGACTTGTCATAGATGAAGGATGATCTGATGAGAAAGAATTTTCGAAAAAAGAACAGTAAATTAAAACTCGATCTTATTAAAATTACTAAGAGTTGCAAAATTCTGAATCGAAATCTAAAGATAAACTAGAGAGAAAAAACTAAGAGAGATGAAAATTAATTATTCTAAGGCGGCGCAAAATTCTATTTGTGTCAGCGCTCCCCCTGTGAGTTATGATTATTCTTGGTATTTATACATAAGAATTAGGGATAATGAGAATTCGCCATAATTTGCAGAATCTTCTAGAAGCGGTGCTCACCACTTGACCCTGACGTTGAGTGGTCTGGTCGAGTAGCCTCCTCAAGTCTTCATCCGAGTAGCCTCTTCGAGCAACTTGAGCTTCCTTTGCAGTCTTCAACTCTATGGATCCATGTCACTCAAGTCATGACTCCTTGCAGAAATCCTTACATGTCTTCATGGCTGAGTGCTTACTCGAGTGATGACTCTTTGCAGCTCCAAGTACCTGAAAGTACCACATGTATGCAAAATGCATGCAAACTAATGCAAAGAGGCTAAATATCCTAAATGTTAAATAAATGCAATGAGTGATGAGAGTAATGCTTAAAACCTATGCTAAATTGCAATAAAACAATAGTAAAGACATGCCAAAATGCAATGTTATCAAACTCCCCCAAACTTATCCTTTGCTTGCCCTCAAGCAAATAGAAAAAATAAGATGAAAGGAGTAGGGTTGAAAGTGGGGACTCGAAACCTAGCAAACTAAGCAAACCTCCAAAGTCAACACCACATAGAATTCATACTCATCACATAGAATTCAACACTAAGACTCAGCCAAAACAAGCATTCAAAGTAAATTATCCCTTTAACATTTATTAAGCACGAACAGGTGGATCATGACATGTAATAACTAAAACTCATTTGGTTGAGGGACAAGTTTTAAGAGATTAAAATGATCTCTTCTTCCTCTGGTTTAAGCGCAAGTATCAGGATCTCTCAAAGAAGTGATTGAGCTTTAGCAGAAGGCTAAAGGTAGGATAGCCAACTGATGCATACAAGGATAGAATCTCATCTACCCATAAGACAACTATGACCTTCAACCCCCAGCCTCACATAAACTCTCGAAACTACTCAATCTTTTTTTTTTCCCTTGGTCCTTTTGGTTCTAAAGAGTGGAAATTTCTTTACAAAGGCAGAATCTAGCGGATCTGGGTTTTAAACTTTCTTAAACTTTGATTTAAGGCTTGGACTCGAGTGGTTCACTCGAGCAGTTCACTCGAGTGCTCTACTTGGACTTGATTTCTTTTCTTTTAACTACACTGAGCTTAACTTTTCATTTTATCTTCATACTTCCAGATCCTTTACTAGACTAAACAATCTTATACATATTCCCAACTCCTTAGAAACTTTTTCATATATTTTTTTTTCTCTTTTCACTCTTTTTTTTATGCTCACACTCTCACCAACCCAGGACAATGATTCCCTATAACTATACTAACTCAAAAATCGTGAGCTAGACTCTACATGGGATGCTATCCTTGTCGGCACAAACCTAACACTTCCTACCAAGCTCAATCAGAATGTAAAAGGCCTCACAGACACAAGAGTGATTTAATGGTCTGAAAAAAGTCATGGTTTTGGTATGGTGGAACTGCTCTAAAGGTGAGAGCAGCTACTTGGATTAGCAAGAGTGGTAAAAGGTGAAAGAAAACCCAAGTATTTTGAGGTATCCATGAGTTTTAAGTTTTAGAGCATATCATGATAATTAAGTTTCAAAATTAAGGTTCAAATTCATAGGGATAGATTTACAAGTTATAGCAAGTTTTTAACCAAGTGAGAGTGCTAAGTTCAATTCCAAGCAAGGTGCAGCCTTATGTTTCAAACTAAGGTGAATGCATAAGACAACTTATAACTATGGCACTGAAATCATATGTTTGGTTATTAAGCTTTAATTGGTTAACTCGTCATCATCTCTTATGGTAAATGTAACAATCTTAAGCAAATGCAACTACATGACACTCTGTTTTTGTGAAATCATTTTCTAAAAAATTTCAAATTTTTATGGATTTTAGATGCACATAGATGAATGCAAAATTTGAATTAAGAAAACAAAGAAAGATATCAAATACATCTCTTAGACACTTCTCCAAACTTAAATTACACAGTCCCTTGTGTAATAAAAATTCAAAGGGAAGCCTAAGAGATTAAAACAAAGAAAAACAAAAAATTATGCAATGATATATACAAAGGTGAGGGTGTGGTACCTCATTGAGGTGGAGTGAAATAGGCGCTAATGCTGGCCTGCATGCTCTCCTAGGTGTAAGGTGGAATGACTGGGGAGATTTCTTGCATCGGCTCAGCTCCCTCGTGTAACTCGAGTGGACCACTCGACCAAGGTTAGTCTAGTGGTGAAGTCTGCTGAAGTCTGGGGTTTGACTCGAGTGGACCACTCGACCCAGATGGTCGAGTGGCATCATCTGCGTGCTCAGCCTGATCCATGTGAGTTGTGGATTCAGGTGATGAATGCTCAAAGTATTCAGCGGGATGGTCAGGACATCTCTTCCTCTGCATCTGATCAACTGATGATCTCCGTGATGGTGAAGCATGGTGGAATCTTCGTGAAAAACCCCTAAGCGAGTTGGCTCTCTTCAAGTAAGTGGGAACTAAACTTGGTTTTCTCTTCTTATTCTCAGTAGCTGCCAACTTCTTGGTGAGGTTTTTCACCTTGTTCTTCAAGGCTTGGAATGCTTTGTCCTGCCACTTGTTCCACTTCTGAAGAAACCCAATCTTCTGATTAGCTTCGCGTAGGGATGTACACTCCGAGTCATCAAAATGGAAGGTTTGAGGCGGCTGAGTGCTGTCCATGAAAGATCGAAGGACTTCATCATCAGATTCTTGCACTTTGGCATGTGGATCATAAAGATCTCTCACAGGTGGGATAAAGCTGACACTTTTCGCACCTTCTTCAGTGTAGATCTTGGGCAATCCTCCATAAGGTAGAAGGAGTTTTGCCCTTCCAACTAGTCGGTGAGTGAAATTGAAGGCATACTTGTCCTCTTCACGGTTTACGCTGAGGGTCTGCGTGTCACGCATGTGGTCCATATCCATCCAAAGTGGTGGTGTGGGGTGAGATGTGATCTCTACCCCAGCCGCGTGAAGAAAATGAGTGATAATACCTCCCACAGCAAGTTTAGCTTTATTCACCATTTTTTCATTTCTGATGGCGTTCGCATTGTAGCTCATCAGATGCTTCACCAAAACTATGGCGTTTCCAGTATCAGCCATGTCTCCTCGCATCTCTTCTCCATTGTCTCTCTTTTCCTGGGAAGAGTAGACCAAGTACTCTTGGAGAGACTTATCCAGCATCCTCAGTTCCCTTTCGTTTACTGTCCCTGTAGCCCTTCTTGCAAACAAAGTGTTTGCAAGAATCCTGTGTATATACCTCATGGAAGGGTGCCTAATCTCACTGCTCTTAGCTCTGGAAGACTTATACTTGTTCTTGCCTCCCAACGTCAACCACAGCTCATTGAGCTCATCTTTGTCAAAGTCTTGAGCTTGACTTGACCCTCTTTTAAATCCGAACTCACTATCAACCACGCTTAGAGGCAATGTGTACTCCGAGCCTCTGATCTTGAAGCTGACATACCCAAGTTCTTCATCGGATCCCATCCCAGATCTCACTTCGTAGAGATGAAGCTTCACCATTGCCAAAAAGTGGCAAGTTTCATCTTGGAAACCATCAAAGGGTCTCTGAGTGAGCCCAATGATGTCAGCTGCTTGGTAAAGCTTCCCAACTTCTCTACAAATTCCCAGAGTTTACATAGTGGGGCGGTGCGGGTATCTAGTACCGAAGAACTTCATCCGCTTCAGTATCGAGACAATTTGGGTTTCCTCTGAGTTGTCACTCTCACCCCCTTCTGAACTCTCAGAATCATCACTGTCTCCAACATCCCTTTGCATCGATTCTTCCTCTAAAACTCTCTTTCCTCAAGCAATGTCTCTTCGGGATCTCGAGAATCCACTCTCAGCGTGTGTAGTGCTTCGAGTTGCTCGAGTCCTGGTGTTACCTGAGTACCTGAAACAATGGCAAAGATTATAAGTTTTAGCAAAAATTTGGACCACTCGAGTAAGTCACTCGACCAGTCAGGTCGAGTCGACAAAAATTGCCAAATAATTTTTGTATCCGACTTGACTAAATCGAGTGCTTGACTCGAGCAACTAAATAAACAATCAAAGACATTGAAAATTCAAAGCAATTCATGTTTAAACACCCAAAGTTAAATAATTTCATAAATTTTCAATGTTCATCACGAATTCTATGAGGTTGAGTTACAAATTTCAAGATTTTGCTTAAATTTAACAATGAAAACTACTAAGGAGTTCTCAAATTAACAAACAAGCAAATAGCAATGGTGAAATTTGATGTTCTAATTCAATTCAAAATTCCGAGAATTCTTATGCACCAATTAGAACAAAATTTTCACAATTCGAAGCAATTCAACCATGAGGTTCACTTCTTATGCCAAGCTCTACTCATAACCAACCCGATTTAACAACATGCAAGTGAAAAATTTGAAGAAAATTTTCAAAAATTTTGAAAACTTCAAACCCAGATTTTCGTGACAAAATGGATCAAAAAGTTGTAAAAAAACTTACAAGTTGGTGTCGGAATGGTGCGAGTGAGATGACATGATGAAAATTTTATGAAAACTTTGAAGAATTTCGAAAAAATTTTAGAGAGTTTTTGGGAAAAATTTCGATGAAATCGTGAAATGGGAGAGGAGGAGTCGAGTGGAATGATAAAAGATATGTTAGATGAATCGAGTGGTTGAGATTAAAAGTTGAGTTTTTTCGAAAAAACCTGGACCACTCGACCAGTCTGGTCGAGTGGTGTGGTCGAGTGGAGTACTCGAGTGCTTTGGCATCTTTAAGACTCCTTTCTTCGCACACTTGGCTAATCTCATATCCCTGAATTCAAAAACACTAAGGAAAAACATCAAAATAACAAGATTCATAAAAACTTAAAAAGATATATACAAAGATATTCATGGGACTTCCTCCCAAGTGAGCTTGTTTATAGTCACATAGCTTTACTTCTTACTTTTTTAAGCTTGAAAAGTGTCCTTGAGAGTCGGTGTTGACCTCTCTGGACTTGGCTTGGAATGATGGTAAGATGATGCTCTAAGGGCATTGTAAAACCTTTGACTAATCTCTGGTGGCTTAGGCTTCTTGTTGAACTGTTATGGTGGAGTCTGAATCTGCTTAAGCTTTGAAACCTCCAGAGTCAACCTTTCCACTGAAAGTGAGAGTTCAGCTACCAAACTCTGTAGGGCAAGAAGTGTACCCTGATCTGCACCCTGTTGAGTCGTGGATGATGGCACAGCTACTTGAATAAGAGTGTGGTGAGAAACATACGAGAGACTCACTCGAGTGGATGAAGTTGAGTGGTTTGTGCGGTCACTCGAGTGGTTACTCGAGTCTGGTGGTCGAGTGATCTATGCGGACTCTTTACTTGGTGTCCCATCTTCAGTAAATGTGACAAAAGGTTGCACTGCTCCTTCATAATGACTCCTCGTATTGACGTTAGAGCCCAGGAGATTACACGCCGAACATTTCTTCATCATCGGTTGCTTCCACGGAGTATAGCTGACCTTCAAAGGTTGAGCTCTCTAATCTAGATGAAGTGTTGAATCTCACCACTAAACCGTTGCTAGCTCGAAGAAGTATCTCTCCAGTCTTGGCATCAATGACGGCTTGCGAGGATGCTAGAAAGGGTCTCCCTAGAATCTAAGGATCTTCGGGTTCTTCGTCCATCTTTATGATGATGAAATCCGTGGGTATTTCGAGTTTTCCTATCCTCACTGAAACATTTTCAAGTAGTCCATGTGGAAATCTCACCGTTCTATCAGCTAAAACTAGTGATAACATGTTTGGCAAGAACTTATGATAACCAAGCCTTTCTGCCATAGACAAAGGCATGATGCTGACAGAAGCACCCAAGTCGCAGAGAGACTTACCAAATTGCCTGGTTGTTGATTGAGCATGGTAAAGTGAAAGATCCTGGATCTTCTAACTTTTCTTGTACCAAAACCTCCTGCTGAGTAATTACTTGGTATTTCTGAGACTTAGCAGTTGTTGCTCTCCTATCTTGAATTCTCTTCAAGGTTTTTTCTCTCAAACCATACCCAAAAGGTCCCAGTTTCTCAACAGCTTCATCAAAGGTCATTGACTCTTCCAGCTCCAGAAGTTCTTCTTCCAACATGATCTCAAATTCTTTCTCAATATCTTCGGAAAATTTTTCTGGCGTGCAAGTCTAGAATTCGCTTCTCGTTCACTGAGACGAAGTCAACTCGATCACTCACTCGAGTGGGTTGCTCGAGTGGTTTGCTCTCAGCGATCACAGCAGCAGCGTGAGAGGATACTCCCATCTTGAAGATCACCGTCCCAGGTGATGTGTGAGAATCTCTTCTTGAAACGAAGGGGATGGATAGCTGGGGCTGTGGAGACTGCATAGACATTTGCAGAGTCTTTGGGGTTTTGCACTGCTTTCCCAGAAAGTTGACCTGTGGACTTAGTGGAAGCTGAGGGAGAGTTGGACTCAACATACTTCAATCTGCTGTTCAAGATTTCGAGCTTGTGGTTCAAATCGTCGTAGGAGCAATCAATGTGAGTTCGAAGCTCAGTGAACCGCTTTGTGGAATCTTGAGTTGCAGCATTTTGACCTTGAAGAAGTTGGAGAAGCAATGCCTTAAGCTCACTATCAGACTGTGGAGCAGGTCTTGGGGCAAATCCAGGTGGATTTGTTGGAGAATTTTGAACAAAAGTCTTATTCGGAGCAGGTTGCTGAGTAGGATACACCTGGTCTTGAGGGTTTGCAACGTTGGTATTACGGTAAGATAAGTTGGGATTGCTCATGTAGTTAATGAAGCCTCGGTTGAAACCAACTTGATTCTGAATGTAGATTATCTCTTCAACCTGATCGTCTTCAATGGTTGGATCCTGAGGTGAGGATGACTCTCCCACAAAGTGGACTTGTTTCTGCTGAGCGAGGAGAAGCTTATCAAGCTTGTCGTTTAGTGCTTGAATCTTCTTGCTGTTGGAAGTAGCAGTGGTAGAAGATCCCCTGATCGTTCTGTCGAAGTCTTCATTGTAGTTTCCATCAGAAATGGCTAGATTCTCAACTAAATCCCATCCAGAAGTGACATCTTGGTTCAGGAAGTTGCCATTGCTAGCAGTGTCCAAATGCAACCTGATCTTCGGACTTACGCCTCGATATAGTGTGCAAAGGAGTGATTCCTTGCTGAATCCGTGATGAGGGCATTGAGTGGTATACATCTTGAACCTCTTCCAGGCTTCTGAGAAGCTTTCATTGTTCCTCTGAGTGAAGCTTGAGATGTCATTCTTCAGTTTTGCAGTTCTGGAGTTGGAAAAGAACTTCAGGAGAAACGCCTTCTTGCAATCATCCCAAGTAGTGATAGAATTCTGGGGCAAAGCTCGTTCCCATTGAGAGGCCTTATCGCTTAGAGAGAAGGGGAATAGACGAAGCTTGAACCCGTCTTCAGAGATACCGTTGATCTTAGTGAGTTCACATAAATGATCGAATTAGTCAAGATGGTCCAATGGGTTCTCCATGGGGAGACCGTGAAATTTGTGGCTCTGGACCATGCTGATGAGACCGGATTTGATCTCGAAATTGTTGTTGGCAACAGGAGGTGCCACAATCCCTTGCCTGGTGAAGTGTGTGCTTGGTGCATCACCAGCTGTACAGGTTGCTCTGCCATTTCAACGGGTGTCTCCTTCGTGGATTGATCTAAGCGAGTCTGAGAGCGTGTTCGCATGCGGTGTAAGGACGACTCGAGAGAAGCACTCGAGTAGAGTACTCAAGTAGACTAATCGAGTAGAATGGTACCTGATGCAACACAAACAGAACTTCAACACAAATCAGTAAGACTTTAAAAAAAAGGCTAATGCAAATAGAATATCGATCCAAGAATTCTAGTAACAAGAACAAGCCTTGCTAGATTAAAATCTCAGATCTTTTATGCAAAAGAAACTTGATCTAGTAAGCTCAAAAATGATAAATGTGCAGACAATGACTCTAAACTGGCAACGGCGCCAAATTGAAACTTGATGTTTTTGGTGGTTTGGGATTTCAATCGATTGATAGTATAAAACATGAAATGTCGAACCTAATCTAGAGCATGTCTGTAGCACTTAACATGTGGATTAAGCTAGCAAGTCAAGCAATATATTTTAGGGGTTTTTCTTACTAACAACCTAAAATACAGAAATTTAAACTAGAGATGCAGAGTCTGTCACACTCTAACAAATCATGAACTAAGCGTGCGAAATCAAAGACTAGTTGTAAAAACTAAAGTAGCTCGAGTGGGTCACTCGATTGGTGCACTCGAGTGGGTCACTCGAGTGGTGCACTCGAGTGGACTGGTCTAGTGGTATAAGAACTCTAATGAAAGCAGTAGGCAAGAGATCTGAAAATGACAACTAGTTCAAATAAAAGACAAATGGATCTCGGGGATAGACTCATAGGATCATCTACACTCTCACGCCATAGGTGCTAATTTACTAAACTCAGGGTGAATCCCTTGACAAAGGATCTCATTTCCAATCCAACCCACTGTCATGGTGAAGGGTCTCATCAAGTGACTAAGGATCGATCCGTCAAAGCCAAAAAAGACTCATAACAAGTGAGTAGTTGGGTCATGACGTAAATCAACATCTGATGCACCAACTCTCACGCTATTGTGTCTTAATCCCTGAAAAAACTAGATCTGATGGTTCAAGGCACTTTTGCTGCTCATAAATTCATCTAAAATCATGATCCTCTTGATCAGAAAGGTACAAGCATTAAAAACGAGAACCCAAGAGGGATTTTAAAACCGAATAAGCATAAATCAGCAAAAACCCATGGTGATCGAGTGAGACTACCTAATCATCCCCGAAAACCCCTAAAACGACTACTCACTCATCGAGATCATCATCGAAGCCAAACGCCCACAAAAGCTAAGACTTGTCATAGATGAAGGATGATCTGATGAGAAAGAAATTTCGAAAAAGGAACAGTAAATCAAAACTCGATCTTATTAAAATTACTAAGAGTTGCAAAATTCCGAATCAAAATCTAAAGATAAACTAGAGAGAGAAAACTAAGAGAGATGAAAACTAATTATTCTAAGGTGGCGCAAAATTCTATTTGTGTCAGCGCTCCCCCTGCGAGTTATGATTATTTTTGGTATTTATACATAAGAATTAGGGATAATGAGAATTCGCCATGAAGCGGTGCTCATCACTCGACCCTGACGTTAAGTGGTCTGGTCGAGTAGCCTCCTCGAGTCTTCATCCGAGTAGCCTCTTCGAGCAACTTGAGCTTCCCTTGCAGTCTTTAACTCTATGGATCCATGTCACTCAAGTCATGACTCCTTGCAGAAATCCTTACGTGTCTTCATGGCTGAGTGCTTACTCGAGTGATGACTGCTTACAGCTCCAAGTACCTGAAAGTACCACATGTATGCAAAATGCATGCAAACTAATGTAAAGAGGTTAAATATCCTAAATGTTAAATAAATGCAATAAGTGATGAGAGTAATGCTTAAAACCTATGCTAAATTGCAATAAAACAATAGTAAAGACATGCCAAAATGCAATGTTATTAGAGCCATCACCGTGACGATCCCCACCACGCCGACAACACCAACAAACGATCACCATCGACGAACACCACCACGTTAATTGTGGAACTTCATGTCACCGTATCATCATGACACCACCCTCACGGCCCGATGCGACTCAACCATATCACAATCACGACCTCGCCGAAAAAGCTCCGATCAACACCTCTTGTCACTATTGTGACTCATGCGAACCCACTCCGATCACCAACCTCCGTCACGACGTCAGCCTCCCCGTTACACGCCAACCACCACCGGATAACAAACCACATCTAACCTAACCGATCGCCAGAAACTAAAGAGGAGGAGGAAGAAAACCTTACCGTAACAACCACGGCGGAGAAGACTCTTGACGTGCACGGTTCACCACCACCAGAACACTCTTATTCTCTCTCTCTCTTTCTCTCTCTCTTTCTCAAGCTCGGAGGTGGCTAGGTTCGACGAAGAGGGAGGTACACGTGATGACACACATATATGTATCACACTTTCCGTATTACACCGAACGGTCCTCCCACTTTCAGAAAATAAGCACTGGAACTCCAGCAAAGTCTCTAGCTTTCTGAACCACTTGGGAAACTTCCGCTTTATCTTCGCTTTTAGTTCCCAAGTCACCTCCACTGCTCCACTGCAGTCCCATAAGATTTTCATCTCTTGAATTTGCTTCCTCCTAATCAGCCTAACTCTACGGTCAGTACCTCCAAAGGCTTTGCCTCTACAACCATACTCGGCAGAAGATCAGATGGAAACTTAGCCCTTATTCGATCATCCTTATACAGGCACTTCTTCAGATTTAAAACGTGGAACACCTTATGAAATGCCTCCATCATCTCTACCAACTCCAGCCTATAAGCAACTGGCCTGATACACTCCAACACCCTAACATTACCCATATACCGAGAACTCAACTTAGTCTCAGAAATGGACATGTTCGGCCTCTAAGCATGGCTATCTTGAGATACATTATATCTCTCAAAAAAAACTCCAAATCTTTTCTATGCTTGTTAGCATAGTTTTTCTATCTATCTTGGGCCTCCTTCATGTTCAGCTTAACAACACAGACTTTCTCCGTAGTCTCCTGTAATGAATCGGCTCCTAGCAAACTTCTCTCCCCCACTTGAGTCCAGCGCAGCCATGTCCTGCACATAGAGAGCCTCAATCAGTGCCATACCGATACTAGTCTGGTACTATTAATGTACGTAAACTTTGTTAAACTCAAGTAGTGGAACCTATGACCACTCCAAAATAGCACACACAAACTTAGCAAAACCTCCCAAGAAACTATCATGCTCAATTCTCATTTTTACTCACGAATGAATAACTCCCCAGTAACCACTCGGACTTGATGTTCCGCCTTTCCAGTTTGGCATGTATCACAGCTTGATTTCCAACTAACGACATCCCCTTCATCCCCAAAAACCATTAAAACGACTACTCACTGATCGAGATCATCATCGAAGCCAAACGCCCAGAAAAGCTAAGACTTGTCATAGATGAAGGATGATCTGATGAGAAAGAAATTTCGAAAAAGGAACAGTAAATCAAAACTCGATCTTATTAAAATTACTAAGAGTTGCAAAATTCCGAATCGAAATCTAAAGATAAACTAGAGAGAGAAAACTAAGAGAGATGAAAACTAATTATTCTGAGGTGGCGCAAAATTCTATTTGTGTTAGTGCTCCCCCTGCGAGTTATGATTATTCTTGGTATTTATACATAAGAATTAGGGATAATGAGAATTCGCCATAATTTGCAGAATCTTCTAGAAGCGGTGCTCATCACTCGACCCTGTCGTTAAGTGGTCTGGTCGAGTAGCCTCCTCGAGTCTTCATCCGAATAGCCTCCTCGAGTCTTCATCCGAGTAGCCTCTTCGAGCAACTTGAGCTTCCTTTGCGGTCTTCAACTCTATGGCTCCATGTCACTCAAATCATGACTCCTTGCAGAAATCCTTACGTGTCTTCATGGCTGAGTGCTTATTCGAGTGATGACTCGCTGACTCCAAGTACCTGAAAGTACCACATGTATGCAAAATGCATGCAAACTAATGTAAAGAGGCTAAATATCCTAAATGTTAAATAAATGCAATAAGTGATGAGAGTAATGCTTAAAACCTATGCTAAATTGCAATAAAACAATAGTAAAGACATGCCAAAATGCAATGTTATCAGAGCCATCACCGTGACGATCCCCACCACGCCGACAACACCAACAAACGATCACCATCGACGAACACCACCACGTTAATTGTGGAACTTCATGTCACCGTATCATCATGACACCACCCTCACGGCCTGATGCGACTCAACCATATCACAATCACGACCTCGCCGAAAAAGCTCCGATCAACACCTCTTGTCACTGTTGTAACTCATGCGAACCCACTCCGATCACTAACCTCCGTCACGACGACAGCCTCCCCGTTACACGCCAACCACCACCGGATAACAAACCACATTTAACCTAACCGATCGCCTGAAACTAAAGAGGAGGAGGAAGAAGACCTTACCGTAACAACCACGGCGGAGAAGACTCTTGACGTGCACGGTTCACCACCACAAGAACACTCTTATTCTCTCTCTCTCTTTCTCTCTCTCTTTCTCAAGCTCGGAGGTGGCTAGGTTCGACGAAGAGGGAGGTACACGTGATGACACACATATATGTATCACACTTTCCGTATTACACCGAACGGTCCTCCCACTTTCAGAAAATAAGCACTGGAACTCCAGCAAAGTCTCTAGCTTTCTGAACCACTTGGGAAACTTCCGCTTTATCTTCGCTTTTAGTTCCCAAGTCACCTCCACTGCTCCACTGCAGTCCCATAAGATTTTCATCTCTTGAATTTGCTTCCTCCTAATCAGCCTAACTCTACGGTCAGTGCCTCCAGAGGCTTTGCCTCTACAACCATACTCGGCAGAAGATCAGATGGAAACTTAGCCCTTATTCGATCATCCTTATACAGGCACTTCTTCAGCTTCAAAACGTGGAACACCTTATTCAATGCCTCCATCGTCTCTAGCAACTCCAGCCTATAAGCAACCGGCCTGATACACTCTAACACCCTAACATTACCCATATACCGAGAACTCAACTTAGTCTCAGAAATGGACATGTTCGGCCTCTCAGCATGGCTATCTGGAGATACACTATATCTCCCATAGAAAACTCCAAATCTTTTCTATGCTTGTTAGCATAGTTTTTCTACCTATCTTGGGCCTCCTTCATGTTCAGCTTAACAACACAAACTTTTTCCGTAGTCTCCTGCAATGAATCGGCTCCTAGCAAACTTCTCTCCCCCACTTGAGTCCAGCGCAGCCATGTCCTGCACATAGAGAGCCTCAATCAGTGCCATACCGATACTAGTCTGGTACTATTAATGTACGTAAACTTTGTTAAACTCAAGTAGTCGAACCTATGACCACTCCAAAATAGCACACACAAACTTAGCAAAACCTCCCAAGAAACTATCATGCTCAATTCTCATTTTTACTCACGAATGAATAACTCCCCAGTAACCACTCAGACTTGATGTTCCGCCTTTCCAGTTTGGCATGTATCACAGCTTGATTCCCAACTAACGACATCCCCTTCATCCCCGAAAACAATTAAAACGACTACTCACTCATCGAGATCATCATCGAAGCCAAACGCCCAAAAAAGCTAAGACTTGTCATAGATGAAGGATGATCTGATGAGAAAAATTTTTCGAAAAATGAACAGTAAATCAAAACTCGATCTTATTAAAATTACTAAGAGTTGCAAAATTCCGAATCGAAATCTAAAGATAAACTAGAGAGATGAAAACTAATTATTCTAAGGCGGCGCAAAATTCTATTTGTGTCAGCGCTCCCCCTGCGAGCAATGATTATTCTTCGTATTTATACATAAGAATTAGGGATAATGAAAATTCGCCATAATTTGCAGAATCTTCTAGAAGCAGTGCTCATCACTCGACCCTGACGTTAAGTGGTCTGGTCGAGTAGCCTCCTCGAGTCTTCATCCGAGTAGCCTCTTCGAGCAACTTGAGCTTCTTTTGCGGTCTTCAACTCTATGGCTCCATGTCACTCAAGTCATGACTCCTTGCAGAAATCCTTACGTGTCTTCATGGCTGAGTGCTTACTCGAGTGATGACTGCTTACAGCTCCAAGTACCTGAAAGTACCACATGTATGCAAAATGCAAGCAAACTAATGTAAAGAGGCTAAATATCCTAAATGTTAAATAAATGCAATAAGTGATGAGAGTAATGCTTAAAACCTATGCTAAATTGCAATAAAACAATAGTAAAGACATGCCAAAATGCAATGCTATCAGAGCCATCACCGTGACGATCCCCACCACGCCGACAACACCAACAAACGATCACCATCGACGAACACCACCACGTTAATTGTGGAACTTCACGTCACCGTATCATCACAACACCACCCTCACGGCCCGATGCGACTCAACCATATCACAATCACGACCTCGCCGAAAAAGCTCCGATCAACACCTCTTGTCACCGTGGTGACTCATGCGAATCCACTCCGATCACCAACCTCCGTCACGACGACAGCCTCCCCGTTACATGCCAACCACCACCGAATAACAAACCACATCTAACTTAACCGATCGCCTGAAACTAAAGAGGAGGAGGAAGAAGACCTTACCATAACAACCACGGCGGAGAAGACTCTTGACGTGCACGGTTCACCACCACCATAACACTCTTATTCTCTCTCTCTTTCTCAAGCTCGGAGGCGGCTAGGTTCGACGAAGAGGGAGGTACACGTGATGACACACATATATGTATCACACTTTCCAGACATAATCAACGGTCCTCCCACTTTCAGCAACATAGCACTCGAACTCCAAAAAATCTCCATTTTCAACCACTTGGGAAACTTCCGCTTTATCTTCGCTTTTAGTTCCCAAGTCACCTCCACTGCTCCACTGCAGTCCCATAAGATTTTCATCTCTTGAATTTGCTTCCTCCTAATCAGCCTAACTCTACGGTCAGTACCTCCAGAGGCTTTGCCTCTACAACCATACTCGGCAGAAGATCAGATGGAAACTTAGCCCTTATTCGATCATCCTTATACAGGCACTTCTTCAGCTTCAAAACGTGGAACACCTTATGAAATGCCTCCATCGTCTCCTAGCAACTCCAGCCTATAAGCAACCGGCCTGATACACTCCAACACCCTAACATTACCCATATACCGAGAACTCAACTTAGTCTCGTAAATGGACATATTCGCCTCTCAAAGCATGGCTATCTTGAGATACACTATATCTTTCATAGAAAACTCCAAATCTTTTCTATGCTTGTTAGCATAGTTTTTCTACCTATCTTGGGCCTCCTTCATGTTCAGCCTAACAACACAGACTTTCTCCGTAGTCTCCTCGCAATGAATCGGCTCCTAGCAAACTTCTCCCCCACTTGAGTCCAAGCAGCCATGTCCTCGCACATAGAGAGCCTCAATCAGTGCCATACCGATACTAGTCTGGTACTATTAATGTCACGTAAACTTTGTTAAACTCAAGTAGTCGAACCTATGACCACTCCAAAATAGCACACACAAACTTAGCAAAACCTCCCAAGAAACTATCATGCTCAATTCTCATTTTTACTCACGAATGAATAACTCCCCAAGAACCACTCAGACTTGATGTTCCGCCTTTCCAGTTTGGCATGTATCACAGCTTCATTCCTAACTAACGACATCCCCTTCATCCCCGAAAACAATTAAAACGATTACTCACTCATCGAGATCATCATCGGCCAAACGCCCAGTAAAAGCTAAGACTTGTCATAGATGAAGGATGATCCGATGAGAAAAAAATTTCGATAAATGAACAGTAAATCAAAACTCGATCTTATTAAAATTACTAAGAGTTGCAAAATTCCGAATCGAAATCTAAAGATAAACTAGAGAGATGAAAACTAATTATTCTAAGGCGGCGCAAAATTCTATTTGTGTCAGCGCTCCCCCTGCGAGCTATGATTATTCTTCGTATTTATACATAAGAATTAGGGATAATGAAAATTCGCCATAATTTGCAGAATCTTCTAGAAGCAGTGCTCATCACTCGACCCTGACGTTAAGTGGTCTTGTCGAGTAGCCTCCTCGAGTCTTCATCCGAGTAGCCTCTTCGAGCAACTTGAGCTTCCTTTGCGGTCTTCAACTCTATGGCTCCATGTCACTCAAGTCATGACTCCTTGCAGAAATCCTTACGTGTCTTCATGGCTGAGTGCTTACTCAAGTGATGACTGCCTTAGCCCAAGTACCTGAAAGTACCACATGTATGCAAAATGCAAGCAAACTAATGTAAAGAGGCTAAATATCCTAAATGTTAAATAAATGCAATAAGTGATGAGAGTAATGCTTAAAACCTATGCTAAATTTCAATAAAACAATAGTAAAGACATGTCAAAATGCAATGCTATCAGAGCCATCACCGTGACGATCCCCACCACGCCGACAACACCAAAAAAACAATCACCATCAACGTAACACCACCACGTTAATTGTGGAACTCCCCCCAACCAAAAACACAAAAAAACCCCCCACAACCATATCACAATCACGACTCTTCTTGTCACCGTGGAATCTATATCATCACCAACCTCCGCACGGCAGCCCCCTACATGCCAACCACCACCGAATAACAAACCACATCTAACTTAACCGATCGCCTGAAACTAAAGAGGAGGAGGAAAAAGACCTTACCATAACAACCACGGAGAAGACTTTGACGTGCACGGTTCACCACCACCAAAACACCCCTTTCCCCTCCTTTCTCTCCTCCTCTCCCCCCCCGGGGAGGAGGGTAAAAAAAAAAAAAAAAAACATATATGTATCACACTTTCTCAGATTACAATCGAACGGTCCTCCCACTTTCAGCAACAGAGCAATCGAACTCCAAAGAAAGTCTCCATTTTTCAACCACTTGGGAAACTTCCGCTTTATCTTCGCTTTTAGTTCCCAAGTCACCTCCACTGCTCCACTGCAGTCCCATAAGATTTTCATCTCTTGAATTTACTTCCTCCTAATCAGCCTAACTCTACGGTCAGTACCTCCAGAGGCTTTGCCTCTACAACCATACTCGGCAGAAGATCAGATGGAAACTTAGCCCTTATTCGATCATCCTTATACAGGCACTTCTTCAGCTTCAAAACGTGGAACACCTTATGAAATGCCTCCATCAACTCTAGCAACTCCAGCCTATAAGCAACCGGCCTGATACACTCCAACACCCTAACATTACCCATATACTGAGAACTCAACTTAGTCTCAGAAATGGACATGTTCGGCCTCTCAGCATGGCTATCTTGAGATACACTATATCTCTCATAGAAAACTCCAAATCTTTTCTATGCTTGTTAGCATAGGTTTTCTACCTATCTTGGGCCTCCTTCATGTTCAGCTTAACAACACAGACTTTCTCCGTAGTCGCCTGCAATGACTCGGCTCCTAGCAAACTTCTCTCCCCCACTTGAGTCCAAAAGGCCATGTCCTGCACATAGAGAGCCTCAATCAGTGCCATACCGATACTAGTCTGGTACTATTAATGTACGTAAACTTTGTTAAAGTCAAGTAGTTGAACCTATGACCACTCCAAAATAGCACACACAAACTTAGCAAAACCTCCCAAGAAACTATCATGCTCAATTCTCATTTTTACTCACGAATGAATAACTCCCCAGTAACCACTCGGACTTGATGTTCCGCCTTTCCAGTTTGTCATGTATCACAGCTTGAGTCCCAACTAACGACATCCCCTTCATCCTCGAAAACAATTAAAACGACTACTCACTCATCGAGATCATCATCGAAGCCAAACGCCCAGAAAAGCTAAGACTTGTCATAGATGAAGGATGATCTGATGAGAAAAAAATTTCGAAAAACGAACAGTAAATCAAAACTCGATCTTATTAAAATTACTAAGAGTTGCAAAATTCCGAATCGAAATCTAAAGATAAACTAGAGAGATGAAAACTAATTATTCTAAGGCGGCGCAAAATTCTATTTGTGTCAGCGCTCCCCCTGCGAGCTATGATTATTCTTCGTATTTATACATAAGAATTAGGGATAATGAGAATTCGCCATGAAGCGGTGCTCATCACTCGACCCTGACGTTAAGTGGTCTGGTCGAGTAGCCTCCTCGAGTCTTCATCCGAGTAGCCTCTTCGAGCAACTTGAGCTTCCCTTGCAGTCTTTAACTCTATGGATCCATGTCACTCAAGTCATGACTCCTTGCAGAAATCCTTACGTGTCTTCATGGCTGAGTGCTTACTCGAGTGATGACTGCTTACAGCTCCAAGTACCTGAAAGTACCACATGTATGCAAAATGCATGCAAACTAATGTAAAGAGGTTAAATATCCTAAATGTTAAATAAATGCAATAAGTGATGAGAGTAATGCTTAAAACCTATGCTAAATTGCAATAAAACAATAGTAAAGACATGCCAAAATGCAATGTTATTAGAGCCATCACCGTGACGATCCCATCCCCACCGACAACACCAACAAACGATCACCATCGATTTAACACCACCACGTTAATTGTGGAACTTCATGTCACCGTATCATCATGACACCACCCTCACGCCCGACGCGACTCAACCATATCACAATCACGACCTCACCAAAAAGCTCCGATCAACACCTCTTGTCACTATTGTGACTCATGCGAACCCACTCCGATCACCAACCTCCGCCACGACGTCAGCCTCCCCGCTACACGCCAACCACCACCGGATAACAAACCACATCTAACCTAACCGATCGCCAGAAACTAAAGAGGAGGAGGAAGAAAACCTCACCAGAATAACCACGGCGGAGAAGACTTTGACGCGCACGGTTCACCACCACCAGAACACTCTTATTCTCTCTCTCTCTTTCTCAAGCTCGGAGGTGGCTAGGTTCGACGAAGAGGGAGGTACACGTGATGACACACATATATGTATCACACTTTCCGACATAATCGAACGGTCCTCCCACTTTCAGAAAATAAGCACTTGAACTCCAAAGAAAGTCTCCAAGTTTTCGAACCACTTGGGAAACTTCCGCTTTATGTTCGCTTTTAGTTCCCAAGTCACCTCCACTGCTCCACTGCAGTCCCATAAGATTTTCATCTCTTGAATTTGCTTCCTCCTAATCAGCCTAACTCTACGGTCAGTACCTCCAAAGGCTTTGCCTCTACAACCATACTCGGCAGAAGATCAGATGGAAACTTAGCCCTTATTCGATCATCCTTATACAGGCACTTCTTCAGATTTAAAACGTGGAACACCTTATGAAATGCCTCCATCATCTCTACCAACTCCAGCCTATAAGCAACTGGCCTGATACACTCCAACACCCTAACATTACCCATATACCGAGAACTCAACTTAGTCTCAGAAATGGACATGTTCGGCCTCTAAGCATGGCTATCTTGAGATACATTATATCTCTCAAAGAAAACTCCAAATCTTTTCTATGCTTGTTAGCATAGTTTTTCTATCTATCTTGGGCCTCCTTCATGTTCAGCTTAACAACACAGACTTTCTCCGTAGTCTCCTGTAATGAATCGGCTCCTAGCAAACTTCTCCCCCACTTGAGTCCAAATAAGCCATGTCCTGCACATAGAGAGCCTCAATCAGTGCCATACCGATACTAGTCTGGTACTATTAATGTACGTAAACTTTGTTAAACTCAAGTAGTGGAACCTATGACCACTCCAAAATAGCACACACAAACTTAGCAAAACCTCCCAAGAAACTATCATGCTCAATTCTCATTTTTACTCACGAATGAATAACTCCCCAGTAACCACTCGGACTTGATGTTCCGCCTTTCCAGTTTGGCATGTATCACAGCTTGATTTCCAACTAACGACATCCCCTTCATCCCCAAAAACCATTAAAACGACTACTCACTGATCGAGATCATCATCGAAGCCAAACGCCCAGAAAAGCTAAGACTTGTCATAGATGAAGGATGATCTGATGAGAAAGAAATTTCGAAAAAGGAACAGTAAATCAAAACTCGATCTTATTAAAATTACTAAGAGTTGCAAAATTCCGAATCGAAATCTAAAGATAAACTAGAGAGAGAAAACTAAGAGAGATGAAAACTAATTATTCTGAGGTGGCGCAAAATTCTATTTGTGTTAGTGCTCCCCCTGCGAGTTATGATTATTCTTGGTATTTATACATAAGAATTAGGGATAATGAGAATTCGCCATAATTTGCAGAATCTTCTAGAAGCGGTGCTCATCACTCGACCCTGTCGTTAAGTGGTCTGGTCGAGTAGCCTCCTCGAGTCTTCATCCGAGTAGCCTCCTCGAGTCTTCATCCGAGTAGCCTCTTCGAGCAACTTGAGCTTCCTTTGCGGTCTTCAACTCTATGGCTCCATGTCACTCAAATCATGACTCCTTGCAGAAATCCTTACGTGTCTTCATGGCTGAGTGCTTATTCGAGTGATGACTGCTTACAGCTCCAAGTACCTGAAAGTACCACATGTATGCAAAATGCATGCAAACTAATGTAAAGAGGCTAAATATCCTAAATGTTAAATAAATGCAATAAGTGATGAGAGTAATGCTTAAAACCTATGCTAAATTGCAATAAAACAATAGTAAAGACATGCCAAAATGCAATGTTATCAGAGCCATCACCGTGACGATCCCCACCACGCCGACAACACCAACAAACGATCACCATCGACGAACACCACCACGTTAATTGTGGAACTTCATGTCACCGTATCATCATGACACCACCCTCACGGCCTGATGCGACTCAACCATATCACAATCACGACCTCCCCAAAAAAGCTCCGATCAACACCTCTTGTCACTGTTGTAACTCATGCGAACCCACTCCGATCACTAACCTCCGTCACGACGACAGCCTCCCCGTTACACGCCAACCACCACCGGATAACAAACCACATTTAACCTAACCGATCGCCTGAAACTAAAGAGGAGGAGGAAGAAGACCTTACCGTAACAACCACGGCGGAGAAGACTCTTGACGTGCACGGTTCACCACCACAAGAACACTCTTATTCTCTCTCTCTCTTTCTCTCTCTCAAGCTCGGAGGTGGCTAGGTTCGACGAAGAGGGAGGTACACGTGATGACACACATATATGTATCACACTTTCCGACATAATCGAACGGTCCTCCCACTTTCAGAAAATAAGCACTGGAACTCCAGCAAAGTCTCTAGCTTTCTGAACCACTTGGGAAACTTCCGCTTTATCTTCGCTTTTAGTTCCCAAGTCACCTCCACTGCTCCACTGCAGTCCCATAAGATTTTCATCTCTTGAATTTGCTTCCTCCTAATCAGCCTAACTCTACGGTCAGTGCCTCCAGAGGCTTTGCCTCTACAACCATACTCGGCAGAAGATCAGATGGAAACTTAGCCCTTATTCGATCATCCTTATACAGGCACTTCTTCAGCTTCAAAACGTGGAACACCTTATTCAATGCCTCCATCGTCTCTAGCAACTCCAGCCTATAAGCAACCGGCCTGATACACTCTAACACCCTAACATTACCCATATACCGAGAACTCAACTTAGTCTCAGAAATGGACATGTTCGGCCTCTCAGCATGGCTATCTGGAGATACACTATATCTCCCATAGAAAACTCCAAATCTTTTCTATGCTTGTTAGCATAGTTTTTCTACCTATCTTGGGCCTCCTTCATGTTCAGCTTAACAACACAAACTTTTTCCGTAGTCTCCTGCAATGAATCGGCTCCTAGCAAACTTCTCTCCCCCACTTGAGTCCAAATAAGCCATGTCCTCGCACATAGAGAGCCTCAATCAGTGCCATACCGATACTAGTCTGGTACTATTAATGTACGTAAACTTTGTTAAACTCAAGTAGTCGAACCTATGACCACTCCAAAATAGCACACACAAACTTAGCAAAACCTCCCAAGAAACTATCATGCTCAATTCTCATTTTTACTCACGAATGAATAACTCCCCAGTAACCACTCAGACTTGATGTTCCGCCTTTCCAGTTTGGCATGTATCACAGCTTGATTCCCAACTAACGACATCCCCTTCATCCCCGAAAACAATTAAAACGACTACTCACTCATCGAGATCATCATCGAAGCCAAACGCCCAAAAAAGCTAAGACTTGTCATAGATGAAGGATGATCTGATGAGAAAAATTTTTCGAAAAATGAACAGTAAATCAAAACTCGATCTTATTAAAATTACTAAGAGTTGCAAAATTCCGAATCGAAATCTAAAGATAAACTAGAGAGATGAAAACTAATTATTCTAAGGCGGCGCAAAATTCTATTTGTGTCAGCGCTCCCCCTGCGAGCAATGATTATTCTTCGTATTTATACATAAGAATTAGGGATAATGAAAATTCGCCATAATTTGCAGAATCTTCTAGAAGCAGTGCTCATCACTCGACCCTGACGTTAAGTGGTCTGGTCGAGTAGCCTCCTCGAGTCTTCATCCGAGTAGCCTCTTCGAGCAACTTGAGCTTCTTTTGCGGTCTTCAACTCTATGGCTCCATGTCACTCAAGTCATGACTCCTTGCAGAAATCCTTACGTGTCTTCATGGCTGAGTGCTTACTCGAGTGATGACTGCCATACCCAAGTACCGAAAGTACCACATGTCTGCAAAATGCAAGCAAACTAATGTAAGGAAGCTAAAGATCCTAATTGTTAAATAAATGCGAGAAGTGATGAGAGGAATGCTGAAAACGTATGCTACATTGCAATAACACAATAGTAAAGACTTGCCAAAAGGCAATGCGATTAGAGCCAGCACCGTGATCGATCCCCACCACGCCGACAACACCAACAAACGATCACCATCGACGAACACCACCACGTTAATTGTGGAACTTCACGTCACCGTATCATCACAACACCACCCTCACGGCCCGATGCGACTCAACCATATCACAATCACGACCTCGCCGAAAAAGCTCCGATCAACACCTCTTGTCACCGTGGTGACTCATGCGAATCCACTCCGATCACCAACCTCCGTCACGACGACAGCCTCCCCGTTACATGCCAACCACCACCGAATAACAAACCACATCTAACTTAACCGATCGCCTGAAACTAAAGAGAAGGAGGAAGAAGACCTTACCGTAACAACCACGGCGGAGAAGACTCTTGACGTGCACGGTTCACCACCACCATAACACTCTTATTCTCTCTCTCTCTTTCTCAAGCTCGGAGGCGGCTAGGTTCGACGAAGAGGGAGGTACACGTGATGACACACATATATGTATCACACTTTCCGTATTACACCGAACGGTCCTCCCACTTTCAGCAACATAGCACTGGAACTCCAGCAAAATCTCCAGCTTTCTGAACCACTTGGGAAACTTCCGCTTTATCTTCGCTTTTAGTTCCCAAGTCACCTCCACTGCTCCACTGCAGTCCCATAAGATTTTCATCTCTTGAATTTGCTTCCTCCTAATCAGCCTAACTCTACGGTCAGTACCTCCAGAGGCTTTGCCTCTACAACCATACTCGGCAGAAGATCAGATGGAAACTTAGCCCTTATTCGATCATCCTTATACAGGCACTTCTTCAGCTTCAAAACGTGGAACACCTTATGAAATGCCTCCATCGTCTCTAGCAACTCCAGCCTATAAGCAACCGGCCTGATACACTCCAACACCCTAACATTACCCATATACCGAGAACTCAACTTAGTCTCAGAAATGGACATATTCGGCCTCTCAGCATGGCTATCTTGAGATACACTATATCTTTCATAGAAAACTCCAAATCTTTTCTATGCTTGTTAGCATAGGTTTTCTACCTATCTTGGGCCTCCTTCATGTTCAGCTTAACAACACAGACTTTCTCCGTAGTCTCCTGCAATGAATCGGCTCCTAGCAAACTTCTCTCCCCCACTTGAGTCCAAATACAGCCATGTCCTCGCACATAGAGAGCCTCAATCAGTGCCATACCGATACTAGTCTGGTACTATTAATGTACGTAAACTTTGTTAAACTCAAGTAGTCGAACCTATGACCACTCCAAAATAGCACACACAAACTTAGCAAAACCTCCCAAGAAACTATCATGCTCAATTCTCATTTTTACTCACGAATGAATAACTCCCCAGTAACCACTCAGACTTGATGTTCCGCCTTTCCAGTTTGGCATGTATCACAGCTTCATTCCTAACTAACGACATCCCCTTCATCCCCGAAAACAATTAAAACGACTACTCACTCATCGAGATCATCATCGAAGCCAAACGCCCAGAAAAGCTAAGACTTGTCATAGATGAAGGATGATCTGATGAGAAAAAAATTTCGATAAATGAACAGTAAATCAAAACTCGATCTTATTAAAATTACTAAGAGTTGCAAAATTCCGAATCGAAATCTAAAGATAAACTAGAGAGATGAAAACTAATTATTCTAAGGCGGCGCAAAATTCTATTTGTGTCAGCGCTCCCCCTGCGAGCTATGATTATTCTTCGTATTTATACATAAGAATTAGGGATAATGAAAATTCGCCATAATTTGCAGAATCTTCTAGAAGCAGTGCTCATCACTCGACCCTGACGTTAAGTGGTCTTGTCGAGTAGCCTCCTCGAGTCTTCATCCGAGTAGCCTCTCGAGCAACTTGAGTTCCTTTGCGGTCTTCAACTCTATGGCTCCATGTCACTCAAGTCATGACTCGTTCTTAGAAATCCTCACGTGTCTTCATGGCTGAGTGCTTACTCAAGTGATGATCGCTCATCCAAGTACCTGAAAGTACCACATGTATGCAAAATGCAAGCAAACTAATGTAAAGAGGCTAAATATCCTAAATGTTAAATAAATGCAATAAGTGATGAGAGTAATGCTTAAAACCTATGCTAAATTTCAATAAAACAATAGTAAAGACATGTCAAAATGCAATGCTATCAGAGCCATCACCGTGACGATCCCCACCACGCCGACAACACCAAAAAAACAATCACCATCAACGAACACCACCACGTTAATTGTGGAACTTCACGTCACCGTATCATCACAACACCACCCTCACGGCCCGATGCGACTCAACCATATCACAATCACGACCTCGCCGAAAAAGCTATGATCAACACCTCTTGTCACCGTGGTGACTCATGCGAATCCACTCCGATCACCAACCTCCGTCACGACGACAGCCTCCCCGTTACATGCCAACCACCACCGAATAACAAACCACATCTAACTTAACCGATCGCCTGAAACTAAAGAGGAGGAGGAAGAAGACCTTACCATAACAACCACGGCGGAGAAGACTCTTGACGTGCACGGTTCACCACCACCATAACACTCTTATTCTCTCTCTCTTTTTCTCTCTCTCTTTCTCAAGCTCGGAGGCGGCTAGGTTCGACGAAGAGGGAGGTACACGTGATGACACACATATATGTATCACACTTTCCGTATTACATAATCGGTCCTCCCACTTTCAAGCAACACAAAGACTGAACTCCAAAGAAAGTCTCCAGCTTTCTGAACCACTTGGGAAACTTCCGCTTTATCTTCGCTTTTAGTTCCCAAGTCACCTCCACTGCTCCACTGCAGTCCCATAAGATTTTCATCTCTTGAATTTACTTCCTCCTAATCAGCCTAACTCTACGGTCAGTACCTCCAGAGGCTTTGCCTCTACAACCATACTTGGCAGAAGCAGTGCTCATCACTCGACCCTGACGTTAAGTGGTCTGGTCGAGTAGCCTCCTCGAGTCTTCATCCGAGTAGCCTCTTCGAGCAACTTGAGCTTCTTTTGCGGTCTTCAACTCTATGGCTCCATGTCACTCAAGTCATGACTCCTTGCAGAAATCCTTACGTGTCTTCATGGCTGAGTGCTTACTCGAGTGATGATCTGCATACCCAAGTACCGAAAGTACCACATGTATGCAAAATGCAAGCAAACTAATGTAAAGAGGCTAAATATCCTAAATGTTAAATAAATGCAATAAGTGATGAGAGTAATGCTTAAAACCTATGCTAAATTGCAATAAAACAATAGTAAAGACATGCCAAAATGCAATGCTATCAGAGCCATCACCGTGACGATCCCCACCACGCCGACAACACCAACAAACGATCACCATCGACGAACACCACCACGTTAATTGTGGAACTTCACGTCACCGTATCATCACAACACCACCCTCACGGCCCGATGCGACTCAACCATATCACAATCACGACCTCGCCGAAAAAGCTCCGATCAACACCTCTTGTCACCGTGGTGACTCATGCGAATCCACTCCGATCACCAACCTCCGTCACGACGACAGCCTCCCCGTTACATGCCAACCACCACCGAATAACAAACCACATCTAACTTAACCGATCGCCTGAAACTAAAGAGAAGGAGGAAGAAGACCTTACCGTAACAACCACGGCGGAGAAGACTCTTGACGTGCACGGTTCACCACCACCATAACACTCTTATTCTCTCTCTCTTTTTCTCTCTCTCTCTTTCTCAAGCTCGGAGGCGGCTAGGTTCGACGAAGAGGGAGGTACACGTGATGACACACATATATGTATCACACTTTCCGTATTACACCGAACGGTCCTCCCACTTTCAGCAACATAGCACTGGAACTCCAGCAAAATCTCCAGCTTTCTGAACCACTTGGGAAACTTCCGCTTTATCTTCGCTTTTAGTTCCCAAGTCACCTCCACTGCTCCACTGCAGTCCCATAAGATTTTCATCTCTTGAATTTGCTTCCTCCTAATCAGCCTAACTCTACGGTCAGTACCTCCAGAGGCTTTGCCTCTACAACCATACTCGGCAGAAGATCAGATGGAAACTTAGCCCTTATTCGATCATCCTTATACAGGCACTTCTTCAGCTTCAAAACGTGGAACACCTTATGAAATGCCTCCATCGTCTCTAGCAACTCCAGCCTATAAGCAACCGGCCTGATACACTCCAACACCCTAACATTACCCATATACCGAGAACTCAACTTAGTCTCAGAAATGGACATATTCGGCCTCTCAGCATGGCTATCTTGAGATACACTATATCTCTCATAGAAAACTCCAAATCTTTTCTATGCTTGTTAGCATAGGTTTTCTACCTATCTTGGGCCTCCTTCATGTTCAGCTTAACAACACAGACTTTCTCCGTAGTCTCCTGCAATGAATCGGCTCCTAGCAAACTTCTCTCCCCCACTTGAGTCCAGCGCAGCCATGTCCTGCACATAGAGAGCCTCAATCAGTGCCATACCGATACTAGTCTGGTACTATTAATGTACGTAAACTTTGTTAAAGTCAAGTAGTTGAACCTATGACCACTCCAAAATAGCACACACAAACTTAGCAAAACCTCCCAAGAAACTATCATGCTCAATTCTCATTTTTACTCACGAATGAATAACTCCCCAGTAACCACTCGGACTTGATGTTCCGCCTTTCCAGTTTGGCATGTATCACAGCTTGAGTCCCAACTAACGACATCCCCTTCATCCTCGAAAACAATTAAAACGACTACTCACTCATCGAGATCATCATCGAAGCCAAACGCCCAGAAAAGCTAAGACTTGTCATAGATGAAGGATGATCTCGATGAGAAAAAAATTTCAAAAACGAACAGTAAATCAAAACTCGATCTTATTAAAATTACTAAGAGTTGCAAAATTCCGAATCGAAATCTAAAGATAAACTAGAGAGATGAAAACTAATTATTCTAAGGCGGCGCAAAATTCTATTTGTGTCAGCGCTCCCCCTGCGAGCTATGATTATTCTTCGTATTTATACATAAGAATTAGGGATAATGAAAATTCGCCATAATTTGCAGAATCTTCTAGAAGCAGTGCTCATCACTCGACCCTGACGTTAAGTGGTCTGGTCGAGTAGCCTCCTCGAGTCTTCATCCGAGTAGCCTCCTCGAGTCTTCATCCGAGTAGCCTCTTCGAGCAACTTGAGCTTCCTTTGCGGTCTTCAACTCTATGGCTCCATGTCACTCAAGTCATGACTCCTTGCAGAAATCCTTACGTGTCTTCATGGCTGAGTGCTTACTCGAGTGATGACTGCTTACAGCTCCAAGTACCTGAAAGTACCACATGTATGCAAAATGCAAGCAAACTAATGTAAAGAGGCTAAATATCCTAAATGTTAAATAAATGCAATAAGTGATGAGAGTAATGCTTAAAACCTATGCTAAATTGCAATAAAACAATAGTAAAGACATGCCAAAATGCAATGCTATCAGAGCCATCACCGTGACGATCCCCACCACGCCGACAACACCAACAAACGATCACCATCGACGAACACCACCACGTTAATTGTGGAACTTCACGTCACCGTATCATCACAACACCACCCTCACGGCCCGATGCGACTCAACCATATCACAATCACGACCTCACCGAAAAAGCTCCGATCAACACCTCTTGTCACCGTGGTGACTCATGCGAACCCACTCCGATCACCAACCTCCGTCACGACGACAGCCTCCCCGTTACATGCCAACCACCACCGAATAACAAACCACATCTAACTTAACCGATCACCTGAAACTAAAGAGGAGGAGGAAGAAGACCTTACCGTAACAACCACGGCAGAGAAGACTCTTGACGTGCACGGTTCACCACCACCATAACACTCTTATTCTCTCTCTCTCTTTTTCTCTCTCTCTTTCTCAAGCTCGGAGGCAGCTAGGTTCGACGAAGAGGGAGGTACACGTGATGACACACATATATGTATCACACTTTCCGTATTACACCGAACGGTCCTCCCACTTTCAGCAACACAAAGCATCGAACTCCAAAGAAAGTCTCCAAACTTTCGAACCACTTGGGAAACTTCCGCTTTATCTTCGCTTTTAGTTCCCAAGTCACCTCCACTGCTCCACTGCAGTCCCATTAAGATTTTCATCTCTTGAATTTGCTTCCTCCTAATCAGCCTAAATCTACGGTCAGTACCTCCAGAGGCTTTGCCTTTACAACCATACTCGGCAGAAGATCAGATGGAAACTTAGCCCTTATTCGATCATCCTTATACAGGCACTTCTTCAGCTTCAAAACGTGGAACACCTTATGAAATGCCTCCATCGTCTCTAGCAACTCCAGCCTATAAGCAACCGGCCTGATACACTCCAACACCCTAACATTACCCATATACCGAGAACTCAACTTAGTCTCAGAAATGGACATGTTCGGCCTCTCAGCATGGCTATCTTGAGATACACTATATCTCTCATAGAAAACTTCAAATCTTTTCTATGCTTGTTAGCATAGGTTTTCTACCTATCTTGGGCCTCCTTCATGTTCAGCTTAACAACACAGACTTTCTCCGTAGTCTCCTGCAATGAATCGGCTCCTAGCAAACTTCTCTCCCCCACTTGAGTCCAAATACAGCCATGTCCTGCACATAGAGAGCCTCAATCAGTGCCATACCGATACTAGTCTGGTACTATTAGTGTACGTAAACTTTGTTAAACTCAAGTAGTCGAACCTATGACCACTCCAAAATAGCACACACAAACTTAGCAAAACCTCCCAAGAAACTATCATGCTCAATTCTCATTTTTACTCACGAATGAATAACTCCCCAGTAACCACTCAGACTTGATGTTCCGCCTTTCCAGTTTGGCATGTATCACAGCTTGAGTCCCAACTAACGACATCCCCTTCATCCCCGAAAACAATTAAAACGACTACTCACTCATCGAGATCATCATCGAAGCCAAACGCCCAGAAAAGCTAAGACTTGTCATAGATGAAGGATGATCTGATGAGAAAAAAATTTCGAAAAATGAACAGTAAATCAAAACTCGATCTTATTAAAATTACTAAGAGTTGCAAAATTCCGAATCGAAATCTAAAGATAAACTAGAGAGATGAAAACTAATTATTCTAAGGCGGCGCAAAATTCTATTTGTGTCAGCCCCTCATGAGCTATGATTATTCTTCGTATTTATACATAAGAATTAGGGATAATGAAAATTCGCCATAATTTGCAGAATCTTCTAGAAGCAGTGCTCATCACTCGACCCTGACGTTAAGTGGTCTGGTCGAGTAGCCTCCTCGAGTCTTCATCCGAGTAGCCTCCTCGAGTCTTCATCCGAGTAGCCTCTTCGAGCAACTTGAGCTTCCTTTGCGGTCTTCAACTCTATGGCTCCATGTCACTCAAGTCATGACTCCTTGCAGAAATCCTTACGTGTCTTCATGGCTGAGTGCTTACTCGAGTGATGATCGCTCATGCCCAAGTACCTGAAAGTACCACATGTATGCAAAAGGCAAGCAAACTAAAGTAAAGAGGCTAAATATCCTAAATGTTAAATAAATGCAATAAGTGATGAGAGTAATGCTTAAAACCTATGCTAAATTGCAATAAAACAATAGTAAAGACATGCCAAAATGCAATGCTATCAGAGCCATCACCGTGGACGATCCCCACCACGCCGACAACACCAACAAACGATCACCATCGACCTAACACCACCACGTTAATTGTGGAACTTCACGTCACCGTATCATCACAACACCACCCTCACGGCCCGATGCGACTCAACCATATCACAATCACGACCTCACCGAAAAAGCTCCGATCAACACCTCTTGTCACCGTGGTGACTCATGCGAATCCACTCCGATCACCAACCTCCGTCACGACGACAGCCTCCCCGTTACATGCCAACCACCACCGAATAACAAACCACATCTAACTTAACCGATCGCCTGAAACTAAAGAGGAGGAGGAAGAAGACCTTACCATAACAACCACGGCGGAGAAGACTCTTGACGTGCACGGTTCACCACCACCATAACACTCTTATTCTCTCTCTCTTTTTCTCTCTCTCTTTCTCAAGCTCGGAGGCGGCTAGGTTCGACGAAGAGGGAGGTACACGTGATGACACACATATATGTATCACACTTTCCGTATTACACCGAACGGTCCTCCCACTTTCAGCAACACAGCACTGGAACTCCAGCAAAGTCTCCAGCTTTCTGAACCACTTGGGAAACTTCCGCTTTATCTTCGCTTTTAGTTCCCAAGTCACCTCCACTGCTCCACTGCAGTCCCATAAGATTTTCATCTCTTGAATTTGCTTCCTCCTAATCAGCCTAACTCTACGGTCAGTACCTCCAGAGGCTTTGCCTCTACAACCATACTCGGCAGAAGATCAGATGGAAACTTAGCCCTTATTCGATCATCCTTATACAGGCACTTCTTCAGCTTCAAAACGTGGAACACCTTATGAAATGCCTCCATCGTCTCTAGCAACTCCAGCCTATAAGCAACCGGCCTGATACACTCCAACACCCTAACATTACCCATATACTGAGAACTCAACTTAGTCTCAGAAATGGACATGTTCGGCCTCTCAGCATGGCTATCTTGAGATACACTATATCTCTCATAGAAAACTCCAAATCTTTTCTATGCTTGTTAGCATAGGTTTTCTACCTATCTTGGGCCTCCTTCATGTTCAGCTTAACAACACAGACTTTCTCCGTAGTCTCCTGCAATGAATCGGCTCCTAGCAAACTTCTCTCCCCCACTTGAGTCCAGCGCAGCCATGTCCTGCACATAGAGAGCCTCAATCAGTGCCATACCGATACTAGTCTGGTACTATTAATGTACGTAAACTTTGTTAAAGTCAAGTAGTCGAACCTATGACCACTCCAAAATAGCACACACAAACTTAGCAAAACCTCCCAAGAAACTATCATGCTCAATTCTCATTTTTACTCACGAATGAATAACTCCCCAGTAACCACTCGGACTTGATGTTCCGCCTTTTCAGTTTGGCATGTATCACAGCTTGATTACCAACTAACGACATCCCCTTCATCCCCGAAAACCATTAAAACGACTACTCACTCATCGAGATCATCATCGAAGCCAAACGCCCAGAAAAGCTAAGACTTGTCATAGATGAAGGATGATCTGATGAGAAAGAAATTTCAAAAAAGGAACAGTAAATCAAAACTCGATCTTATTAAAATTATTAAGAGTTGCAAAATTCCGAATCGAAATCTAAAGATAATCTAGAGAGAGAAAACTAAGAGAGATGAAAACTAATTTTTCAGAGGCGGCGCAAAATTCTATTTGTGTCAGTGCTCCCCTTGCGAGTTATGATTATTCTTGGTATTTATACATAAGAATTAGGGATAATGAGAATTCGCCATAATTTGCAGAATCTTCTAGAAGCAGTGCTCATCACTCGACCCTGACGTTAAGTGGTCTAGTCGAGTAGCCTCCTCGAGTCTTCATCCGAGTAGCCTCTTCGAGCAACTTGAGCTTCCTTTGCAGTCTTCAACTCTATGGCTCCATGTTACTCAAGTCATGACTCCTTGCAGAAATCCTTACGTGTCTTCATGGCTGAGTGCTTACTCGAGTGATGACTGCTTAAAGCTCCAAGTACCTGAAAGTACCACATGTATGCAAAATGCATGCAAACTAATGTAAAGAGGCTAAATATCCTAAATGTTAAATAAATGCAATAAGTGATGAGAGTAATGCTTAAAACCTATGCTAAATTACAATAAAACAATAGTAAAGACATGCCAAAATACAATGTTATCAGAGCCATCACCGTGATGATCCCCACCACGCCGACAACACCAACAAACGATCACCATCGACGAACACCACCACGTTAATTGTGGAACTTCATGTCACCGTATCATCACGACACCACCCTCACGGCCCGATGCGACTCAACCATATCACAATCACGACCTCGCCGAAAAAGCTCCGATCAACACCTCTTGTCACTGTTGTGACTCATGCGAACCCACTCCGATTACCAACCTCCGTCACGATGACAGCCTCCCCGTTACACGCCAACCACCACCGGATAATAAACCACATTTAACCTAACCGATCGCCTGAAACTAAAGAGGAGGAGGAAGAAGACCTTACCGTAACAACCACGGCGGAGAAGACTCTTGACGTGCACGGTTCACCACCACCAGAACACTCTTATTCTCTCTCTCTCTTTCTCTCTCTCTTTCTCAAGCTCGGAGGCGGCTAGGTTCGACGAAGAGGGAGGTACACGTGATAACACACATATATGTATCACACTTTCCAGACATAATCGAACGGTCCTCCCACTTTCAGAAAATAAGCACTGGAACTCCAGCAAAGTCTCCAGCTTTCTGAACCACTTGGGAAACTTCCGCTTTATCTTCGCTTTTAGTTCCCAAGTCACCTCCACTGCTCCACTGCAGTCCCATAAGATTTTCATCTCTTGAATTTGCTTCCTCCTAATCAGCCTAACTCTACGGTCAGTACCTCCAGAGGCTTTGCCTCTACAACCATACTCGGCAGAAGATCAGATGGAAACTTAGCCCTTATTCGATCATCCTTATACAGGCACTTCTTCAGCTTCAAAACGTGGAACACCTTATGCAATGCCTCCATCGTCTCTAGCAACTCCAGCCTATAAGAAACCGGCCTGATACACTCCAACACCCTAACATTACCCATATACCGAGAACTCAACTTAGTCTCAGAAATGAACATGTTCGGCCTCTCAGCATAGCTATCTTGAGATACACTATATCTCCCATAGAAAACTCCAAATCTTTTCTATGCTTGTTAGCATAGTTTTTCTACCTATCTTGGGCCTCCTTCATGTTCAGCTTAATAACACAAACTTTCTCCGTAGTCTCCTGCAATGAATCGGCTCCTACCAAACTTCTCACCCCCACTTGAGTCCAGCGCAGCCATGTCCTGCACATAGAGAGCCTCAATCAGTGCCATACCGATACTAGTCTGGTACTATTAATGTATGTAAACTTTGTTAAACATAAGTAGTCGAACCTATGACCACTCCAAAATAGCACACACAAACTTAGCAAAACCTCCCAAGAAACTATCATGCTCAATTCTCATTTTTACTCAGGAATTAATAACTCCCCAGTAACCACTCGGACTTGATGTTCCGCCTTTCCAGTTTGGCATGTATCACAGCTTGATTCCCAACTAACGACATCCCCTTCATCCCCGAAAACCATTAAAACGACTACTCACTCATCGAGATCATCATCGAAGCCAAACGCCCAGAAAAGCTAAGACTCTTCATAGATGAAGGATGATCTGATGAGAAAGAAATTTCGAAAAAGGAACAGTAAATCAAAACTCGATCTTATTAAAATTACTAAGAGTTGCAAAATTCCGAATCGAAATCTAAAGATAAACTAGAGAGATGAAAACTAATTATTCTAAGGCGGCGCAAAATTCTATTTGTGTCAGTGCTCCCCCTGCGAGTTATGATTATTCTTTGTATTTATACATAAGAATTAGGGATAATGAAAATTTGCCATAATTTGCAGAATCTTCTAGAAGTAGTGCTCATCACTCGACCCTGACATTAAGTGGTCTGGTCGAATAGCCTCCTCGAGTCTTCATCCGAGTAGCCTCTTCGAGCAACTTGAGCTTTCTTTGCGGTCTTCAACTCTATGGCTCCATGTCACTCAAGTCATGACTCCTTGCAGAAATCCTTACGTGTCTTCATGGCTGAGTGCTTACTCGAGTGATGACTGCTTACAGCTCCAAGTACCTGAAAGTACCACATGTATGCAAAATGCAAGCAAACTAATGTAAAAAGGCTAAATATCCTAAATGTTAAATAAATGCAATAAGTGATGAGAGTAATGCTTAAAACCTATGCTAAATTGCAATAAAACAATAGTAAAAACATGCCAAAATGCAATGCTATCAGAGCCATCACCGTGGCGATCCCCACCACGCCGACAATACTAACAAACGATCACCATCAACGAACACCACCACGTTAATTGTGGAACTTCACGTCACCGTATCATCACGACACCACCCTCACGGCCCGATGCGACTCAACCATATCACAATCACGACCTCGCCGAAAAAGCTTCGATCAACACCTTTTGTCACCGTTGTGACTCATGCGAACCCACTCCGATCACCAACCTCCGTCACGACGACAGCCTCCCCGTTACATGCCAACCACCACCGAATAACAAACCACATCTAACCTAACCGATCGCCTGAAACTAAAGAGGAGGAGGAAGAAGACCTTACCGTAACAACCACGGCGGAGAAGACTCTTGACGTGCACGGTTCACCACCACCAGAACACTCTTATTCTCTCTCTCTCTTTCTCTCTCTCTTTCTCAAGCTCGGAGGCGGCTAGGTTCGACGAAGAGGAAGGTACACGTGATGACACACATATATGTATCACACTTTCCGTATTACACCGAATGGTCCTCCCACTTTCAGTAAAACAGCACTGGAACTTCAGCAAAGTCTCCAGCTTTCTGAACCACTTGGGAAACTTCCGCTTTATCTTCGCTTTTAGTTCCCAAGTCACCTCCACTGCTCCACTGCAGTCCCATAAGATTTTCATCTCTTGAATTTGCTTCCTCCTAATCAGCCTAACTCTACGGTCAGTACCTCCAGAGGCTTTGCCTCTACAACCATACTTGGCAGAAGATCAGATGGAAACTTAGCCCTTATTCGATCATCCTTATACAGGCACTTCTTCAGCTTCAAAACGTGGAACACCTTATGAAATGCCTCCATCGTCTCTAGCAACTCTAGCCTATAAGCAACTGGCCTGATACACTCCAACACCCTAACATTACCCATATACCGAGAACTCAACTTAGTCTCAGAAATGGACATGTTTGGCCTCTCAGCATGGCTATCTTGAGATACACTATATCTCCCATAGAAAACTCCAAATCTTTTCTATGCTTGTTAGCATAGTTTTTCTACCTATCTTGGGCCTCCTTCATGTTCAGCTTAACAACACAGACTTTCTCCGTAGTCTCCTGCAATGAATCGGCTCCTAGCAAACTTCTCTCCCCCACTTGAGTCCAGAAGCCATGTCCTCGCATAGAGAGCCTCAATCAGTGCCATACCGATACTAGTCTGGTACTATTAATGTACGTAAACTTTGTTAAACTCAAGTAGTCGAACCTATGACCACTCCAAAATAGCACACACAAACTTAGCAAAACCTCCCAAGAAACTATCATGCTCAATTCTTATTTTTACTCAGGAATGAATAACTCCCCAGTAACCACTCGGACTTGATGTTCCGCCTTTCCAATTTGGCATGTATCACAGCTTGATTCCCAACTAACGACATCCCCTTCATCTCTACCGACAAATAGTATATTTTTAGAACATGGTACACCTTAGTAGTTCCTGGACTAAAAAAACAACCAAAAGTTCTAATTCATAGGACACCAACCACAACCGCATGACATGACCAATGCTCACAAGGATCTCAGCATCTTCTTCTGAATTTTTAAATGCATGCAGTCCGCTTAAAAAGTCAACAACAAGATTAGCCTTCCCGAAATGATATGCTATCTCAGATTACAAATAGCCACCAACTCTAACCACCTCAATAACCTCAAATTCAATGCGGTTTAAGCTTCTAGAACTCAGCATGTTCTTCAAGCTTTACAGCCTAGATCACTTATGATATCTTCCTTTTGAGTACTTAGAGCTCAACTACCTCGCACAACGAGCTTAATCCCAGTAATAACCTCGGTTATACTTACACAAAGATCTACCTAATTAATAAATAATGACCCTTACAGAAAATTTTATTTTTGAAAATTGAAACCAAATTGAAACGATCCGACCCGTTTTTTTTTTTCGGCAACTTTCCTTTTTAAGAACTTTTCTATGAACTTCTCCGCGACACTCTAGAACACTCCAAAAATCTTTCGGAATACCAAACAAAAATACATATGTTTCATCCCAGATCGTACGACCTAGCTTAAATCAACGATCCCTTAATCACAACTTGATCACACTACTTTCAGCAACTCAATAACCCCTTAGTCATCTCTAATGACTAAAACTTTTAGCACCACAACAGATAATTTAGCATCACGGGACCCAACAATACACTCAGCACGATCAATCTTCGATCACGACATCGATCAGAACTCTTTTATCTGCTCAGCAACACCAACAGAACTACCTACAGCAAGGTCAACAACAAGACCTACAGCAAGATCAGTCAGCAATGATCTACTACACTTCTACAACTAGATCCACCAGCAAGGACCTACAACATTCCTACAGCAAGATCCACCAGCAAGGATTTACAACACTCCTAGTACAAGATCCTCCAGCAAAAATCTACAACATTCGTACTATAAGATCCACCATCAAGGATCTAGGGCACTCCTACGGCAAGATCCACCAGCAAAGATCTACAACACTCCTCCAACACTCCACAACTACAACTTCTGAAATCCCCAGAACAATACTCCCTGGCAAAGCAGCAATTCTCTATGGCACAACCGAAGCCAGAGCCGGTACCACAACTGGTAATCACTCCAAAAATTGCGTCAGCAACCTCAGCACATCCCCCAATTTGTTATGATATGCCCCCCACGGAGCCACTCCCTACATTGGCACAGCGTTGCCAACAACAAAACAGTATGATAATCACCAATTGAGTGCACCCTCCCACCAGGTGTGGGCATCACTATCAAGATAATGAACTGCCAAGTGTACTCGATACTCCTCTGGGCATCTGATCGAATGAAAGTTCCGCTCCACTCGGAACCTCCACTCGTCTGCCTCCACTAGCTCGGCACTACCAGCAAAATACATGGTGGTTAACCTCCGCATATGCTCCATCACCCTGAGATAGGATAGAGCAACCGGTTCAACAACAGCCTCTGTAACTCCCGAATCAACTCCCACTTGCTGAACCTGCACTCCTTGTGGTGCCACAGAAAACAGGTGCCGTTACCACAGTCGATAACCGCTCCAAAAGTGGGGCCAACAACCCAAGCACTGCCTCCATCTGGGTCTGGTCTACCCCTGCGGAGCTACTTTTGGTGCCGGCATTACTAGCAACAAAATCAGCCTGACCAGCCCCGATAGAATGATTTACTCCCTTCTGCTCCACTGTGATACTACGCGCCATACTCTCCTCTGCAAAATACTCTTCCCCGCCAGTTCTGCCCCACGGTGAATACAACCTCTACGGCCTATTCGACCACCACGACCACCCCTGCGGGGCCTACCAGCTCTGCCAGAATTGACCATCTTTTGAAAACAACAACAGCAAATGGCAGATTACTAACTTTTTCCACAGCGTTAGTAATCAAAAACACAACGACAAGTCTTACGGTAGAACCACTATCGGCTGGGAAGATGACATACCTTAAACCCCCAAACAACAATAACAGACAGCACAACAGAAACTAACAGTCCTAGAAACAACTCCGCTCTGATACCAAATTGAAACGCCCCAACCCGTTTTTTTTTTTAAACAGCATTTATTATTCCCATAAATAATAAAAAACCCCCAGCGACGTTATTCAATTAACAGCCAATTTTAACCAGTAAATTAAATCATGATTAATTATTAACCAATTAAATCACAATTAAAATCTAACAACCTAACAGTTCAATGGTACAGTAATTTTAAGTAATTAAAACAGCAAAATAAACCACCCCGGTATGTCATCCGCTCTCCCAGCTGCAGTTCTACGAGCTCAACTAAGATATATTATCTTTACTTGCGTCATTACGAATAGACGTAGTTACTATTTAATAAATACTGAGGAGGCGATCAACCTGTCTACTAGGTCAATTATAGACAGACGACTACAGAAATATTCTCAGCATAATAATATGTTCGGGATTCAACAAACAACAAAGCAACAACCCGATAATTAATTAAAATCAACAATTAATCAATTTCAACCAATAGCCACTAATTCCAGTAATTTAATTAAATTCAAAAACTTAATTAATTTTAATAATTAATTAAATTCAGCAACAACAATTTAATTCAGCAATTTAATTCATTTCAGCAATTCAATTAAATTCAACCATTTAATTAAATTTAACAACCCAAGATTAAATTCTGTAATTTAATTAAATTTACCAATTTAATTAAATTCAACAAACAACAATTAAATTTAGAAATTTAGTTAAATTCAACAAACAACAATTAAATTCACCAATTTAATTAAATTCAACTACAACAAAGAAATTCAGCAATTAATTAAATTCAACAATTTAATTAATTCCGACAATTAATTACATTCAACAAACAACACACAACACAGAATAAATCCTAACACACAAAATTAGACCAAGAAATTTCCGTAAGTCCAGTCCGACCAAGGTAGTGCACTCACCTTAGCCAAAAGCAAAACTTCGGGATATGTCCGGGGTAAGATTTGATGACTTCTAAAACTTTCGGAAATCCTAAAGGCCTATTTATCAAAAATACTTGGGACATAAAATATTAATATTTATTAAAATAATAATAACTAAAATAAAAAAATAACACTTAACCGAACCAACACTAAACCGGTCAACACTAAACATCTTCTTTACCCACCGTCACGTAAAAATCCGATCAACCCACACCACCAGAAAATCACGCGACGTCACCTTGTTCACCACAACCTGCGTGGCCTCACCACCACCGGAAAATCACGACCTAAGCAGCAACTCCACGCCGGAGCCATCACCGTGACGATCCCCACCACGCCGACAACACCAACAAACGATCACCATCGACGAACACCACCACGTTAATTGTGGAACTTCACGTCACCGTATCATCACGACACAACCGTCACGGCCCATTGCGATTCAACCATATCACCATCACGACCTCGCCAAAAAAGTTCCGATCAACACCTCTTGTCACCGTCGTGACTCACGCAAACCCACTCCGATCACCAACCTCCGTCACGATGACAGCCTCCCCGTTACACGCCGACCACAACCGGAAAACAAACCACATCTAACCTAACTGATCGCCTAAAACTAAAGAGGAGGAGGAAGAAGACCTTACCGTAACAACCACGGCGGAGAAGACTCTTGACGTGCATGGCTCACCACCACCGGAACACTCTTCTCTCTCTCTCTCTCTCTCTCTCTCTCTCTCAAGCTCGGAGGCGGCTAGGTTCGACGAAGAGGGAGGTACACGTGATGACACACATATATGTATCACACTTTCCATATTACACCGAACGGTCCTCCCACTTTATGCCACTTTCGCAATTGACCCCAAACGTTCACATTGATCAATTTAACCAATCCGAAAACTTCCAATTCGATCAGTTAAACCCCTAACTTTCTGAAATCACCAATTGGCCCCAAACTTCCAAAAATATCAATTAAACCCGACTGCAACTCCTGGATTTAATCAAATCAACCCCTAACTTTCAAATTCAACAAATACACCCCATTATTGGTTTGCGGATGTTACATAGATTCTCTAATTTTTGTTCTGACCTTTTCTCCTAAGAGTGTTGGTAGACCAGCAAGAAATTTTTCTTTCCAAAAGGGTTGATTTGAATCTTGCCGGAGTAGGACTCTAGTGAGGAAGGTGTTTTTATACCATTGGAAATCACTTAATTTTTTTACATTTAAGATTTGAAAGGAGTTCAGCATTTTTGTCCCTAAGGACTGAAGGATCTCCTATGAAATGAAGGGTTATAGCTAAGACTAGGGTTGCTATTGCATTTTGTTGTGTGTTTCCAAAATTATCTATAATTGGCATTCCTTCTTCATCTATTTTTATAGCATCAAGAATTTCTCCTCGTTGCTGGTTATTAAGATAGTTATCCCACCATCCTTTAAGCTATCCTGAAAAGCCAGCTATAAGGAGTTCGACTACAGTTTTATCTTCATTACCTATTTGTGTTCTATAGGCATTTGCAGCCATTGTCATTTTTTGGACTTATCATCAATCTTTTGATGGAACTGTACACAAGTTCCATCTATTTATAAAACTTACAAATTAAAAACGGAAGAAGAGTTAAAACAAATAGCTTGCAGTTTATCAAGGTTTAAACTTTGGAATGTAAGAAATTAAAGTGTTTGTTAAGATGCCATAATTATTTGGTTGCCTGATTAAATTTCTCAAAAAAATATGGGGAATTTGTTAAAATATGATGGTTTTGATTAAATTTGACAATCTATACTTTTTTTGCTAACTTTAGTAAAATATACTTTTATATTATATAAACTCCATTATACCCTTAATTTTTAAAATTAACAAATTTCAAAACTTCTATCTCAAATAAAGTTTTACCTTTTTTAATACAAATAATATATACATATATATATATATATATATATTTAAAACCTCAACTATATATCCCAAAATAAATCAATAAATGAAAAAAAATAAAATTTAAAATAAAACATATATAATTTTTTTATCAATAATTAAATATATATATTTAAAATAGATTTTTTATAATAAACAAAATATTTATTGGGAAATAAATGATTATTCAATATATATAATTTTTTCAAAATATATACAAAAACCCGTATTTTAAAAAAATATTTTAAAAATATTAAGTTTCCTTAATTTTAGATTCAGTTTCTATATCTAACAAAAAAAAATTTAAATCAGAATGTTTATTCTAATTTTACTAGAATACATAATCTAAATGTCTTAGAACATGTACAATTGCTAGAATGTGTATTCTAAATTTTGTAGATTCCTAGAATACACATTCTAAATATTTTAGAACATGTATAATTGCTAGAATGTGTATTCTAAATTTTGTAGAATGTGAATTCTAAAATGTTTAGAATATGTGTTCTGAAATCTCTATTCTAAATTTTTTAGAACATGAACAAATGCTAGAATATTAATCTAATTTTTTCAAAATATGTACAAGTGCTAGAATACGTATTCTAACTCTCGGAATACATATTCTAAACTTTTTAGAACAAATTTCATCAAGCTAAAAAAACTACTTAAAACTGCCTAAAATTAAAAAAAAAATTTAAAATTTTTTTTTTATATTGTTTATGAACATGTTTTGACAGTTTTTTTTTTGAAAATTTGTGTTTTTCTATTGCTATGGGCAGTTTTGGAAAAAATGACAATTTACAAAAAAAAATATAGATGGACAAAGTAAAAACTAGATGGCATTTTTAGCCAAATTTCCCAAAAGATATGAAAACCAAAATCTGCTTCTCTTTGTAGAAGACATAATTTATTCTAGAACAACAAATGAATATATTTTTTTTGCAATAGAACACCACCACACTAGCTAACTTCTTATATACTTTAAAAAAAGTAAAAGACATGATATTACTTATGATGGGAATGGCTATAACAACTAGTTTGATTAAAACCTCTTTTCCACTTTTCAATTAAAAACAATTGCAGACCATTCGTTATCTAATAATTCCTTATTTGTGTTATCCGAATTGAACAATCGTAAACCAATTGTATGTACTAAAACCAAAAGGTAGCAAACAAGCAAATACAAATTTTCTATTTTGGTAACCAATCATGTCAAAATTCCTTTTTTATTACGGCATCTAATAATCCCTTATTTGTATTCTTTAATCATTATAATAAAATCACAAATAATTATGTGAAATTACTATTTTAATATACCGATTTCAGTAAATGCACTGAATCCTCAAAACGTAATCAAATAAACCAAAAACACACAAAAACAAGAAACAAAACGCCAGCTAAGCAAACTCCCACGTGGGTCCACTAGGTAAAACAGATTTACCGGCCATGAGTCCGTTGACCAACCAACGACGGTGAACTCCATCGATCTAACGGCGACGACTAACCTCTACAGGACAAAAAGGTTGTCCAGTTCGAGCCCGATGGCTAGGAATAGTGAAATGCCTTAGTCTCCCATTTTGCTCTCTCATGTAACCTTTACACAAGAAAGTCGCCGAGAACTCATCTTCCACCGGACGGTTAACGTCATGAACAAAAACATCAGTTTCACCGTCTTCACGGTTACGAGCCAAAATCCCCGCCGTGTAAATAGCACTCATCCTTCCCGGAGCTTCCTCATGGTAACCAGTCGGAGCATCAACCATGATTAGATCCCATTTGGTCTCGTAAAAATCCGCCGGAAAATCTTTTAACGCAAGATCACATTTTGACTGTCTTGGATCTGACACAGATCTACACTCTTCTGAGCTTCCTAGTTCCATCAACTTGTCTGAATCTTTGACTTTAGTGTCGTAAACGACGTGGTAAGATTCTAAGTTTGGGAATTTTTTTGTTACTATTTCAATCCAAGCCTTGTCTTCTTCAATAAACACTGAAAATTTTGAACATTTCTAATGTGAAATTATAAATTTTTGTTAGATCTGTTGAAAACAGAGGAAACTGTACTTACAAGTACGACCACCATGGTTAAGAGATGCCCACATTAAGCTGTCGTGTCCTAAACCAAAGACAAGGAAGTTACAAGGAGACTTCTTGTCCAAGACTCTCTTTGAAACAGAGATTTCATCGAATGTTTGCTGTGGAGTGACGTTACTGGTGACGTAATGAACCAATGCGTCTGATAATGAAATTGGCATCTTCGTGCATTGTTGTGTTGTTGGACATCCTTCTTGTTTAGTGTGAGTTTCTTCTTCTTCTTGGGAGATATTAGTTTTGGAGATGGGCTTCGAGGAAGAAGAGATGTTTGATCTAGCAAAGTAGATGACTAGAAAGATCAAGATTGAGCAACCGATGAATATGACCTTAAGATTAATGGAAGATTGAGATTTGGCCCTCATTTTTGCGGACTAAAGATTCGATTTTTCGATCTGGGTTTATTGGATCGATGAATGAGAAAGTTGTTTTGACAATGGTGAGAAGTGTAAATGTATATAGAGAGGTTTATGGAATAATGATTGAGGAAGTTGAGGAGGACATGAAAGCTACTAAGGTTGCTGTTCTACCAATACAACAGAAGTTGGTGGTGAATACATATACTAACTAATTTTTTTTGTCAAATAATAATGTGTACAATTATTTTTATATTCATGATAATTGGAAGATGTGAAACGTAATGGGGAGATTTTTGGGTTTAAAAAATTGATGCTTGAAAGAGAAGCATCCGATGGCTAATATTGATTCAGAAACCAGACAGGTGTTAGAAACGAACCAACATGGTGGTTGCAACTTTCTTTTTCCTTGTTTTTTAAATAACCTATGTTGATTTAAACATTACCATTTGTTTGTTTTTATTCGTTATATTGAATTATTGCAAGGGGTGTCTAATTCGTTTTTATTTAACTAAACCAAGAAGTTGATTTTTTGTTTTTTTTTGGGGTCATCTGAGTACTTCATTAAACCATCCTCAACGATGGGGAAACCAAGAAGTTGATTTACCAGAACCAAACCGATCAAACAAAAACTTGATACAGATTTGGACCATTTGGGTTTTAGTTCCCTTTTTTTAATTATAAACCGAGAAATTGTGATTCAAAACAAAACCAAAATGAATTGCGTCCCAAATGAATATGGCATGCCCAATAATGATAAATTTTAAAGAATTTAAAGAAGAAAGTCAAAGAAGTGGCGAGTTTAAGAGTTTAAGTGAGCCACCCATCATAATTAGTCGTTTAGCCCAAGTTTGCTAAGACAAACAAAAAGATTACATCCTACTCCTGCAATATGTTGTTCTATTTCAGAAAAAATATACAGTATTTCACCTACGCTAATAACTCTGTAATTCAATGATTTGCCGCATAATTTAGTTATTGTTTGATTATTCTACCAGTTTATTTTAGCATTGATCAAGGTTCTAAAAATTGACACTTGAAAGACATTTTTCAAATATGAACTTCTTGATCAATGATTAATCCAAGAGGTTTTAATTTATTGTGAGGGTGGTTTTATGTGTTTTTAACACAAGATATAATATTTAAAAGGGAAAATTCTTGAAATTGATCATTTCACAATTTGATTGTGAAAAATATACTTGTAGTATGTGAAATTAAAACATCACGGTACTTTTTTAACAATAAAATTGTGAAATAATCCATTTTGGTATTTTCCTATTTAAAATGGTAAGTTTTTGATTGGTTGGAAATGTCTTATAAGGTTATAAGAAATCAGTTAGTCTAATTCTATTTTAAATCAATATAATTATACAAGATTTCTAACGCATGTTTACATGGGGCATTACAACTTAACACGATATTAGTGCATATCAGAAGAAGATTAATCGAAACAAGAAGACTTACCCATCATAAAAAGAAGTAATCAGCCAAACTACTCGAGGATATAAGTTCTAAATAGTTTAGAACTTGTTTTCCGATTCCTATTGGTGTTTCATTATTCACAATATTGTCTAGTGTGATTGCCTCGAAACTCATAGCATAAGCTATTGAATTCTTCAACTCTTTACGCTAGTCAAGATAATTCTTTCTAAATTCGCATCATCCAACCCCAAAAGACATACAACGAGGGGTGGATCTAATAAAATTATCAATGGATGCACAAATGCTTATAGGAGAAATCGAAACCTTCCACCTCAAATATATAATGAGTCCACTCTTAACCAATTGCGAGTTAATGAACTATATTTTATTGGGTGTATCTGCACCCGCACCTTATAGTGTGGGTCTGTCCCTCCATACAACGATAAATCCTCAAACTTGTGAGTACAAGACTATGAATTCTCTAGTCTCATAGCCAACAAAATCTCATTTTGTAGATCTACTGTGAATATCTCTTAATCGATTGAGCATTTAGACTTTGAGATCCTTCCAATATGTGAATGGTTCACAACTCTCATGCCAGTTACCAACTCAAGAAATCTCTATTGGTGATACTCATCGATGTTAAACGAAATGTTTTTTTCTTTTGTATATTTCCCAGTAGCAAATAATCTTTCAAAATCTTCAACAAAATAATAAAAGTAATAATCTTTCAAAGTCTTGTAATCCAACCAAAAGTGTTTAAACCTTTAAAATTTGGCATCTCGAACTTTTTTTTATCATGATTATCCTAATTGTCTAACCACAAATTAGCCTCATATAGTCGTATGAATCATATCTCATCATTTTTTGGACCATCCTTAATCATAGCTATTTCAAACATATTTCTTAAAGCCATACATATAATTCAGTTCATTTTATCGTTATTAGTTATAATGAAACATCAATTTTACAAGTGAAGAAACCGTTTTTTCTCTCTAGCCATTGGCGATTTCTAAAGCCACCGTTTTCAGTAAACTTTCCCGTTTCACATCCTTGATAAAAATGGTCATTCGATAAATGTTTTGGAAATTTGATAAAACATTTAACGGATGCAATGACATTTTCTGGCGCGATTTGGAAAGTAAAAAAAGCAATGTCAATCTGGCATATTCATCGTATCAAAGTGAAACAAATAGAAAAGAAGAAGGATAATAACATACAATGGTTGTTAGCGTGTAAGGTTTCGTTTTTCTAATACTTTATTTTCAGTAAATGACATATGTATCTGTTTATGTAATAATTTGTAATTTGATGTTTTGTATTCGACTTTGTAATACTCTTTTTATTTCGATATTTTAATGGAATGTTTTTGTCGTAAGAAAAAATTTATTACAAAACAAAAACACCAGAAAAATCATTGAGGATTATAATATCTACCAATCAAAACCCAAGAATTTCGCTATAAATAATAAAAGCATATTCTTTTCACCTTTTTTTTTTTCAATTTGTTTTTCTCTTTTTTGTCTTGTGGCATAAGTTCCTATCAATCGCAGATATCCTCAGCCTCTCTCTTGGATTTCGAACTTTTCCTCTCATCGCTTCTCTAACGAATCAAACTTAAAAACACTTTCGTAACTTCTTCACTCTCTTATCGGAGTTTCCGTCAATGGATCTGTGGACCCTTCAGGTGAAGGACTCGGCGATCCGAAACCCTATCTTCTCCTCTGGGAAAGGATTGATCTTTGACAAATCGCAATCTGGAAAAATCGGTTCCGTTGAGATTAGGTTTCTGAAGCGTAAGCTTTCTTCTTCTGGGTATCGTTCTTTGGTTGTTAGAGCTACATCGAAGAAGAGTAACGATGATTCTTCAGCCTCTGGTACTGCTTCAATTGTTTCATTTGAATACTAAATTTCTGTAATTTGATCTACTTGCATGCGTTCAAAATACTTGTCTTGCTTTGATTTGGTTAGAAATTGGAGATTTTTAGGCATTATGATTGATCAAAGTTAGTAATTTTCAATCTTATATTGTCGGTGAAAGTTTGTGCCTTTAACCAAAAAAATTGGATCTTTAATATGATGCATTTCTTAGCTTAGTTCTTGACACTAGTGTACTTTGTTTAACTAAAGTTATGTGGTTTTGACATATAATCTATTTGAAAGTTATTCTTACAGGATTTGTTTTAAGTGGTTAGTAGCATTGGGTTGGTTATGTTTGTTAGGATCTTCAATGCTTGGAAAATTGTATTTAATTTCATAATGATAAAATTTGAATCATGGTGTCTACTCTTGAAATTTCTCCTTATCTTTTCTGATTCTTACAATTGTGGAGCTGTTTTTGGTTCCTGAAGGAGATGCTTCTCAGGAAAACAAGCCTTCTAATGGCAACAAATCAGGTGATTCTGCAGCTCCGAAATCGTTTGGTCTTAATATGGATTGGAGAGAGTTCAGAGCTAACTTGTTTATGAAGGAGCAGGTAAACCCACTTCTTCTCCTCAAGCTGTAGATATCTTAGATGAAGTTTAGCATTTTATGTATAAGTCAATAGGGTTTACGGTTTGAATGATGTGACAGGAAGAAAAGGCAGAAGCTGAGGGTCATAAATCAGCTACAATATCGCATGAATCAGAACCGACTGGTTTGAAATGGGCACACCCGATTCCCTTTCCTGAGACAGGCTGTGTTCTAGTTGCTACAGAGAAGCTAGATGGTTATAGAACATTTGCGAGAACCGTTGTGCTTCTTCTTAGAGCAGGAACAAAACATCCACAAGAAGGGCCATTTGGAGTTGTCATCAACCGTCCTCTTCATAAAAACGTCAAGCACATGAAATCAACTAAAACCGAGCTCGCTACCACGTTTTCAGAATGTTCTTTATACTTTGGTGGACCTCTTGAAGCAAGCATGTTCCTGTTGAAGACCGACGATAAAACCAAGTTACCTGGGTTTGAAGAAGTTATGCCTGGTCTTAACTTTGGTCTTCGAAATAGCTTGGATGAAGCTGCAGTACTTGTAAAGAAGGGAGTTCTTAAACCACAGGACTTTAGATTCTTTGTTGGTTACGCTGGTTGGCAGCTAGATCAGCTCAGAGAAGAGATCGAATCAGATTACTGGCATGTTGCTGCTTGCAGCTCAGATTTAATATGTGGAGCTTTATCAGAAAACTTGTGGGAAGAGATTTTGCAGTTAATGGGCGGTCAATACTCGGAACTTAGCCGAAAACCGAAGCTGGATATCTAGAAGTTATGTTTGAAATTGATACTAGTTTCTAAGAGACCTTGAGGCTTTTTATTACCTACATATATATTTTCTCTGTTTAGCCAAATGTATAGCATACTTCGCTGGCTTGTATGTAAGAATGATGCACTTCTATGCTATTTAATAAAGATTTGCTTTCTGAAAACCCCTATTATGTATTCTGCATTTATTAAACTAAAAAAAAGTTCTAAATCTATAAATTGACTTGCACTACTAGAACCAGTAGTTCTAAATACACATTTGTTTGCTTCCACCTAACCAAAAGAAAAGAGCAGAGCATGAAACAGATGTTGGTATGTGCAAAGACTGCATAATAACAGATCTTTAGCAGGCAAATCTCCAGCTAAAAAGTTTTGGTTTTTTCTCTTGTTCCACGCTTTCAACTAAGCACATGCTTTGACTGAGATATCTTTGTTCTTCTTGGTAGCAGATTTCTCAAGGCGGGATTTGCGTAAAGCTTCTTGGATTTGTCTCTCGTGATCTTTCATCATGTCTTCAATGTTACCACCAGGAGGCATCAAAGGACCTGAATAGTACCTTCTGCTCTTCTTGCGCATGTATGTCTGAGAAACCACCATATCAAGAAACATCTCAGAAAGTCCATCATCTAAAGGAGAAAGAGTTAATGAGTTGTTCACTTACCTTTGTGGGTCCTCTTGTGGCTACATTTTCCTTTTGTGAAGAGCTAGATAAGTAGTCTCCCATTGTAACAAGCACGTTGTTTGACCGGCTAGCCTTCACTTCTCCTACATTGCTCCTGGAGCTTTGATTCGTAGTCCATGCTGCGGTTGCCCTCGGATGGACCACTGAATTGGTATCGGAAAAGTGCTTTTCTCTGTCATATCTTCCATTCTCTTTCTTGAACGTTGGGGTGTTGATTGAGAGATTTGAATGCCCTGAAGCAATGAACTCAGGTGTTGCCTTGGAGTCTCTTGAACCTCTTCTCACAGATTCGTGTCCACGCCACTTCCTAGCTTCAGCTTTTTTCCTGAAATTTTCAAAATGAGAAGCTTGTTTAGGAATCTCTCGCCTGCATCATTTGTGGACGAATAGGTAATCTCCTTGCATACTCACCTTTTTGCTTCTTCGCCTCGAACTTTTGCATCGAGTTCCTTGCTTGGCGGATACTTAGGCAAACTTGATATGTGACAAGGGAGTGGCTCAGTTGTAAAAAACTATAGAGATGAATGAGAGATAATCATTGATCAGTAATCTTCAGAAGGCGGATCAAGAAACGTTAGTAAAGAAAATGAGTGCTCTTCTCATTACCTCACTCAATAGAGTCGAAGAAGCTGAGAATCTTTTCTCTGGTTCAACAGATAGAAGCTTGTCAAGGAGATCTAGAGAAGAAGATGGCAAATTCTTTAACGTCTCTAGAAGGACACGCTTATAAGGATGTTGCGGTTTGTAACTTGTCGCCTGTGGGAACTTTGTGGTTTCCCAGAAATCTTCGGATGGTGAACCACACAGCTTAAAGATCTTATGAATTTGCTCCACCTTGAATATAAAAATCAGTTGAAATCAAATGGGAATAATAGGCTGAAGCAGTATGCATTCAAAAAACTCACCTCTGTTCTTCCCGGCATGATTGGTTTACCTACACAGAGTTCTGCTAGAATGCAGCCAACGCTCCATAGATCAATGGCAGGTCCATAAGCTGTAGCCCCTAGTAGAAGCTCAGGAGCTCTATACCACAAGGTGACTACACGGCTAGTCAGTGGTTGATCTTGACCTGGCTGATAAAAGCTCGCCAGACCGAAATCTCCAATCTTGAGAACTCCATCATTGTTTATCAAAAGATTTGAACCCTTGATGTCACGGTGAAGGATTCCACGGCTATGGCAATGCTCGAGTCCACAAAGCAGTTGTTTCATAAAACACTTGATCTAAACACAAAGAAAAAAAACAAGTGAGTTCATTGGCCAGAAGAGAACACAACACAATGAATTGTAGAGTTTTGAAAGCAACCTGTGGTTCAGTGAACTTGACACCAGGCCTAAGAGCCAAACCTGAAAGATCATGCTCCATATACTCAAACACAAGGTGCAAGCTACCTGATAGCTTTGAAGTGACAAGACATTGAAGCTTCATAATATTCGGATGATCGAGTTTTCGTAAAATGTTGATTTCTCTAGCCATAAACCTCACACTCTCTGGATCCATATTAGCAAACCTCACCTTCTTCATCGCCACTATCTTGCCAGTCTCACGATCTCTAGCTTTATACACAACGCTATAAGTCCCTTGTCCAATCTATAAAACACACAATACTCATATCAATACAATCTACTAAAAATGACTAACAGAAAATGAAAAAGATACTAACTTTATCAAGCTTCTCAAAGGAATCTGCACGACGTGGAACCCAACCTTTAATGGCTTCACCAGCAACAGAAGTTAACCAATAAGGCCAACCAGCAGCAATAAGCTCAGCTTCAGCGCTACGTGGAACATTAGAAATAATCAATCCTCCTCCTTTGCCATTATCTGAAACTCTTCTTCCTCGATGAGACCTTGAAGGTCTCTCAACAATCACAGTCTTACCATCATGACTATCATCTATAGGAACAATCAAACCACTCGCTCTTCTTCCACCACCAGAGCTTCCATCAACAGCTTTATGCGAAAAATCGTCTTTGTTTGAAGACAAAGGAGTAATCAATTGAACAGAGGAAGATTTGTTCCAATACTCATTAGCTTTCTCACGATGATGATAAGCAACATCTTCTTCTTCTGTTGCTCCTTTTGAGCAAATGCAGCCCATGATTCTACAAATCTTCCTAACTACTACTCTATAATGATTTAACACATGGAATCATTACCAAAGATCGAATCTTTATTATCCTGATTGATCCCTAAGCATCAAAAACCCAGGAATCTTCAGGGTTTTATCACAAAGTCTCTGTTTTTGAAGCCAGAAACCAAAAGGGTTTATTCTAAACCCCAAAAAGATTGTGAATTTTAAAGAAAGAACAACAAAACAAACAAAGGAACGATTCAAGAGACCAATAAAGTTGGGGCTTTTTTGTTTGTTCTTGCTGGGGTTTGCAGCAGAGGTTCGAGGAAAACGGAAAATGCGGGGGAAAATAAGGAAAAAAAGAGAGAAGGAAAGAAGAATGAGACGAGATATGGTTTGTGAAAGAGTAATATCAGGAGAGCCCTTGATTTTTGGGACAACACAGCTCACAAGGAATCGTTATCTTCTTTCTTTATAAATAGTCCCAAACTGTTTGCATGAAGTTTGGGAGATTTTTATCTGTGTTCTTAAAGTTTATACAAGAGAAATTTCAACTATATATATCCTATTTAATGGTATAATATTTCAGAATATCCTTTATTGTACTAATTAGTCGGATAAATTCTAAACCGGGATCCAAATTAAATACAAAATTTGAAGAAAATCGGATTTTCTTTCCATTTTTTATTTTTAGAATCTTTAACTGTCTAACCTCTGATTGATGGAGACAGAGTCATCACTCATCAATCATTCAACCCACCATATGGTTGGTCCAACAAAATATTTCCTCCCGATAACAGTACCTCTATAAATTAATACTTAATAAATTAATAAACACTATAAAATAATAAAATTTGTTGGTTCCAAGTCGGGTAGCTGTAAAAATGAACAAAATTTGATAAGATAATAAGTTAATAATTTTTTTATAATCTCTATGTAAATATATGGTCTCATTAGTAACATACATTAATAATCATGTAAATTTTCATATATATATATAGATATAATATACTTTTAGTATTTTTAATGAATTTATGTTAGAACTCATCACTAACTTTTTTATATAGGAAAATATTATGTTGTATTTTAAACTATCTTATTGTTATAACATATATAAATTTGTCATAAAAATAATTAAAAAATTTAATAAGTTTTTAAAACTCTAAATATACATAATTTTTATTTTTATAGTCGTATAAGCTGTTTAAATACAACAATTGAGCTCACTAATCATAAATTTAAATTTATGTTAATCGTTTATATAAGTGAATTTATATATATTATTTGTTATTTATTATCAAAATAATTTGATTTTTCTTTTAAATTTTAAAATTTCAAGTCCAAAACTATTAAAATTTATAATATCTAGAACATTAATTTTATTTAGATCAAATTGTTTAAATTTATGTATCTTTATTTTTTTTATCAAAACTCTTTATAAATTAATAAATATTAATTTATAGATAAATTAATATCATTATAAATTAATAAAATATCATGATCCCAACATTATTAATTTATAGAGGTTTTACTGTATTTACTAAAATTTTGGGGTATTACATTATATAGAATCTCTAATTAAATATATATATATATCTTATTATATAAATTTGGGTTGCACTCATGAGATGCCGACATGTGTCAAAATTCTAATTCACAAAATCATGACTCGTGTCACAGATAATTCAGATTTTGCCAGATGTCAAATTCATAATTTATCTAATCAATAACTAAAATTAAGCATATTTTTTACTTCTTTTCCTAAAATAATTTAAGATATTTTATTAACTAAATTTATTTTATTTTTAAAGTTTAGAAAACCCATCCATTGGACGGTTCCTAATCTAGTATATATATAATTATCTAATACGGTAGAATTTGAGACATCTCATAACTTAAGATTTGTTATTTTATTATATGTACAACAAAAATTGTTAAAATTTGATAATATACTAGATTAGAATCTGTCCGTTGGGTGGGTTTTGTTTTTACAATTAATTTTTTTAAAAAAATTATTTCAACAAATTTTGAATGAAAATTTTATTTTGGCTCTGATTGGCTAAAAGAAATTGTAGATGAGCCCATAATAAGTAGATGAAACAAACAATTATTGTGATTTTATAATTTATTGAAAATTTTCATGCAATTAATTAATTATTAGTAAATATAATGATAACTTATTATAAATAAATTTATTTGTTCGTGGATCAACCTATTTAACTAGTTGATCCATAAAATTAAATAGATGTATATATTAATTTGATCCATTAAATTTTATAGATTCAAGTGTTAATCTAGTCTATTTAGTTTATAATTTATTTAACACTCAACCAATTAATATAATGAATTGAGTTGGATTATACAAAAATATTTTTCTTTCGTTCAAATAATTAATTAGAAGCATGTGAAAAACATTTATTGGAGTATAAATAATATGAAAATAGAAAACAAAATCTAAATTTGAAAAAGAAAGTTTAAATTTTATTGACGATTAAATAATCAGACTTAACATGTATTAAAAATAGAAAGTAAAAAGTATATGTTTAATCATTTTTTTTGTTTTCCTTTTTGATTAAGAAAAAATAATAACATTAATTTTTTCTACACTTGTCAGAATATAATCGATTAACTGACATGTGTTGTGATCTTGTTAATTATAATTTGACATGTGTGGAACTCTTGTGAAATAAAGTAAAAACAAAATTGAAAAGAAAAATTTAACTTTTATTAAAAACTAAATAATAAGACTTAACATGTATTAGAAATAAATAAAAAAGTAAAAATTATCTATTTTATTATTTCTCTATTTTTGTTAGTTTTTTTTAGTAAGGAAAATGATAGCATTAGTTTTTTACATGTGTCCGAATCTGATCGATCAAGCGACACGTGTCGTGATCGTGTTAATTATAATTTTGATACTTTCGAGCTCTATATAATAAGATATACTAGATTCGAACCTGAGGTACACTACTGGTTAATTGTTTTAATATAAATATATTATACTTTTTACTAAATATCTGTATTTTATTCTGGTAAGTTAATTTACTATTTTTGTGTTTCTTTATGGTTTATAAATATTTTTTGTTTAACATAAATTTATATTATTTTTTACGGTTTATAATATGTTTCAAACCTATGCCAAATCAATTATATTATTTATTTTTATTGAAATAATTTAGAGCAAATCCAACCGAATTAAATATTAAATTAATCAAAATAAAAAAATTCTTAATTAAATGAAAACCAAAACATGTATCGACATCATCTATCAATACAAAAAAAAAATAAGGAGATTAATCGCTTTTGGTGGTCTTTTATAACTCATGATGTCATACAGTTATATCGTTTTTTACCATATCAGATTACTAATTAAAAAATAAATTTTATTATATTGATATATATATATATTATTTTTAGTATATATTATATGATTAGTTATCCAATATTTGTCTTAAACCTGTCATGTCTAGTACTCGTCGGAAACTTCTCATCCTATAACCAATCTTTGTTAAATAATTATCCATTTTGGATTGGTAATTTTAATCTATTTATATTAAAAATTATTTATTATAAATAGGTAGCTCTATATGTATATCTTATTTTATAAACTTGGGTTACACTCACGAGAAGCCGGCACGTGTCAAAATTATACTTCATGAGATCATGACACGTGTAAAATAATTATTTCCTTAATTAAAAAGGAAAAACGAAACAAAATAAAATAATAATAATCAAATAGATAAGTCTTTACTTTATATATTCTACATATTATTTATTTAATTAAAAAACCAACAAAAAAGAAGAAAGGTAAAATAGATAATCAAATCGATAATATTTATTTTCTATTTTTTACATATATAATTTTGAACATATGTTTTAGATATTTTAAATTAACCTTAAATAAAAGTTTATATTTTATTCATTTAAATCTATAATGAATTAGGTTAAAATTTTAGATAATGTATATTTTAAGAGCAATATGTATATTTAATTAAATATTTACCTAAATTATTTTGTTAATAAAAAAAAACCCCAAAAAAGAGAAAAATAAATAAATAATAATTTAGATAATTTATACTTTCAATTTTTTCTAACACATATTCAATCTTATTATTTCCATAAAATTTAAAAAATTCCAAATTTTGATATTTAGATTTCCCTATTATTTAGAATCCAATAAAATTTTACACACGTATCTAATTGTTTTAACCTAAAACTTTGATTGACAATAATTCAAACTAATTAGTTAAGTGTTAAATAAACCATAGAGTAAATTGATTGAATAAACTCATAAATGCATCCAATTAATGGCTTGAATCAACAAATAAATCTATTTAATTTCATGGATGAAATAGTTAAATAGTTAATTATATAAATAACTTTTTCTCTAACTAAAAACAATTATTTTTCTTTTCTAAAACATATTTTAAGATACATCACCTATATTTTTGTTTAAAATTTTTTTACCTAAATTTAATTTATTTACAATGTTAGTTTTCCAAGTTTCATGTTTTCTTACTAAATTACTAATAGTTTTTTTAGTTTGTTTTTTATTATTTTTATAATATTTATTTTATATGGATATTTGTTTGATATGATGTATATTTTTTTTATATAAAATTGTTTTCTTCTATTAATTTATATGGAGTATACATAAGGTTATAGTAAGATTTTAATATGATTGAACATCTAGATAAGTTGTATAGTAAAATCAAAATGTGTAGGAAGAAAATCTGATTTAACAAAGAGAATAATCGGTATTGACAAAAAAGTTTGCAGGATGATAATTAGAATCCAAATAATAATCTAATAACATTTGATATATTTTACCCGGGAATATGCGGGTCCTAAACTAGTAACATATAAAGGATTAACGTAAGAATATTGAAAACAATAAAATAAATTTAAACAGAATACAATATTAAATCTAAATTATGTCTAATCTAAACACCAATTACATTATTGTTTTCAATTATATTAACCTATTTTTACCTATTAAACACCAATGAATAATATTAATATTAAACATGATTTTTTTCTAAACACCAATAAATAATAGTAACATTAGTTTGGCCTATGTTATTAAACAAGTCATATGACATCAATGTAAACGTGCATTGGATAATTAATATTATATATGACTTACCAAAAATAAAAATTGAAAAAATTGACATAATTCATCAACATTTTAAACTTTTAAAACTAAAAATATTTATAAAAAATGAACAATACATCTGCGTGTTGCGCGGGTTCTTTCCTTATATATATATATATATATAAATAAAAACTCAAAAGGAAGTATATATATATATATATATTCATCAATATTATAAAATTACTTATCTGTCCATTTTGGGAGAAAAACTCATCCTATCTCGTATCACTCAGAAGCTTTATGTCCCATAACTGATCTATTTAATATAATTACATATTTTAGATTGATTATTTTAATCTAACGCGTAAGCAATTGAGTAAGAAGTTACAACAACATATCTGTATAGTGATTTTACAAACTCATTGATCATTATGATATTTTAGATTATTTTAATTGTATTTATATCCTTTATAAAAGAAATAAAAAAATTAGTGTAACGTTAGTTGCATTTCATAATAACTACCTCAAAAAATATCTTTCAAAATGTACTTCTCAAATAATAATATAGAGATTTCTTGTTTTATAAATCTATGTTGAATTGTTAACTTTTTTATGTTTTTAAAATATATAACTAATTTCCAATTTTAAATTTTTATCTAAACAAACGTATTAATATATATTTAATATATTAATTATTTAAATCAAAGATCTTGATGACTTAATATTTAAACAAAAACATGTCTATGTAAATCAAATATTTAAGAGATTTAATTGAATTGAAAAGAAATAATTATTGTTAATGTAATTATTATGAAAAATATAAAAGGAAATACAAAATATTTTTGGTTCCTTAAACATCTTTGTACTATTTTTTAACAACTCTTTTATTTAAAGACATAATTTGGGTCAATTTCAAAGTTTTCTTTTAAATGGTCCTATTTTCTATATATTTTAAAGTTTTATAGAATTTAAATATTATTAATTTTTAAAAACTTTTATAGAGTTTAAATATTTTTAAAATTTTTATAGAGTTAACTATTATTAATATTTTAAAAATTTCCAGAGTATAAATATTTATATATTTTAAATTTTAAATTGGTTCAACTAAAACTGGATTAAACCGAATAAAACTTTTAAATTTGAACGCATGATAAGTAAAGCTTATTTTATCTGGAATCATTTTGGTCTTTTTAATGATATGTCTCTGAATCATTGCCTAAATGTTTTAGCCTATGTGGAGCGTAGAACATAAAACTTTCTTCATCAATTGAGTAATATATGTTTGTTTTTAAAAATTTGAATCACAACATATGCACAAAAAAATTAAGCTTTTTATTTATTATATGTATTATATAATCATTCAAAATAACTTGAACTTAAAATCAAACAAAGATGATAGAAGAATCATAATTCATACTATTAAATTGCAATATTAGATAAGGAAATAATTGTGTTTGGTTGTAAGGATTTGTAATATTAGACTAGATTTGAACCCGCGGTCCACCGCGTGTTAATTGTTTAGTTTTTTTTTACTGTTTATAAATATTTTGATTTTTAACTTATTAATTTAACTTGCCATGTCCTATATGTAATTTTAACTTGCTATTTTTTATTACTGTTTATAAATACTTTTATTTTATTCATTTAATATATTTTTGTATTTTTTTTTGTTTATAATATAAATATATTAAACGTGGTTTCATCATCGAATTGTAGTGTTCCCATGTATTAATATAAAATGTATGTTGTTTGATTAAAATATAGAAATGCTTGAAAACATACGTGAAAAGATTTGCGTAAATTTTGGTTTGTTATTTAATTTATTTTATGTTTTTTCTAATTTATATCTTTATTTTTATTTGTGTCATATTTAGATCCGCTGTTAGTATAGTAAATCCGACGATCTTGCACTAATATGTATTAAATTCCAAAAAAACTTACCAACAAAATCCACATTGACTCATGATCAAATATTATTGGCCAAACTAAACGACTTTAAAAAGAAGTGCTTAGTAAGAAGTAACCCCTGAAGGTCCAATAGACCAGAACTGGTCAATTAAACATATCATTTTAAACGGGAACCTATGGATAAATGCATAGATCGAAAGATTGGATCCCTAATTTTGATCCAAAAAATAAAAATTATTGTATTTTACTTTAATTTAAAATAATTTAATTTACTTTATTTGTTTTCTTTTCGATTGAGTAATTTATGTCCAATTTTCAAAATTTAAATCACAACATATGTAGAAAAAATCTAAAATTGTATTAATTATATGTATTATAAAACAATTCAAAAATAATTTAAAAATAAGATCAAATAAATGTGTAAGGAGATTTATACTTTTTCAGTATATTGGTTTAAATTGGGTAAAGAGATTTTAGGAAATTTGAAATTAGTGTTAGCTTCTATACTATTTAAATCTTTAATATTTATTTTTATTATATATAAAATTTTTTGGATGTAAAAATAAGTGAAGAGGTGCTTGGAAACAATGATAGCTCAAATGTACTTCACTTTTAATAGTATAGAGATAAGAAAATAAATAATGTTTGGATACAAAACTGAAAGTATTTTATTTAAGTACTCTTGGAAATCTTTGTGGCAACACGTCCACGAGTACCTCTTTTAAAATATTATAGAGATAATTTGGATCAATTTCAAAGTTATATTTTAAATGGTCATATTGTCTATATATTTTAAAATTTTATAGAGTTTAAATATTATTAATTTTAAAAAACTTTCATAGAGTTTAAATATTATTAATATTTTAAAATTTTGATAGAGTTTAAATATTATTAATATTTTAAAATATTTATAGAGCTTAATTATTTATATATTTTTAAAATTTAAATTGGTTCAATTAAAACCGGATTAAACCGAATAAAACTTTAAAATTTGAACGCATGATAAGTAAAGCTTATTGTTCATTCGTATTTGAAATCATTTTGGTCTTTTTAATAATATGTCTTTGAACCATTTCCTAAATGTTTTAGCCTATATAGAACGTAGAACACATATTTTTTTTCATCGATTGAGTAATATATGTCTGTTTTAAAAAATTTGAATCACAACATGATTAGAAAAAAATCGAAATTTTTTTATTAATTATATGTATTATATAATCATTCAAAGTAATTTAAAAATAAGATCAAACAAACGTAATAGAAGAATCATTATTCATACTATTAAATTACAATATTAGATAAAGAAATAAATGTGTTTGGTTGTAAGGATTTGTAATATCTACTTCTACTACACTATTAAAAAAGAGTCAATTTAAGAGGATGTTTACAAACACTCATATTAAAATAAATAAACCATGATTAATGTTATATGTGTATCCAAACAGATTAAAACAATAATATTATGGAAACTAACATTGATTATAATTTATCTAAAATCTTTCTACCTAATTTAAATCAATGTATTAGAAAAATAAGTATGATTCACATTTCACTTTTATTTGATCTTATTTTCAAATTATTTTGAATTAGTACATAATGAATTTAAATAATAAAAGTTTATTTTTTTCTACATATGTTGTGACTCAAATCTATTTTTTTCAAAAAATTACATATCGGTTTTTTGCAAGAAAAGTTTTAAGTATTCATTTTGATTGAAAATTATGGATTTGCAATTTGTTAAAAAAATTACAGAGTCAATTTTTTTTCAGGAACCGGATTAGTTTTGGCGAAAAAAGTAATTATACTTAAGATTGACAATTATATTGGTTTTCATTTAGTTATGATTTTTTTTCAATTAGTTTAATTTTTATAAACATTGAAGAATCCAAAAACTATAATTTATATCAAAATAATTGACATGCGGGCATGAATCTACTACTATTATTACTAAACATGTTTCCAAACATACCTACTAAATTAAATAACAAATCAAAAATCCAAACAGATTAAATTAGCAATATTATAAAAACTAACATTGATTTTAAATTGCCAAAAATCAATCTACCTAATTTAAATCAATATATTGGAAAAATGATTATGATTCTCATTTCACTTTTACTTGATCCTATTTAAAAATTATTATAAACTATTATATAATGCATAGAATTAATAAATTCTATTGTTTTCAACATATGTTCTGATTCAAATATATTTTAGGTGGAAAAATTACAGATGCATTTTTTGCAGAAAAATTTATAAGTAACAAATATTTATATTTTGTAGAGATTTCAAATAAGATAGGTTTTAAAAATAAACATATATTACTTAATCAATAAAAAAAAAGTTAATGTTCAACGTCTCATATCAATATAAGTGTCAATCAGGCCTGTAAAACTGCAAGCTAGGTCTAAGTAGATCTATCATGGGGTGAAATTATTTTATACCCATTAAAAAGCGGATAATATGGATAATCTAATAGTGCACTGCAGATTTGGCAGACTTTGTCTGCGAATTGGCAGATAGATCCCCAAACAACCAATTTTTAATAAAATAAATAAGTGATATATATATATATTAATAATTATATATAGTTGATAAAATATAATATGTGATATATTTAAAATTTTAAGAGTTTATATATATAAACTTAGAATATTTACAAAAAGAGAATATTAAAAATATTTCTTTTAAAAAGTTATTAATTTAAATTTTTTAAAAGATTTGAATTATTTAAAATTATAAAAAATTAGAACTGCGGGCCGGTATGCCAACCCGTTAGATATAGCAGGACAGACTTCGACATAAGAACAATTTATAAAATATTAAAATAGGTATATACGTTAAAAAATAAACAACACTAACACTATAATTTAATGAAGTTAAAACTACAAATAACGAAAAGAAATTAATTATAAAAACTAAACGAAAAAATCTAAAAATCTAAAACTTATCTGCAAAATTGTACACAAAATATTAAACTGTAAAATATAAATATTTGTTATAATGTTTAAGAAAACATTCACATGCACAAAAGATTAAAATGGATATATACGTTAAACAACCAACAACACTAACACTTTATAATTTAATAAAGTTGAAATTGCATATCTAAAAGAAAATTAGTTATAAAATCTACACGAACAAAATCTAAAAATTAAAAAAGTATTTTAAAAATTGAACACACAATATTAACCTGTAAAACATAAATTTTTGTTATAATTATTAAGAAAATATTGACTTGTGGTGATGTGATCTTCCCAAGGAATCGACACTTTCGAGGGGTAAAACAAAAGAAAGGATAGATGGATAGAAAAATGGATCGAATGGTCGCACAGGAGATGCGGAATAGCTCCTGATATACCTCAATGCCTCCTAGGATATGACACACCTAGACAAGACAAGGTTTGATTCCCCGGATATGACACACCGAGATGAATCGAGTTGATCGTTGGATATTACACACCAAACAATCGAAAAGTTCTAAAAGAACTAAAGAGAATCACTCTCAAATTTGAAAAAGAAAAGTTGGATGATTTTATTCACGAACTCGGCATTGTTTAAATAGCAAGAAGAAGTATAAAATATCTAACCAATATTAATTGCTGAATTAACTAAAAATATTAAAACTAAAAAAATAAAAATTATCTCTTGATCTTCTTGAACTTCAATCCTACGAAATGGACTCCTTTTTGGGCCAAGAAAACCTTCTTAAGGGCTTAGTAGATGTTCCAGGATGCCAAACATAATTTTGTAATCTCTTAAACGGACTGGGCTTTGAGTTCTTCAAGTACAGCACCAGGTTGACCCCTGAGTTGGGCTGTGCATCATGATCTTTGGCTCAGTCGTGCAATAGGGCCTGAAGCAGATCCATTGACTTGTAAAATTCATATCTCCCAAGTCTGAACCGATGTTGTTGTGATTCCAATTTTCACAAATCCTCTGATGATTCAAGATTCCAGAATAATTTGTTTCATAGCTTGAATCCTTCTGGTTTGGTTGGAAATAAGTATTCAACGCACGTATGTCTGAATCGCGTAAGCTGGGAATCACTTGACTTGGAAGTTGAATAACTTCTTCACCTGAACTCGGATTGGACCGATTCCACTTCGATGTAAACCTCTGATGAGTTGAAATTATAGTCCAAGTGGTTGTTGAAATGGGAAAATTTAGCTTGGACTTCATTTGGTCTGAACAAGGCACGCGGGTCTTCTCGGATGATTCCATGATCACATCATACCCCTCCTCTTGAAAAAAAAGATTTGTCCTCAAATCTGGGTACCTGGATCAAATGGATAGCTCAAATCTTCCATGAGTTTAAGATAGCTAACCTTTGGTACCTTAATTACCCTTCTTCCATCTATGATAAGGCTGCAGACCTTTCCTCGCAACAAGCATCTCATGTGAAACAAATTTCCCCTCTGTTCTTGTTCATTAGCCTTAGCGTTAAGACTCAATGATCTTCTTGCCACCAAAAGGTTTTCCTTAATTGGTAGCTCCTCACAGCCTTCTTCTACTTTCAAAACAGAATCACTTTCTACCACCACTTCCTCATACTTCTCAATGCAAAACGAAATCAGTACCTGTTTTGTAGCCTTCACTTCACCATTATCATTCAGCCATTCTAACTCGTAAGGCTTCGAATACCTTCTGGTTTGAACACTCAAATTTTTGACTAGTGTAGTGCTTGCAACTTCTCTTCCAATGAACAGCTTGAAATCTCGATGTTTTTCTCCTTCAATGTTCCGGATTGGTTCTGTTTTGCTTAGCTGGAAGTGTGGCAATTGCTTCTCTCTATTTGTCTTCATAATCTCAGCCAGCAAACTAGTAACTTTGTTTTCTGGTTTTGAAAATGCTGAATCTCCAAAAACAAAATCCACTTCTTCCACAACCTTAAATTCCAAAGTGTTTGAATCAGGTGTAGACATTATGGAATACCTCTCTGTGAATTCATCAGCTGAATCATATATGCTCCCTAGACTTTGCTTCATGGCTTCCTCCTTTTTCTCCGACGAGGACAATGAATCAAAAACCACTTCGGCTTCTTTTGATTCTATCTCTTCCTCAGTTCCTAGCTCGCCATCATCTCTAGGCACCATTGCTTTTTGATCTTCTACAATATTTGCCCTGATCATATGAGTCTTCAACTCCTGAAAATAATCCTCTACACTTTGTTTGCCTTGAGATAACCTACAGCATTTTTGGGTAGCTCTAATTGATAATGACTGGGCACAAAACGTCTCCTCATCACAGATTTCATCTTAGCCCATGAATCAATGGGATACTTGCTATTTTTCCTCCGATTTGTCACCAACTGATCCCACCAATTAATAGTATAATCACAAAACTTAGTGGCTGCAACTCGTACCTTTATGAACTTCGAATAATTTTGACAAGCAAAAGCAAGCTCAGTCTTTTTCTCCCACTCCAAGTAAACATCCGGATCATTTTTTCCATGAAATTGTGGTATTTTCAGTTTCAGACCATTGATATTGTCATCATTGCGGTCTCTTGCTTCTCGATCACGTCTAGGTCTCCGATGAGGCATATTGGAGATTCTGCTACCTCCACTGTAGTAATATTCTACCTCCTCATCTCTTTCTTGTCTACGTTGCTCTCTTCTTCCCCTAACAACAATTTCCCGAGTTATCAGTGTTGGTAGTGCTTCAGTTTGTCCTTGGACAGATTCTTGTAACTTATCGATCCTCTCATGAACTGCACCCAACTCTGTCCTCAGCATGCGCCTCATTTCTCCCATGATAGCTTGTAGCTCCAGATTAGGACATCTAGAAGCACCCGTACTATTGGAATTATCAGACTTATCTCCTTCATTCGACATCTTGTAATTTTTCCTTGCAAAAATGGTTAGTAATAAAAGCTCACAAAATATTTTTCTCTCAAGTGTTTCGCTCAGCTCTCAACAATGATCTCTCTGGTAGTGAAATCTCAATCGGTTCTTATCAAACTAAATAATCAAACTCGGTGGAAAACCAACAAACAAGCAGAACATGTGATTTAAAATAGAAAGACAAGATGATTTAGGAACAGAACAGACCAGATCACGATCAAACTAAGATGTTTTTAGAATAAAGAGGAATCAGAATAGAAGAAAAACCAGAAAATTTTCGATCAAAGGATGAACAGATCGGATTGATCTCCTTTTTTTTTTTGATAAAAACGTAACTGACACGAAACTGATCAAACAAGGAGTTAATCAGTCTCTTTTGGGTGTTTATAATAATTTTTTTTTTTTGACTGAAGATCGGAATAATCAAAGGAAAAGAAAGATAGCAACAGAGATGAATGATGGTGGAAAGGTAAGAAGATGATAGAAACAAACTACCAACTCGAAAATGTGCTCTGATACCAAACAATGTGATCCTCCCAAGGAATCGACACTTTCGAGGGGTAAAACAAAAGAAACGATAGATGGATAGAAAAATGGATCGAATGGTGGCACAGGAGATGCAGAATAGCTCCTGATATACCTCAATGCCTCCTAGGATATGACACACCTAGACAAGACAAGGTTTGATTCCCCGGATATGACACACCGAGATGAATCGAGTTGATCGTTGGATATTACACACCAAACAATCGAAAAGTTCTAAAAGAACTAAAGAGAATCACTCTCAAATTTGAAAAAGAAAAGTTGGATGATTTTATTCACGAACTCGGCATTGTTTAAATAGCAAGAAGAAGTATAAAATATCTAACCAATATTAATTGCTGAATTAACTAAAATATTAAAACTAAAAAAATAAAAATTATCTCTTGATCTTCTTGAACTTCAATCCTACGAAATGGACTCCTTTTTGGGCCAAGAAAACCTTCTTAAGGGCTTAGTAGATGTTCCAGGATGCCAAACATAATTTTGTAATCTCTTAAACGGACTGGGCTTTGAGTTCTTCAAGTACAGCACCAGGTTGACCCCTGAGTTGGGCTGTGCATCATGATCTTTGGCTCAGTCGTGCAATAGGGCCTGAAGCAGATCCATTGACTTGTAAAATTCATATCTCCCAAGTCTGAACCGACGTTGTTGTGATTCCAATTTTCACAAATCCTCTGATGATTCAAGATTCCAGAATAATTTGTTTCATAGCTTGAATCCTTCTGGTTTGGTTGGAAATAATTATTCAACGCACGTATGTCTGAATCGCGTAAGCTGGGAATCACTTGACTTGGAAGTTGAATAACTTCTTCACCTGAACTCGGATTGGACCGATTCCACTTCGATGTGAACCTCTGATGATTTGAAATCATAGTCCAAGTGGTTGTTGAAATGGGAAAATTTAGCTTGGAATTCATTTGGTCTGAACAAGGCATGCGGGTCTTCTCGGATGATTCCATGATCACATCATGCGGTGTACTGCGGGTACAAACTCTAGTTAGATAAGAAAATAAATAGCGTTTGGATGCAGAGCTGAAAGTATCTCATTTAAGTACTCTTGAAAATCTGTTTGGCAATAGGACCACAAGTACTTCTTTTTTAATAGTATAAAGATATATTTTTTTTAATAGCAGGAGGTTTTGGGCCAAAACCCGTAATCATCCATAATCCCCCCAAACTCGAAACTACAGCATATATAATATTAGTTAAAGATATTTACTAACATTGTGTAAAGATATTTACTAACAATGTGATCTATAAATTTATTCCCACTGATTTTCTCTATTTGTTTCTCTCATTCTATGTGCACAATTGTTTATGGCTCTTCAAGAATATCACGAGACTTTCTCAGAGAATCCAAATCTTATATAAGCGTTACATTTTCATGAACTCATAAGATCAATACTTTGAGGTAAATTTGCTAAAAATGCACATTTTATTCCGAGGAACAAGAAAACTTTGTTTTTTCAGTAAATCTTATTTAGCTTTCAACTCTTCAAAAAGTTATTAAAGAGTTGGAGTTTTTTTCAGAAGTGTCCTAACTTCTCAACAAGCTTTTTCTCTATTTCCATCCTCTTCTTCATCAACAAACCGTAAGTTGAAGCAATATTCGCATCTCCTGCTTTAACCTTAAGCTTGCAGTTTAGAGATGTCTTCTCTAATCTCCCCTCGTAAAGATATGAAATGGGAACAAAGCTTCCTTTTTTTGTTGCAGAGCCAACCATGCGCAGCTCTTAGTGCAGCTCCAAGTGATGCTGAGTCTGTGAAAACAAACACTTTGTTTAATTCGTAAAGAGATGAGCGCATAAACAAGTAATGCTGCAAGAATTACCAGGCCTTTGGACAGTGTATACATAATACATCACAACCGAAGATGGCTGAGATGAGACTGAGGATATTCTCGTTAGCTGATGCACCTCCAGTGGCTATTATTCGGATTGGAGGGGAAGGCATACGAAATCTCTCGGTATGAGCTCGCTTTGAAAGGAACTGACCTTCAATCAATGCCCTAACCTGACAAGAAACAATATATTGGGATGAGATCACACTATGTAATTTCCTCGTGTATGAGTGTAATTGCTTACCTCTGAAGGAGGGTCGAACTCATTGACATCTTGTTCCTTCACATCCTCGAGAGACTCACCAGAGAACTTCTCAAGAATGTAACGATGAGAGCCAACTAAGTATTGGGAAATACATTAGTAAAAGAAGCTTATAGCGTGTTGCCGAAAGCAATGGTATGGAAAGGAGAAAAACTCAAGAACATACCGGGAAGTGGGGGTAGAATTTCATTTTCAGTGTAGTAGTAGCCGAGTTTCCCATCTAATGAATCCAGTTGTGTATTAAGAAAACAAAGAAGCTGAATATATATATATATATATATATAGATTATGAAATAGCAACTTACTGTTGAGTGGCTGTGTTTCCAGCAAATACTTATTAAAAACATCCCAAGATCCTTGAGCACAACGGTCACGAATTTCTGAAACAGATTCACATATTTCGAATTGTTTCAGAGGATCAAACAATAGTGAGAGTTTGCAGTTATGACTACCTTCACGGGTGAGAGAAGCATTCTTGTAAACCAACATTACCATATAACTCTCAGGGTCCACGGGATTAGGTAACACATGGCCTTCAAGACTTGGTTGATATTCTTTGGTAATCCCAAAAACCTGTCAGAGTTTACAATGTTGGACAAATAAAATGGTAAGAAAACTGGACAAGAATGAAGAGGCTTACCGTCTCACTGGTCCCAAGACTGATCGCCAGATCTCCAGGAAAAATGGTTTAATAGTTCAAAATTTTTAAAGAGTACACACTTTAACATAGGAAGAATACATGAGTTCCACGACTGTCCAACACCATTTAGAAGAGTTTACTGGCATCATCTGTAGTAACCATTTATAATTTGTTGCTTATTTTGGTGATGGATTTTCTTATATTTTCTAGCAGTTATCAATTTTTCTACATTTTTTAAAAAGTTTTTGGTAGGTTATCGTGAGAATTTATATTAAATTATGACATGAACCAATAACATCAGATTTTTAAAATCTCATGTTATAATACATAATCTTACATACGAAAGAAAAATTTTGAATCTGCTTTTGAACAAAAAATATTTTGTAATTTTAATAGGTACAGAGTGAAAAGATTTTCTTTTTTTTGTTCGAACAACTTCAAGAACTAAGGTTTCCTTAGCTCTCCCAACCTAAAGAAAAATATCTTTACATCTTAACTACAAGCATCTTAAAAACACTATAGCTTCAACTTTAGTATAGTATATACTAAACTTCAAACTCTAAACCCTGAACCCCAAACCCCAAATCCTAAATCATAAACCTTGCAGATTAATTTCTCATATTAACCTTTTCTGCTTCAGAAAACAGTTAAATCCTATTGAGAAAGTGAATGAATCATGAGAATTATTTATACTTGCAATAATCATGTAAATTATTTTAGTAAAAATCTATACTATATAAATAGAAGTTCAGAAATATTATGCGACCAACTGCTTTATTTTAAAGGCTGGCGATTTTATTAATTTTATTTTATTTTATTTTAAATAATTTCTTAATTAAATTTTAGGAAAATATGAAGTTAAGAAAAAGAAAATATATTTTTTAAAATTATTCATTAATAAGAAATTAAGGCATAATTTTCTTATATATTAGACTCATTATTTTGAGTAATTCTAATATATTTATTTGCTTATTTTGGCGATGGTTTTTCTTTTAAGTTTTTGGTAGATATCAACTTTTTTTTTTTTAGTTTTTGGCAGGCTATTGTCAGAATTTATGTTAAACATTGACGTGCACCAATAAAAATGGGTTTCTTAAATACTATGTGGACAACTTAAAAACAATATAGCTTCAACTTTTATATAGTATGGATTAGGTTTTCATATTAATATTTTATGCTTCAGAAAATAGTTAAATCCTATTGAGAAAGCGAATGAATTGTGAGAATTATTTATATTTGCAATAATCATGTAAATTGTTTTAGTAAAACTCTATACTATATAAATAGAGGTTCAGAAATATTATGCTACCAACTGCTTTATTTTAAAGACTGGTGATTTTATTATTATTATTTTATTTTATTTTAAATAAATTCTTAATTAAATTTTAGGAAAATATGAAGTTAAGAAAAATAAAAAATATTTTTTTTAATTATTCATTAATAAGAAATTAAGGCATAATTTTTTTATATATTAAACTCATGATTTTGAGTAATTCTAATATATTTCTTTGCTTATTTTGGCGATGGTTTTCCTTTTAAGTTTTTGGCAGATATCAATTTTTTCTTTTTTAGTTTTTTGTTAGGTTATCGTCAGAATTTATGTTAAATATTGACGTTGACCAACAAGAATGGGTTTCATAAATCTTATGTGGACAATTTAAAAACACTGTAGCTTCAACTTTTATATAGTATATAAATTTTCTTGCTAGAGAATTGTGGAATATTTAAAGTTTTTACGTTGTATTTCAAAATTTTACTTTATATTCGAAATTTATATCTTACTCATAGTATACTCAAGACTAAATAATAGATAAGAGATGTTTTTACATACTATCTTTTATTTTTAGGTAAAACTACCAAACAAATTTCTCTTTGATATTTTAATTTGGAATTAAAATTTCAAAGGGACTCAAATTAGAAATTTTCCCTTATTTTTATTCATATTATTTAATCAAAGTCATTAGTTTTTTGTTGCTGTGGAAGAGTAGAGGATTGGTTTTGGCTAGGAGCCAAGTCTTCAAAGCCAAAGAGGATGGAAGAACAAAGAGGTGATGAGGTCTTTGAGCTTCCCATGGGGATTGGTGTATCCATCACCGTCATCATAATACAAATTGATCACTCGTACAATGCTGAGGACCCGTACCATAATCGGACGTGGAACACCTTTTATCGTCAAGAACTCCTCCATCAGTATCTTATAATTATCTCTTATCATCTTCTCCATTTGACGTCTATCTCGGGTTCACTTCCTGACGCTTGAGAGATCTGAATTGATATTATAGGTAAGAATTGCATCGAGATTGACTTGATTTCTTCTTCTGATTTTGCAGCTGGCAACATAGATAGCATTTTTTATTTTTGAGCTAAGAAAATAGTATTTCTGGTGTTTGGATCAGTGTTTGTGAGGTCGGTGGGTTAAGGGTTTTCTTTTTTGGTTTTGAATCCATTCAGGGATGTTTGAAGGATATAAATTTGAGGGGATTCTATATTTGTCCCACCATTTGACTTTAAATTTTCATCTGATGAAAGGTATTACATCATTCGAAAATTCAAAGGTCCATGAAAAAACCTAGGGTAAATGGAATTTGGAATGGAATAGGGCTAAAGCGGGAAATCTTTTCTCATCATCAGATGGTATAAAACTGGTTTTGAAGAGTTGGAAAGATTTTTTTATCTGGGGTTTGAAAATGTTTAAGACAGAACCGATGTTGTTCCACCATTGATTGAACCAAATTGGTGATTTAGATAGGTTGCAGGTGGTATCGAAAAAGATCAACCAAGTGTGGTTTTGTTTGGGGGACTGAATTAAGAAGGAATTGTACCAGGCTGGGCAATAATCCCAATAATTGAATGGGATGTCATAACAAGAGAGATTTGAAGAACTTTCTGGAAATTTTATATTGTCATTAAGATCATAATCCCAATCTCTCGGGGAAAGGATTTCATGGATTTTGAAAGTATAGTAAGCAGGAGCTGTGTGACTTTCGTCCAAAAAATTATGTTTGAAAGTAACAGATCCTGTAATTTCCAAAATCATCTCATAGAATAATACAGTTTTTCTGTATTGTGCGGTTTGAAAAACTGATTTTTCCCAAAAAACTTTTCGATTGTTAAATACGAATCATTTTCAACAAAAAGTCTTTTTCAATTGTAATGACATTTTGATAAGTTGATTTTTCAAAATATTCTGAAGGGGGATTTTGTGAAAATTCCTTTAAAACAATTAGTGAATTGTTCAAAGGTTTTGAAATTTGTTTCGAAACCTGGTTTTGTTTTGAAATCATTTTTAAGGAGGCTTCAGGGATTTTGGAAATCGCAAGAGAAGAGGGTATTTTTGAAGAATTACCTTTCTCTTGTTTTGAAAAACTTTTTTCAAAAGCTTGTTGTAAGGTCCGTATTTGGTCTAAAATCTCGTCAGGCGTTTGAAGAGTTTTTTCTTCTTTTCTGGTTTCTTTCAAGTAATCGTAATCTAGGGTTGTGTTTCGGGTTCTATTTTTGGTTTGGATGTGTTTGGAGTTTGTAATTTTTCTTGGTTTGGGCCTGAAGAAAGGTTTTTTCCTTTGTCAATCATTTTTGGTGGCATCGTACCTGTTTTGGAGAAATTCTCGAGTCAAGAAATCTGGAATAAAATTTGTTTCTCCCTTAATATATTATATATCAAAATAAAAAATACTTAGTAATGCCTGCCATCGGAAAAAAATTTTGTTTTGAAGCAAGGTTTTTAACATCTTTTTATAAAACGTCTTCGGGACTTTTGCAATCAATTCTTAGTAAAAACTTTTGATTTAAAATATCACTTTGAAATTTTTGTATACATAAAACTATACTCAGTATTTCTTTTTTAATAGTTGAATAATTTTTTTGGGTTTCATTCCAATGAGATGAAGTAAATTGGATTATATTTTCATGACCAGTTGTTTCTTTTTGTTTCAGAATACCTCCGTATCCCAGATCAGAGGTGTCTGTTTCTACATTTTTTTCCAAATTTGGATCCGCTATATGCAGACACGGGATTTCTAAAACTTGTTTTTTAATCTTTTGGACTACAGCGTTATGCTCTTCTGTATAGGGGTTGGGTTTTTCTTTAAATGATCATGTAATGGTCTAGCTAATCTATTTATATTTGGACAAAAATCTAGAACGTAATTAAGGCTTTCTAGGAACCTTTGTAATTGAGTTTTATCTAAGAGTTTTTCAGGAAATTTGTTCGCAAACTCTAATGATCTTTCTATTGGTTTTATCATACCTTTTGATATGTAATGACCAAGAAATCTTATTCTAGTTTGGAATAAAGACATTTTTGTTTTCGAAATAATAAATCCATTTTTGCGTGCAACATAGTAAAATGTTTTTAGATGTTTGAAATGTTCCTCAATGGAGTTTGAAAAGATAAGTATATCATCAATATATACTATACAAAATTTTGAATATTCTGAGAATATATCATTCATTATTCTTTGAAATTCCGAAGGTGCATTTTTTAAACCAAAAGGCAGTACGTTCCATTGTTATTGCCCAAAAGGAACATTAAATGATGTTTTATAGCGATCATTTTCGGATATACGGATTTGCCAAAATCCTGATTTTAGATCGAATTTTGAAAATATGTGTGTATAATAGAGTTTTTGAATGAGGTCTTTTTATTCGGTATTGGATATCTAATCCATTTTAATGCCGTATTTAAAGGTTTGTAATTTATCACAAGTCTCGGAGTTCCTCTTTCTATTTCTGAATTTTTATTCACATAGAAAGCTGCACAAGACCATGGAGATCTTGATTTTGAAATTAATTTTTTGTTTAGAAGTTCTGAAATTTCTTTCTTACAATGGTTCTCTAGATCAGAGTTCATTTGTATTGGACGAGCCTTTGTAGGAATTTCTTTTTCATCAAATTTTTCTTCATAGGGTAGATCAACTATGTGTTGCTTTCTATCCCAAAAGGCCGTTGGTAAATCTGAACATAATTGTTCTTCGGATAGTTTATTTAGTTTTGAAATTTTATCTTTTGTAATTGAAGTTTCTAGTGTTTCCTTTGGTTTTTTAACAAGAAATTCTGTTTGTAAGTTTTCTAAATGGAATTTTTTACTATTTATTAGAGAATTTATTAAGTTAAAGCTTCTCTTTTTGGAGTTTCCATGAATTCGAAAGATAATTTTTTATCTTAAGTCTTGAAAGAAATTGAATCTTCTTTAACCTTGTATGGTGTTGTTAGGTTTATAAATGGTGTTCCGAGAATGATATTTTGGTATATATCATCTGTGAGAACAAAAACAGTTTTAAAAATAATATTGTCTTTTAATATTAAAGCTTATGTTTTTGAAGTTATACTAAATTTTGAGTTATTTGCTGCTGAGAGTTTTTCATTTGTTTCATGATGAAAACATCTTGGTACAAGACCTGTTTTTATGCAATTTAGGTCGGCACCAATATCAAAAAGTGCAATTGTATCTATCTTGTAATTTTATGAGAAAATAAGTGTAATTTTTATTTTATATTTCCGAGATGTGATCTCTCTTAGTACGAAGAGGAAATCATTTGGCATAGTGTTTAGAGATTGTATTTGTTCTACTAGATCATTTTCTATATTTTCTGAATAAATGTTATCTTGTTCCTCCGAACTAGAGTCATCATATTTTTTAGAAGTTAATATCGAATGAAAATACTCGGAATCCATTTTTTGTTTTTCTTTTAAATGTCTGAGCTCATTTTTTACATCTTTGATCTCAATTTGAAGGGATTATAGAGTTGTTTTGGAATTATTTTTTCTTTGTTGGTTGAGGATAGTTGTCAGGCATATATAATTAGAATATATATAATTTCAAACGCCTAGCTTCTCACTGAATCCCCTTCTGGTAAATTTCATCCGGTTGGGTGAAATTTATATCCTAGAGTTTAAATATATATATTCTAATTATATATATATAATTAAAATTCTCATATATATTATATATATATAATATATATGAGAATTAATATAACGAGGCCAACGTACTTGGTGAGAGTTTTTAGCTCGCTAACCAATGGAGCTAGCAAAAGTTGAAGTTGAGCTTCGATAACTTGAGCAACGTCTCATCATGATCGTCTTTTTCATAGAAAGAAATATATTCCCGGGCAGTTGCTATTTCCAAGTTGAAAAACCGAGGTTTGTACAATGTGTTAAGTATATGTCTTGACATATGAGGAGCGGTCGTTTCTTGGCCGGCCAAAGATTCCAAGTGATACCTCGTGAAAAATAGGGCTTCGTCCATTATATCTTCGGAGGGTGTTGCGAGATGTGCTGCTTCGTATAGCCGTCGCATTCCCCTAGCATCCCTGACTAGATGTTCCTTGAACTTCGCATTAACACCTTTGAATCTATCGAACGCGTTTAAATTGAAAATACATATGTCATGTTATAAAATATGCATGTATTCAAAGATATGAATCAAGGAAACTGATATATCTTACCACAAGAAATCTTATGTCCATATAATCTGAAAACCTCAAACATGATGGCGATTGTTTCCAAATCATCTTCATCTTCAATTAAACAGTCCAACTTCCGAAAAGCGTGGTCTAGGATCTCTTCGATTTCCTTCTCAAAGTAATGGGAAGTACCAAGATAGATAAGCAAGTGAATGAGACTTATTCTCTCTTTGTCAGTGTTGTGAGAAGACATTAGCATATTTCTCACTTCCGGTTTTATAAATGATTCAATCTCTGTCGCTAGTGCATCAAATTCCTACAAAACGTCAATGCTCAAGAATCAAGTTATAAAACAAAGACAGATTATGAAACACATTTATCCAAGTAGATGTTTCTATTGCCTCGGTACTTACGGAGTTTTTGGTTGGAACAGAGAGGATGTGATCTCCCCAAAGAGTGGGAGCAGAATGAGGCAAGGGACGACTACTCTCAACATCGCCACTACTCTCACTAGTAGCCTTAACACAGAAGTTGTGTTTTGTCGATCTCCGAGGAAGAGTAATGTGTTTGTGAAGAAAATTCAGAGGAAAGATCGAGAGTTTGGTCTTAAGAGGAAGTTGACTACCGTTGCTAAGGTGAGGGAGAGTTTTAGGACAAAAACTCATTCTTGTTGCTTCCATTATTTTGTCACTCTCAAGAGAGATACAGACAAGGTACGTAGTCTATACTATGTCTCTTTTCGTTAAGTTTGATGTATTTTCCTAAGCTTTCTCATCGCTACCTTGTTGTCACGCTTTGATAGCCATCATTAAAATCTGTGTCAGTGGTGAAGTTGTATCATTTAATGAAGGGTTTAAAATAAGGTAATAAAAATATATACATGGAAGTCTTTGAAACGTGATTGGTCGTTCACATGAGATCCGAAAAAAATGAGGGGGAAATACTAGAGGTTCATTAGTTTTCTTCAGCCAAGTGATTTGTTCCCATGTGAACCTTATCCAGATCCGTCTCAGAAGTCTCTTAGGCCTTAGGCAAATTAAATTTGCAGGTCCTTACATAAATTTTTTTTTTGGCATTTTTTCTCTAGGATTTTTCTTTTTTACATTTGGCAGGGCCCATGTTAAATACTCATGCTTCCATGGGTATGACTTTTTCTTAAATTTTTTTAAGGGTATCTCATGAATATTTTTTTTGTTTATTAGTGGGAATTTCCTAGGAATACAAACAACTTCTAACTTAGATCAGATTTGTGATATTGATATTTGTTGAAAACATGGAGAAAACGGTCAAACAAATACTGAACTTTCACATAAAGCATAAATTATTTAATAGTCTAAAAAATACTAAACTTTGTGTTGACTGAACCTAATTAAGTATAATTTTGGTCAACACTAATTCTCATCTAACTACCGTATATTGTTCACGGAGAGTAAAACAAAAACGTTGTAAAAACATGAAAAACTCAATTCTGCCAATTTTCATTCTCAAATCCCTAATTCCTCTTTCGATTTCTCCTTACTCCTCTTTGATTTCTTCTATTCCTCTTTGAATTATTGTATCATCTTATTTTATGATTTTCTGCTGCATATGTCAACAAAGTTGAAGCTAATAACTCTTAAAATGATAAAACAACCTGAATGTTGCATCCTCTATCGTGTCTTCAGTTTTGCACTTGAAGATTCCTGAACTATGAATCAATAAGTCATGGTTCTTAAATTTTTACACATTTCAATTTCTTCGTTGTAGCATAAACTTGCATTCAATTTTATAATGCTTCCTACGGCTGCAACAAATTTTCTTTTGGGTCTATGCAACAATTTGTCTTTTGTCTAGTTCTGTAAATAGATTTTGTAACAGACCATAAAGAAATACTTTTTCAGCTTAACAAGGGTAACAATTTCCTCCATCTGCATTTATCAAAAGTATATGAAGGAACTTACAAAATTGAAAATCTAAGATGATGTATTATTGTCTTTAGAAAGAAAACTTGAAAACACCAGTTTGGCAAAGTTCCAAAAAAAAACTCTTGTTTGTTGAAGACAAATGTTTGTCTTCGAAAGGATGGAACTTGGGTCGACAAGAAAGCCGAAGCTATTTACCGAGTATGTAAACAACGTGAAAAAGAGATGGTGACTCAAATGACAGAAGAATTTGAGAATCCGGGAGAGGTCTACCTGACATAATCCAATAAAAATAAAATTTATCATGAGGTAATATATTGCTTTATTAAAATTCCTTCTTTAATTATAATTTATAATTTAAATTCTCTTTTTAATTTTATTTTTTTATTAAAATTTTATTTTATTTTGTAGGAGCTATCATCTTTTAAGGGATCATCAAACTTTGGTTATGGCTCAATTCCTTATAGTGCAAATGACAATGGGATGCAATGGAGCCAATCATCAAAGATCAATGAGTTCAAGAATAGTTGAAATCATAAAATGCTAAATTAGATCAGATTCAATCATCTCAAGTTGACATTCAATTTTGGCAACAAATGATGCAAAATGCACATCCCAACGTTGTTCTGTCATCTCAAAGACCTCGTAACCCCGCCGGATCTCTTAATACCGATCTTGATTTTACAATGCCTTAAACTTTTAATATTTTTATTGTATAATTAAGCTTTGTAATAAATTTAATTTTAGTTGAATTTATGTTTAATTATTTATTTAATTACTATTTTTTATTCTTTTTTATACAAACTTCGACTATTATTTTTATTGTTTTACGACAAAATTCTGACTAGTATTTTTTCCGACAAAATTCTGACTATTACTTTCTCTCCGATTTTCAGAATTTCATCGGAATACGATAAAACTTTTTCCTACAAATTTCCGACTAATTATTTACCACTAAATTCCGACAATACTATTTTCCGATAAATTTCCGACAATTGTTTTTTTCCGTGAGGCGTATTCTGACTATTTTTTTCATGTCGGAAATTTTTCGGAACTCTTCCATTTCCAACAAAATTCCGACTAATACCCTTCTTGGAATTAGCCATGTTTTCTTGTAGTGAACTACTTAACTTGATTATGTACACACGCTCATACCTTTACACACTTGTTTTTAAGAACCAGATTGAGGAAAACCAACTGAGCTGTCTTAGAGGATGAGAAAGTAGCTGTCTTTGGAATTTTGTCGATCTCAACACCAAAAATAGCAGTTAGTAATAATCCATCAAAAGACTCATCAACACAGAATACTATTATAGCCAAATAACACAGTAAAACAAAAACCAAACATGTCCCAAGCGCAAGTGCTAGAGAAAAAATCAGAGACGAATAAGGAGAAATCGAAAGAGGGATTAGGAATTTGAGAATGAAAATTGGGAGAATTGAGTTTTTCATATTTTTACAACGTTGTCGGTTTGCTCTCCGTCAACAACAAAACAGTAGTTAGATGACAATTAGTGTTGAGTTGACCAAAATCATACTTAATTAAGCTCAGTTAACCCAAACTTCAGTATTTTTTTACACTATTAAAGAGTTCGTGCTTTAATTAGAGAAAACGTGAAAGTTCGATATTTGTTTGACCATTTTCTCTGAAAACATGGCATAATTTCATTATTTATAACACAAACCTCCAATATACCAGCTCAAACCCATGGAGGAAAAAGTAGTCGTCATTACCGGAGCTTCTCAATAGACCAACCCATCGTCCATAAATTTGTGTGATGAATGTTGCAAATAGCACACGGATATGCAAAGAGAAAAGCGATTTTGGTGTTAGGGGCAAAGAGATATCCGAGATTTATACGGGCCATAAGTAGCAAAGCCAAACAGATTGAAGCAAACCATGTCATGATTATTGCAGTCGATGTCGTCAAGGAAGACAAAGGCTACATATTTATCAACGAGGCCTTCAACTATTACAGCCACAATAACGTCATTTACAAAGCTAAATAGAGCATATACCATAAACCTGGCATGACTGAGGTTTTAGCTATAAAAATGTGACTTAACTTCTATGCCAGGATACAGATTTTGTTTGGCTCGTTTATGGATTCTAAAGAATATTGTTATATATGGATGAGCTCAGTGAATCACATGATGAATACATCGAGTCTTGGACACAAATTTTAAATATGTGAGAGACGCGACTGTTTTTCCGCGTTTGTTGGCAGATTCCTTGTTCTATTCTTGATATGTGTGTGAATTTTCATTTTGTCCAGGGTTCTTGGTATCTTCATGGACATAAATTGTAAGGAAATGTTTATCCCACATATGTAGGCGTTAATTGCCATACCTTCAAAAGAGTATTAGACGTATAATCATGAATGCATCGGTTGAAATGTGGTTGCTCCTATTGAAACACACCTAAAGACCTAGAATAAGCTTAATTATATGATCTGGGGCAGCTCATGGTAATGTATATGCTGCAAGCTAATAGTCAGATATCATTATAATATGATTAGATCAAATATCTCTAATACTAGTGATGTAATATACGATAAAATAAACACTAAGTTTTTGTAATTTATTATTGGCCCTATGAAAGAGCACATTTTGCACATATCAATATTTGTCCCAGAGTGTGACCCAATACAAGTAAAAAAACTCATGTAATTAGGGTTTTCTATAAAATTTAGATTAGTATAAATATACATCTTATGATAACAAATAATTTAATTTTGAGGGTTCCCACTGTATGCAACTCTCATTATTTCCCTTTTGTTTAATCTATCAAAAATTATTTAATTTTGGTGTTCTTTCATTAGCTTCCTGTTTTTTTTACTTTGCTTGAATCTAATAAAAGCTCAATAAGCTATTTCAATTTCAGTCTTTTATTTCTATCTTATTAAGCTCATTGATATAAGAACTTAATATTTTTGGCTATTGTAATTAGGAACTTAAAAATTAAAATTTAGTCGGCTGATAATTAAATATATCAAAACTTTTGAAGAAAAAATCAAGGATAAGAAAAGTGTTTGTAAAGTTAACTAAAAGCTGAAATGTCCACATAGTAGGGTCCCCTGGAGATTCGGGCGGCATATTGGAATCGTCTCTCCTGCCCCCACACGGAGTGTTACATTGTGAATAAATGATACAACTCTTGTATTCTTGTATTCTTTTTTGTTTTTTTCAACTCTTGTATTCTAATCTTTATAATCACGGACTTTTTCTTCTCATCGCTTACTGGAAACTCGGGGTCTAGAATTTGTTAACACTGAGAAACAGTTCATTTCACGCACTTTGATCATGATCTAACTATCCGAAAGTAAATTTGTAAACTTTATAAAAAAGAAGAAGTAAAATTTACAGATTTCACGTAAAAAGGCCAAATAGAAAACTAAACGCACGTGCTAATAAAAAATCATACTCTTGACTGCAACAGTCGTTATTAATACTGATTGTAACACTACCAAAAGTACACCTCAGTTAATAAAAGTCATTTCACGCAACTCGATCATGTTCTATCCGAAAGTGAACACATGTGCAAATAAATAAAGTTCATACTCTTGACTGCAACAGTGGTATGTATGAGGAGATCTTCATCGCTAGAAGATTACAAATTGAACGCAAGAAAAACATTTCGGGTCACAAAATTTATTATACTTCATTGAATAAATAATCAATCTGTAAAAAATCAAAACCTTAAATGGTTTGTGACATCATAAAAACTCAAATGCTTAAGTAATTAAAGTATATGATCAATACAATATCAATTAGAATCCCATATGGACTGAAGTTGCTGCATTTCAAGAAACTCACCCCGGTCGTACTGACCAAAAAATCTTCCATACAACTCCTCATAATCATTCACTTCCAAATCCTGCATCCATCCCCTTCTCGGCGAGTCCAATGGAAACTCATTAATCGCCTGAATCTGATCCAGAGACAATCTGACCCGAGAAAGTCTCTGATCTGACCCTAAATCTGGTTCAGTAGACGACCCACCCGGTTTAAACATCAGTGCTGCCTCCTGAGCGGCCGCTTGAACGTGCTCGGGACTTGAGCTTTCTGGCCGAGGAAAACTTTCCCCGAGCTCCGGGAAGTTGAGATGAGTCCCACGTCCTCGGAGATGAAGCGCTGCAGCGTCGTAGGCTGCTGCAGCCATCTCAGCTGTCTCGTAGCTTCCGAGCCATATCCGCGTTTTCTTACCGGGCTCTCGGATCTCGGACACCCATTTGCCCCATTTCCTCCGGCGAACGCCTCTATAAGACACTTGGTCAACGGAGAAGCGTTGTTCGTGTTGGCCAACATAATTGTTTTCCATGTAATAATTAATACAAGGTTCTTTAGTAGTACTACTATAATGTGTGTGTGTATTGAAATGTGATAATTAGTTAGAAGGCAAGAGTTATAGAGTCTGTGCTTTAAGTGGAATTGTATATATAGAGAAATAAAGAAAGACAAAAAGTCAATAAATGATGTAATAGTATTTGTGGGAGGCTTGTTTGGTTTCAGGTGAAGTGAGTTTCCCACGTAGTTACGTGTGGAGTGGAAATATGCTGTCATGCATGCATGGGTCTGTACTTGTTCATGAATTGATAGTTATTGTATAATTAGCAAGCTGTCTTTTACGTGTGTAAATTGTGTGTATTTTGAAGCAAACTTTGATTTTCAATTTTGTTTTATTGTTGAAGAAAATTTTGAATATTTATGTGATTTGAGTCCCCAACTTTTTAAAAATCATTTTTTTGTTAAAGTTTTAATAATCTTTTGACACACTAATATGTTAATAAATTAATGAGTTCAAAATTTCCAAAATAGTTTGCTATATATAGCCTTGACATACATATTTAATTATGGAAAAAATCAAAAAAAAATTTAAAAAAATCTATAATTCCATCGGAGGCCATTTCATTTTAGTGCTTTTAGTGTGAAATTGTTTCAGTTTTGTATTCTTCTTCCCTAGGAGCTAATGGTTAGATTTAGATAGCTTAGAGCAACCTTAATGGTGGCACCCTTAAGGTGTCTAAACTAATATTTTAAGAATAAATTTAATATTAAAAAATTGATTGACACTCATTTAGGTAATGTGGTTAATATATGTGTGCAATGGTGACACCATTAGTGGGGATCGCAACCATTTTTTTTTTTTTTTGGTTTTCCTTCGGTCCAACCAAACGGCGCCACGTGTCTTCTACACAACCGATGACCCCGTTTCAACAGGTTCCGTCCACAGACCCGTTTCATCCATTTTTCCTCAGATTAAATCATTTTTTAATCAAAAAATCTAAAAGACACCCTTCAAGTTTCAGCGTTAATCATGCTCTTACGTTATAATTGTTCTTTCCATTTCATTATTTAAAATCTTAATAAAATTAATATCTTTGCCGGCATTTATGATTATTGGTTTACATGTCTTTTAAGACAACGTAGTACATTGTGTTTTTTGTGAATTTGTAAGACCAAATGAAAAGAAAAGTCATCAGTCTTTTACATGTGTTGGTTAGAAAGTCAGATTTTAGAATCTAGATGATTCCATGAAATTATAATTAATAAACTAATTATGAACCTAAGTCCATATATTCACATGCCTCAAGAGTCAAGATGTAGAAAAAATAAAGCATGTCTCGCCAGAAATTAAATGTGATGATACCATTGAGTTTAGAAAATATTAAAATATGTATTGTTCACAACGGAGGTGCAGAGAAACCCATCTAAAAATTAAACGAAAAAATGATTTTAATGATGCTCTGTCATCCAAATATGATTTATTGATTTTATTAAACGAAAATTAAAGCCAGACCAGAAGTAGATGCTCTGTCATCCAAATATGATTGATTTGATTTTATAGTAAAACCTCGTGTATCGAATGCCCACCAAAAAAGAAAAGAAATGGTTACGTGACGACGTGGCTGCATAATGGTCACCACCGCCACTAACTACCACACCGTATCGTAATCCGTACGGACCATAAGGTGGTCAAAAAGGTCTCCACTCTCCAGTCTCAATCTCACCGCCCAATATATCTAAGACTATTATTGCTTCTTTAATTTACAACTTTCCATTCTTCAAGGACCTACATGTTAATTCAACAAGTATAAACAAAATATTGCTTTCCATTATATATTCTCGGCGGACCCTACATATGACTCAAAATATTGTTTTCTATTTTTTGAATTTTAGATAAGCATTGGATATTCGATCTCTAACTTTTAAAATCGAAGTTATTCGATCTCTAACTTTTAAAATCGTAATTTAATCGGCGTATCAAACGCGGCAAAATACCGACCAGTTTTCCGATTAAATTCCGATTACATTTTGTTAAAATTTTATCGCAAAAAAAACTATTGAATTTTTTGACAGAATTCCAACAAATCATAGTCCGAATTTTGTCGGAATTCTAACTTTATTTTCCGATTTCAATTCTGATTATATACCGACCACACTCCGTCACTTTTTCGACAAGATTTTTCTGTATAATTTCCGACAATATATTTTAGTCAGAATTGTCCGACTAAATTCCGACAACCTCCATTTTTGTAGGAGTTTTGCCGGAAACTCATCGAAAAGTTTCCAACTATTTATTTTGTCGGAATTCTTTGTCAGAATTCGCCATGTTTTCTTGTAGTGGTTAGAGACCATGGCCAATTACTTTTTGATCCAAAGTCAGGTCGTAGTGTACTGAAACTTAAAGCAAACAAAAATTCCATTACCTGAAGAAAAGAATCATAATAATGCAAAATTAAGGGTCAACCTTTTAATATTAAAACCGTGACTTTGGGTTAACTACTACTATACCAAACACGATTTTTTAAAAAAAAAATCCTTAAATAGTATATTTTATTATGAATAAACATCATTGTGATTATTCATGCACCCACTCCAAAACACTTACACCCCACTCCAAGATACTTGCTCTCCAATCATCATACTACTATAAATATAGTTATATAACACAACAACTTAAGAAAATTCATTCTCCTCTAAACGTCACTCCTTCCACAACTTCCTCTTCTCGTCTTTGTATTTAATAATATTATTCAACACGTTATCAACAAAAATAAGTTCTGGATCCAAGCGAGCCTCCTCCGATCAAATATTCGAGAAAATATCAAAATTTGAGATTGAGGATGGAGATATATGTCTAGCATACAGTACTACAACTCATACTATATTTAAAGATAAAAAATACTTCTCATCTTTCAAAAGTAAAAATTCCGCTGGAAGCGTGAATACTATTTTAGGAAATGCAAAAATTATTATAGGCTCTGGAAAAGCAAGATTTTCAATGCCAAGGGGAACAAAATTTGAAATAAGTGATGCATTATATTCTCCTAAGTCTCATAGAAACTTGATAATTTTCAGAGATATCATATAGAGACTCTGAATAAAAATGGCATTGAATATTTTTGCATTACAAAAGAGAAGAAACATATATTAGAAGAACTATCGATGTTATCATCTGGCTTATATTGCACAAAGATTCACATGGTCGCATCATATGCCACATAATATACTGATACATTTAAACTTTGACATGAAAGACTTAGACACCCTGGTTCAGTCATGATGCAAAAAATTATGCAAAATTCTAATGGCCATCTATTGAAAAACCAAAAGATTTTTCAATCTCGTGAGTTTTCATGTGATGCATGTTCTCAAGGAAAACTCATAATTCGGACATCTCCAGCCAAAATTGGGAATGAATCTCCAATATTCTTAGAGAGAATACATGGTGATATATGTGGTCGTATCCATCCATCATGTGGGCCATTTCGATATTTTATGGTATTGATTGACACACCTAGTAGATGGTCACATATGTGTCTATTGACAACACGAAATATGGTATTCGCAAAATTCATTGCCCAAATAATCAGGTTAAAGGCACAATTTTTTGATTATGCCATAAAGAAAGTCATGCTTGATAATGCTGGTGAATTCACTTCACAAGCCTTTAATGACTATTGTAAGTCAATGGGAACCGATATCGAGCATCCGGTTCCTCATGTTCATACATAAAATGACATGGCTGAATCTTTGATTAAACAGCTGCAACTCATTGCTAGACTGCTAATAATGAGAAAAAAACTCCTAATTTTTATATGTGTCTATTGAAAACACGAAATACGGGCTTCAAAAAATTTATTTCTCAAATAATCAGGTTAAAGACACAATTTTCTGATTATAGCATAAAGAAATTCAGGCTTGATAATGCTGGTAAATTCACTTCACGAGCCTTTAATTTCTATTGTATGTCAATTAGAATTGATATTGAACATCTGGTTTCTCATGTTCATACACAATATGGCATGGCTGAATCTTTGATTAAACGGCTGCAACTCATTGCTAGACCGCTAATAATGAGAAGAAAACTCCCAATTTCTATATGGGATCATGCAATCTTGTATGCTGCAGCATTGGTTTAGATACGACCAAGTGCTTGAAATACATATTCTCCTTTACAATTAACATCTGGCCAAGAGCCAAATGTATCCCATTTTTGTATCTTTGGACGTGCGGTTTATGTTCCTATAGCCCCACCGCAAAGAACAAAAATGGGACCACAAAAGAGATTGGATATATACGTCGGTAATGCAACACCGAGTATAATTCGATATCTTAAACCGCAAACTAGTGATATGTTCACGGAACGTTTTGCTGATTACCATTTTAAAGAAGATGAATTTCCAGCATTAGGAGGAGGAATTAAAAAAGTATCAAAAGATATTACATGGTTTACACCATCTTTGGTACATCTTGATCCTCCTACTAAAGAACACGAAATGGAAGTACAAAAGATGTACATTTACAAAATATAGCAAATCAATTACCATATGTGTTCACAGATACAAAAAGGGTGATAAAGTCTTATATCCCCGCTGCAAATGCCCCATCAAGAGTTAAAATTCCAAAAGAGAATTTTGATGGGAGCAAAGTAAATGAACCTAAAGTTCAATTGAAACGGGGAGGCCAATGTGCTTTAAAGATAAAAATCTCCGAAAGAAAAAGAAAATGGGAGACGAAAATGAAAATGTTCAAGAGGAACCAGACAAAGAGAAAAGTCCTAAGGGAGAAGATAATACAGAACAATATGAGATTTCCATTAACTATGCCCAAGATGGAAAATGATGGGCTATAGATGAAATTGATGATGATAATGGAATATTCTCTTTTACTGTATACAAAGAGATATACAAAGAGATCGATCAAGGATATGATGATCTAGATCCAAGGTATGTATCAGAATGTCAGAAAATACATGATTGAGATATATGGAAAAGTACCATGCAAATTGAATTGCTCTCCCTTAATAAAAGAAATGTCTTTGGACATGTCGTCACTGCATCTGATGATGTTAAACCTGTTCGATGCAAATGGGTTTTCATAGAAAAAGAAATGAGAAAAATGAGATTACACGATATAAAGCCCGAATTGTTGCACAAGGTTTTTCTCAAAGACCAGGAGTTGATTATGAAGAAATATATTCTCCGGTCATGGATGTAATTACATTCAGGTATTTAATGAGCTTAACTTCATCTAGAAATCTAGATAGGTACCTTATGGATGTGGTGACAACATATTTATATAGATCTTGAGATAATAATATATACATGAAAATCCCTGAAGGATTTAAGATCCATGAGGCACTAGACTCAAAGTCTAGAGATATATGTGCAGTCATATTACAACAATCACTTAAGTGAATACCTATTGAAGAAAAAGTATGTAAATAATGAAATATGCCCTTGCATCTTTATTGAGAAATCTCCGTTGGGATTTGTGATCATTGTTGTATACATTGATGAACTAAATATAATTGGAACTCCAAAAAAGATTGATGATGCAAGAACTTATATGAAAGAAGAGTTTGAAATGAAAGATCTTGAAAAGATAAAATTTTATCTTGCGCTCCAAATAGAGCATCTCCAAGATGAAATATTTGTGCATCAATCAAACTATATTAAAAGAATTCTAAAATGCTTTTACATGGATAAATCGACTCTTTTGAGTACTCCAATGGTCAATAGAACTCTGAATGTTGAGAAAGATCTATTCAGGTCTTGTGAAGATAGCGAGGAAATGTTTGGTCCTGAAGTACCTTATATGAGTGATATCGGTGGACTTATGTATCTTGCACACTGTACAAGATCATACATAGCATTTGCTACTAATCTGCTTGCAAGATACAATTCATCTCCTACACGGAGACATTAGAATGGTATCAAACACATTTTCCGTTACCTCCAGGGCACAATTGACTTAGGATTATTTTATCCTAGAAAATTCGAGTTTGGTCTAGTTGGTTTTGCAGATGCATGTTACTTATCAGATCCACATAAAGCTCGATCCTAAACTGGATATGTTTTTACAATTAGAGAAACTACGATCTCATGGTGTTTACAAAAGCAGACGTTAGTCGCCACTTCCTCAAACCATGCAAAAACCATTGCTCTCCATGAAGCATGTAGACAATGCATCTAGCTCATATATATGATATGTCACATTGAAAAAGCAAGTGGAATAGCTATAAATAAAAAGCTGACAACCATTTATGAAGATAATGTTGCATGTGTCGCCCAAATTAAAGAAAATTTTATCAAGAGCGAGAGAACAAAGCATATTCCCCCAAGATTTTTCTTTTACACTCAAGAACTCGAGAAAAATCAAGAAGTTGATATACAATACATTCTCTCAAGTGACAACACATCAGATCTCTTCACAAAGGCGTTTTCTACTACAACATTCAGAAAACATATTCATAGCATCAAAATGCGTCATCTAAGAGATCTATAAAGAAAAAGACTATACTTGCCATTTCCATGGGAAGATTGCATCATTGTACTTTTTTTTTATCATGGTTTTTATCCCAATGAATTTTTTTATGATAAGGTTTTCAACGACGCAGTACATAATCCGCTAATAGTAATAGAAATAAAGGGGGAGTATTATGGATAAGCATCATTGTGATTATCCATTACTTGAATCCCACTCCAAAACACTTGCACCCCCCCCTCCAAGACACTTGCTCTCTAATCCTTATACTACTATAAATACAACTTTACATTCCTTGTAATAGAATATAACACAACAACTTAAGAAAATTCATTTTTCTCTAAACATCACTGCCTCCACAACTTCCTCTTCTTGTCTTTGTAATTAATAATATTATTCAACATATTTATATTTATTACCTTGGGGTCAACTACTAAAGCATCAGTTCAAACCCATATTCTAAAAATTGGGCGCCTAGCCGATTAATCGTCTGCCTAGGCGCTACGCATGTGCCTTTCACCGAGATTAACTATATTCGGGTCTGTTCCTCATTCAACATGATTACACGATCGGTGATTTTTTTTATTTTAATCTGATATGTTTTATTCATAACCAATTCAATTAAAGGTTCGACCGAAATTATTTTTTCAATTGCTAGTTTAATTTCTTGGTTTAGTGAGAAGACTACGCTTTCTTTATCAAACTCAAACATGTCTCTGTGTCGATTACTTTTCCGACACAAATTGAAACCCTAAAGAACTTTGCTCTCAAAATTCATTCAGCTTCTCTCACGAAGCTAACCTAAACTCAATTGGATTTGAGTTTGATCCTCTCTCAGCTCTTTGTTCTTGAATCTGCAGGTACTAACTTTGAAATCCCTGAAATTTTGTTTGCTAGAAAATTCTAGAATATTTGTGGAAGTGATTTGAGCTATCTCTGTTTTTAGTGATATATGTTAGTGTTTCCAGGTTCCATGTTCAATATGTTAGATTACACACCAACGACTTGAATCTTCTAATTGTTTAAATGCTTTGAAGTGTAGCTTTTTTTGCTGGCAGAAGTGTAGCTCTCTTATAGAATCTATTTCTTTGGTATCTTTCAGGTTATAATGGATCCTCATCTGAAAAGGAACTCTAATGATGTAGGATGGGAATATGGAGTGTTGTATGATCCAAGAAACCCAGATAAGGTGCAATGCAAGTTGCGTAATAAACAAATGTCTGGTGGGGTGTTTAGAATTAAAGAACATATTGCTCAAAAAAAAGGGAATGTTTCTGCTTGTCTAGCGGCAGATAAGGTGGGTCAATATAAGTGTAAGAATGCACTTTTAGAAGCGAAGAACAAGAAAACGATGAAGAGAAAACATGAGAAAGCTCTTAGGTCGGAGGTTAATATAGAGCCACTGCTTGTAGATGATGAAGCTCTTAGGTCTCCCAACTTCCAAGGTCCTATTGATAAGTTTGCAAGCTGCATTAATCTTGAAGCTTCTTTGGGTACAACAAAACGGCAACAGAATTTCCATGATGTAGTTTCTAAGAAGAGATCACATGCTGTTAGTCAATATTATGCTAGATGGATATACCAGTCAAGTATTCCTTTCAATGCGATTGATAATGATTCTTTTCGGGCATTTTGTGAAGCATTGGGACGGTTTGGACCTGGTTGGGTTCCTCCTAGTCAATATCAATTGAGAGAACCATTGTTAAAAGAAGAACAAGAGGAGACAAAGGAAAAGTTAAAGAGTCTAGAAGTAGAATGGGAACAACAAGACTGCTCCGTGATGACATATGCATGGACAGACATGAAAAAGAGAAGCATCATGAATTTATGTGTCAATTCTAGAGGAGGTACATGTTTTCTTTCCTTAAAAGATACTTCTAAATATTCTCACACTAGTGAATATATCTTCAAGTACATAGACAAGTGCATTGAAGATATTGGGGCTGGAAAGGTTGTTCAGGTAGTGACTGATAACGCTACTAACAATGTAGCAGCTGCAAAGATGCTTAAACTGAAGAGACCAAATATCTTATGGACTGGTTGCGCTGCTCACACCATGGACTTAATGCTTGAGGGAGTTTCCAAGTTGCCTTGGCTTGCTAAAGTGATCAATCAAGCTAAGGCTCTCACCATCTTTGTATATGCTCATCATAAAACATTATCCATGATGAGATCCTATACAAAGAAGAGGGATATCATGAGACCTGGAGCTACACGATTTGCATCGTGTTTCTTGACACTACAAAGTTTATATGAGAAGAAAGCACAATTGATCTCCATGTTTAGTAGTGATGAGTGGCATGAATGCAAGCATTCTAAGTGTCTAAAGGGAAAGAATGCTTCTGATACTGTTATGAGCTATGTATTTTGGAGTAATGTTATGGTGGTTTTGAATGTATTTTGTCCTATGGTAAAGGTTCTAAGACTTGCTGATGGAGAAAAGAAACCTTCTATGAGTTTTATTTATGGAGAGATGTTAGAAGCTAAAAAGTCTATCAAAGAAGCTTCTAATAATTTGGAAAAGAATTACCAACCCATTTTTCACATCATGGACGAAAAAATGAAAGGTAGATTGGACTCTACTTTGCATATTAGTGCTTACTTCCTAAACTCATTCTACTTCTACAAAGATCCTACTATTCAATATGACTTGGTGATCTCCGATGGATTCATTGATTGTGTTGAAATTTTTTATCATGGTGACTTCCAAAAACAAAATAAGATTGTGAACGTGGAGATTGATCTCTATAAGAGCAAATCTGGTTCTTTTGGAAGAAGCTTAGCATTAAAAGGATGTTAACACAATGATGAGAATTATGATCCAGGTTTGTCTTCTCATTGAGTTTAATTATTTCTGTTTTATCAGTTATTTATCTTTCTATCAGATATGTTATATTATAGTTACAATGTTAGAGAATTGGTGGTCAACACATGAATGTCAAACACCTACTCTGAAAAAACTAGCAACAAGAATATTTGCTTTGACCTCTACCTCTTCTGGCTGTGAAAGAAATTGGAGTAGTTTTGAAGCGGTTAGCTTACTATTTCTGTTATAGTAATCTTTTTCATTTTTTATTGTACAATTTGATTCTTTTTATTCTTATGTTGTCGTTAAGTTAGCTTACTAAATTAAGTTTTGTTATTTCTCACCATAGGCAAATTAAGTTTTGATTCGCTTACATATGTGTAGATAGATGTCGTCAATGTCTTCTTTTTTGTTCATCACAGCTAAAAGTGCAATTATTTTTAAAAATTTACCTCCATTTGCAGATCCATACAAAGAAAAGAAATAGACTAGATGTCCATCACTTAAACAGTTTAGTCTATGTTCAATTTAATGCAAGACTCTTTAACAAACATGAAAGGATCAAAGAGAAAAAAATAGATGTGATCTTAGATGATGGTAATGAAGATACCGTTGAAGATTGGATTTTGGACCAACATCAAGTAGATCAAAATGGTGATGTTGGTGTTGTACCTACTACCCAATCTTCATAGGGGAGAGAGCTGTATGATGATGATTTTGAATCTGAGGAAGAAGATAAAGTAATGGTTGACTTGGAATTTGATTTTGATGAACCTGAACCATTTGTGTTTCCTGAGACACCCTTGGTTTAATAAGGTATGTTTACTTGCTACTCTTTTTTCTACTTGTTTATATTGTAAGCTGGAAGGAAAATCTTATTTGCTACTTGAAGAGAATCATATAGTTTCATTTTTTTTTCATTTGCAGATAACCAAGAAGTCCTAACAAACTAAAAAAATCTAACACATAATGACTACTTGATTGTTGAAGAAAGAAGAGAGAAAAATAGTCTTTCACTCTAAACTTTCACTATTTTTTGGTATCAAAATCAAGATCATTCTTTTTTGTTTGAGTATCATGTGTTTTGGAACTTTGATTTTGTATTTTGGATCTATCTAGGATGAATGTTTGCGAATTAAAACTACCAAGTTATTTATAACTATAGGTTTATGAAATTTAATTATATTATATCAAAGTTATTAGCTTAGTATGTATTTATAAAACTAAAACAAGTTGAAAAATACTAAAAAAAAACCCAAAACTAATCTTCGATTAATCTCCATTTAATCTCCAAATTTTTATTAATCGCTAGGCCCATCCCAACTGCCCGACTAGCGCCTAGCGAATTTTTGAAGCTGGGTTCAAACTCATCATATATTAAATATATATAGGCCAAAATCCATAAATTCAAATATAGTTCACACCAAACAATTTACTCTGACGAGAAAAGGAAATAGTATAACGGATTGGGCTTTTGACATAATTTTTCTACAAACAGAGCTATATGAATTCTCTCAAGTTTTGATATATAGTTTACCAATGCCCCACCTTACTTGAGTTTCTATTATATTCTTTTGAACTCATATGCTTACTTTTTTCCTTTTTGAACAAGAAGCGGAATGCATTCTCACTAAGAATAATAAAGAATGAATCTAAATAAATATAGGCAACGATGATATCAGTAACATCATATCAATGTTTAAAAAAGTGTTAGGCATTAAATAGATGGTAATCCAGCGCCTAACGTCTGAAACATCTAATCAGAGTCTAAATAATTTTAAGAATATTAGGCATTTACAAAATAAAAATTATAAATATGATAATATAGATAAAATTATGTATTAGAGAAATTATAATATTAAATCATAAACAAGAATTAGATAAAAAAATTATATAATTCATATCAAACAACATATGAATATTTATAACTACATATATTGAGGTGAAACTTATAAATTAAAATTTATGTAATTAAAAATTGAAAAAATATAGTTAAATTAAATATATACTGTTTTAGACGGTAAAGATAATCATTTAAACATCGTTTGAGCATTTAGCGCCTAGACAGAGTCTAAACAACCGTAAAGATCACTTTTTAAAACACTGCATCAGATACTAATAAAGTGATAATTTGTGCTAGTAGAAGAATACTTTATAAAATTTATCATTTATCTCTATTATCGTATGTTATTAAGCTAATAATTATAGTATTTCTGGTTTTTTTGGATGGCACGTGCGTGAAAGGGAGCCCTTTGACCGGCGGTGGGAGACACGGTCACACGGTACTTTGAACTGTAACATGTCCTCTGTCTCCCTTATCTCAAATGTCGACGATAGATCATTATTTTTTTCTTTTGCCACGTCGACGATAAATACTTCTAATCAATATACGTTATTTTCTATTATTGTTACACCGTCTATCTAGGGCCGGATCTACGGCTGGATCTGAGCATAGCAAATGAAACATTTGTCTAAGCCCCTATTTTTAATATTTTATTTATTTATATATTATATATATAAACAATATTGATATTTATCTATATATTCTCTATAATAAAAGATAAGTATCAAATATATATTCGTACAATAAAGAAGGAAACAAAAATTCAAAGTGTATAATGTTTTTGTTTTTGGATAATGTGTGTTATGTTACTGATATTTTTATATGTTTGAAACGATATTTATATTTGATTACATTTGTTAAGAAATCCGTTTTTTGTTTTGTTAAGAAACCCCGAATTCTCAGGACCGGTTCTTACTCTATCAATATATGTCTATGATTTGATTTGGGCAAAAAAGGAAAGAAAGTAATTTCTCTTGTGTTCGGAATTCTTCTTTGTGTTCCATAATTTTGAAAAACCAATTAAACCATACAAACTATAAACGTCGACAAAACATGTGCCAATTTCACCAAAATCAAATGCTAACTTTGGATTATTTTAAATTTCAAAAAAAAAAAAAACTTTGGATTATTTTGTTAAATGAACAGTTGGATCTCTTTTCTCCGACTTCTGAAAGTTGGATACTAAAATCAACTTCTTGAAACGACGAAAACATAGATTAACCTTTTTATTTTCTTTAGCAGCACATACATACTGTTAAATTATGAGCCTCTATCTTTGATTTCCTAAATATTGACCAGTAGAGCCCAACAAGAAAAAACAAATATAACTATCTTAATTTGTGTGTTCCACTCATATTTGAATACAATAACTAGGAGCATTAATCCAAACTTTGCCTTATTGTCAAATTTTGGCTTTGCTCTCTTCGACATTTAGATCATGTTTTACACAATGCTGATTGTTGTCAAAATCTCATTCTCTGGTTGCAGTATATCCAGGGGACGAAAATGGTGTTCCTTGGACTGAAAAAGCCACAAGAACGTTATAATCCACAAGTGATTTTTTCTGCTCCTTTCACCGAATCCATTCCAAATCTGAATAACCGGTTTTGCGGTTTACCTATTAATTTAACGGGTTGGAAACTAATCAACCGATTAAGCGATTAGTCAACTAAACCGTCCGTTGAATTTACTTTTTTACATTTCCCCGCGAAACTTTCCCCGGTTCTTGTCATAATTACACAGTTCTCCACTTAAACCCTAAAATGATAAAATCCCTAATTCAGCACCGATCAACACTTATAACTCCTCCGTTCTCTCTCCGCTATACAAGATCGTCACAGGTGAGTTTCTTATCAAATGTAAATATGTCACTGATTTGTTTTGTATTCTTCATTCAATTGTGAAATATATAAATTCTGCTGTGTACGAGAAAGTTCATTAGCCTCAGTTCTATCAATATTTCGATTGATTTTTTCTTCTTTAGTAGTGATCGATTTGAATATTGTGTATAAGAGATTTGATTGATGAAGCGTTTTCTGATATTTGTTATCTATCATTAAGTTTAGTGTTTTGATCATTTCGTTTAGTTTCTTCTGAAAATATATACAGCTTTTGCAGATATGGATTCGTCTTCAACATCGAATTCAAGATCTCTCTAACGATGTTGGATGGGAATATGGAATTTTGTATGATCCAAAAAATCCAGATAGAGTTAAATGCAAGCTTTGTGGGAAAGAAATGGGAGGAGGTGTGTATAGGATCAAAGAGCATATAGCTCACCGTAAATGAAATGTTTCCTTATGTCCTCGGTCTTCGAAAGATGATCAATTGAAATGTATGAAAGCGATCTTGGAAGCGAAGAACAAGAAAAGGAAACGAGAAGCTGATGTGTTTAGTTCGGAGTTTGATGGAGAAGATGATGATGATGATGTGGATGAAAATGTTGGATGTGTGAATCATCGAATGGTTCAAGGTCCAATGGATAAGTTTGTTATGGCTATTGATCACGATGATTCGTTAGATGGCGAAACAGGACAAGAAAACACTAATGTTGTTGTTTCAGAGGAGATGATACGTCAATGTTGTGCTAGATGGATTTATCAGTCTGGTATTGGTTTTAATGTTGTTGAGAGCGATTCTTTTAGGTCGTTTTGTGAAGCTTTGGGACGATTTGGATCTGGTTGGGTTCCTCCGAGGCAGTGTGAACTGAGGGAAACGTTATTGAAGGAAGAAGAAGAAGTAGTTAAGGAGAAAGTGAAGAGTCTTGAGGTAGAATGGGAACATGTCGGTTGTTCTGTAATGATAGATACATGGAGTGACGCGAAAAAGAGTAATGAATTTGTGTGTTGATTCAAGAAGAGGGACATGTTTTGTTTCTTCGAAAGATGTTTCAAAAGAATCTCAGACTGGTGCATTTATCTTTGAGTATGTTGATAAATGTATAGAAGATGTCGGTGCTGGGAATGTTGTTCAGGTGATAACTGAGAGTACAGAGAACAACTTAGCAGCAGCAAAGATATTAAAGGAGAAGAGACCGAGTATATTTTGGTCAGTCTGCGCTGCTCAGACGATTAATTTGATGCTTGAAGAAATTGTGAAGTTGCCAAAGATTTCGAAATACATTGAGAAAGCTAAGGCTGTGACTATGTTCATATATGGTTATGAGGAAACCTTAGCTTTGATGAGATCTCATATTAAGGAAAGGGATATTGTGAGACCAGGAGTTACAAGGTTTGCTACAACGTTCTTGACCTTGCAAAGTTTATTGGAGAAGAAACAAAAACTAAAGTGTATGTTTGTTAGTGATGAATGGGAGAGCTGCAAGGCGTCAAATTATGTGAAGGGTCAAAGTGCTTACTATACCTTTTTGAGTCCTGCGTTTTGGAATGGGGTCACACGAGTTGTGAAGGTTTTGGAGCCTTTGGTTAAAGTTCTTAGGATGGTTGAAGGAGAGAAAAAACCTTCAATGGGGTTTGTTTATGGTGAATTAGTAGAAGCCAAAAGATGTATCAAAGCTGCTACTAATAATTAAAAGTTGAGAGATTAAAAGAAGAAGTGAGAATCGACATGATCTCCAATTGAGTGCACCAAAAAATGTTTCACCTCCATTTGTACTTATTTTGACCTCACACGCTCACACATATTTATCTTTATCTTTGTGACATACATTATCTCTCACTTGTTCTTAATTCATTCCAAAACTTGTCCTCTCTCTTTCTTTTTTCTTCAGCAACTAAATGAAAAAAAATGTAGTCGTCCAGTTGAGATAAATTAAGTCCGATGAAGACCCGACGATAATCCAGGAACGCTTTGGTGACGAACATGTAAAAATTGGCATAAATCTGGCAACGCGTATGATTTCAACAATCCTGTGAAAATCCGGCAAAGAACCTGTAACAATCTCGCGAAAAACCGATGCAAAATCCATCAAAACTTATGGTTCAATGATGGGAATGGTTGTTAAGAATCTGGCCCATAAGAAACACAATGGTTTTATGTACATCAAAAATCGAATAAATATACATCAAACATCTAATAAATAAATGTAACAATTTTTATTTTGAACTCTTTTGAAAATTTATTTTCAAACGGGGTACCGTTGGAAGGATCTTTGAAGCAGTAGGGGTTCCGTTTGGAAATAATTTTTCAAAAGAGTACATTTTTGATATTTTTACCTAAATATAAATATATATCTATGCTATTTTACTTAACAAGTTATAAGTAAGTACAAAAAGTTACAAGTATTTATCATGTTAAAATTACTTGTAGATATAGTTAAATAACACGTTATATGTATTTGTATAAAATATATTCTCAAAATACATTATAAAATACAGTCCTTATAATGCAATAAATCTTCATACTATAAACATGTTTAAAATAATAATTATCTTAAACATTTTCATAGATAATAATAAATAAATGTATATATATCAAGTTATATGTTTTCGTAACTTGCTAAAATATTTCATTATATCATGTGTATATATAAGATACACCTCGAAATTTTTTCTTAATGTGGTAACTAAATTATTAAAGTTTAAATATCATATTAATGCATCCATGTTTGACGTGTTAAATTAAACATAGCTTGTTATTTAAAATTTTGGGGTAAGCGAAGAATTAAAATAAAAATGATAAACACATGCAAATGCAAATGCAATGGCAATGAAAATGTTCACCCATGTATTCCAAGTGTGAAAACCCCTGAACACGATGTCAGTTATAACACAACAATAAAAATTTAATCCAGAGGAGCAGACGTTGATAGCAAGCCGGAAAATTTGAGATACTGTTTTTTTGTGACACACCTTTTTCGAAATCATGACTTTTGTGGATAACCTTTTTCGGTCATGTTTTTATGGACATGGCTCTCCTAAGTCCTAAACATGCTATTTATGATAGTAAACGCAAGACTGAGACTAACGTACATTAGATTTTGACATGGACATTGTATGAAACTATTTTGCGTGGACAACGTTTTGATAGAAAAACTCTTTTGTGAACACTCTTTTAACTCCTTACTTGGATACATATATTTGTCATCTGAGGGTATATTTTTTTTTGAACATAAAAATTTGGACCATTTCTCGATTTGTGCGTGTCATCCTTGTGCAAAGACCATGCTAATCTTCTCTCTATCGTTCCAATTTTATCGGATGTCCCCGAAAAGACAGACTAACGTACATTAGATTTTGACGTGGACATTGTACGAAACTATTTTGCGTATCTGAGGGTATATTACTGAGAATAATTAATGTTCGACTTTACAAATCAGTATATCTAGTGCCAATTAGATAAAGGGAGAGGTTCTGATAAAAATACATATCTACAACCAAACAAGACAGTAATACATCGAACAACGGTAACAAAAAAAAATCCACTCTCATCTTCAAAGACTCTAGTCAACCAACAAGAGTTAATTGTGGAGACGTACGAGCGAAACCTTGAATCATAAGTAACATTTTAAGCGATGAGAGCTGATCCTCTATTCGGTATCGCCTTTTCCTTTTCCAAGAAGTAAACTTCATTAATGCCAAAAAAAAAAAAAACAAGAGTGATATCCAAAAGAGGGCAACACTTTAGACCAATTAATGGCCTTGCATACTCTCAATAGCACACAAACGACTTGCACGATATTTTTTGTGGACAACTTTTTTCCTTGGCAAATATTTTTTATGAAAATGGTTAATAGAAAAGTGTTTATGGAAAAAACTTTATGGACAAGTTTTTTAAACGGAAAAACACATTTTTCTCACAACTCTATATATGGACATCCATCTATGGAAACCATTGGATACATCTTTATGAAAACGAGAATAGATCCACTAGTTATATAAATATCTCATTTTGATACCAAGTCATTTATTGTTTTCTTATAAAAAAAAATTTTAAAGCATTTCAGAAAATCATTTGTAACAAGATAATACTCGAGTTTTTTCATGTTCAATCAGATTTTCATACCAATGCCTAGATTTTGATGAAATCAGATATAACTATGTTCAAGTATTTAGGGAATAAGGATACAAATTAGTAAATAGGATGATCGAGAATTTAGTATAGCTACAAAAATTTCAAAATTTAAATTGAGAGTTCGTTCATACTATAAGACAGAACACTCTCATTCCAACAGAGAGTTCTGCTTCAACTTCAGAAATAAAGAGTGGGCCACGAGAAGCCCATCAAGGGAACAAACCAGCTGTTACACTCAAGCCCAACTCTACCTCTGAGTCAAAATCAATAGTAAAAAGCAGAGCATCTTCACGCAGTCTTCGTGATCTTTGTAGTTTTTCCAACTTTTTTTACGACCAACATCTCTTTTGCATTTATGCAATAACTTATGATTATTAATATTTTCTTAGACAATATACACCCGATTACGACGTACCAGTAGCTGATTGTGAGCCGTAAGATCAAGTATATGTCAGTGATTCATCTCATAAAAAAACAAAGTGAAGTCAATTCTATCAGAAGTGGAGGCGAAAATAGTTTCTATATTTTAGGCAAGTCAGGTTAACCAAAATAAGTTTACCCTTTTTTATCACACTTTCACATAAACTTCTAATACATACAATCTCTCAAACCTCTCTATTTTATCCATGCTAAAAAAACTAATAATATTATAAGTCACTGACCACGCCATCATTTTCTCCAAATTGATGTTTTTGTGCGAGAAACCCACACATAATGAACAAATTCCTTTAGTACAAAATTATTCTATATATCAATATATCAATTCTTACATGCCCGCAAGGTGGTGGGCGAGTGGTAGGGTGGGCTCAGGAAAAGGGTAAAACTCCTAAACCCAGGTCCTCCCTCGCTAAAATTAAAACACTGCTTTGTGGGAACAATATCCGTTGGGCCGGAAGCCGATGTTGTTGAAGGACCAGCGGGCGCTGCGGGAATGGCAGCACATTTTGCTCAGGCCCAAGATAATCGAATTGCAGATCTTTTGACCATGCTATTGGAGCAGTTACCTGAGAAGGTACCACCACAGGCTTCGTGAGTGCCACCGGGAGCTGAGAGGCCAAGTGAAGCAGAGAGAGTCCGGAGGAGTCCCGAAAGAGTTCAGAAGAGAGTTACAAGAGAGTCCCGAGGAAGTCCAGAGAGAGTTCGGGAGAGTCTGGGGGAGTCCAGAGGGAGTTTGGGAGAGTTCCAGGAGAGTTCGAAGGGGTCCCGATAGAGTTCCAGAAGAGTTTTGGAGAATCCAGAGGAGTCCTGAGAGAGTTCGGGAGAGTCCGGAAGAGTTTGGAGGAGTTCTGGGAGAGTTCCCGAGAAGTTCAGGAAGAGTGAACCATGAGTGGTATGGTTCGGGGATGAATTTGTCTAAAATGGAAAGTTTCCAAAAATGGAATGTTTTCGAGAATGGAAGTTTCTAAAAATAGAAAGTTACCTAGAATGGAAGGTTTCCAAAAATGAAAAGTTGCCTAGAACAGAAAGTTTCCTAAAAATAAATGTGGCAAAAAAAAGGAAGTCGGCTTTTACATACTTCATTATGAATTGAACATAGTTATGTTTCGTGTATATGTAAAAGCCGACTTCCCCAAAAAAACAAGTTGTTTAAAAAGGAGAAGTTTCCTAGAAAGGAAAGATCAAGGAGGATTTAATTTTACTCGAGAATTGGGATCCAGGAAAATAAGTTGGGAGTAGTGAGGCACACCAAAGTTTATTGGATCCAGAAAAAATTGCTCGGTAATGTGGAGTAATCGCACTAATGAGCGGTGGTGTTAGTGAATATGGTAATCAAATGAAGTTGCTAAAGATGGTAAGTATTCTAAGGGCAAGAGGTGCTTTGGATTCTTATGCGGATAGAATCAAAAATGATCTGAGAGGTTAAGCTCGAGAAACCAGTTGGTTTCAAGAGGTTTAAGTTGAGCAAGTGCAGTTTCTAGCAGTGAGAGATTGAATTTTTGGGTCATATTGTCTTTCAGGAGAGAGTTTCAGTTGATCTAAAGAAAATCAAGACTATCAGAGAATGGCCGAGGCCGAGGCCGAGAAATGCTACCAAAATAAGGAGTTTTCTTGGCTTACCAGGTTATTATCGGAGATTTATCAAGGATTTTGCAAGTATGGCTCCGTTTATGACGAAGTTGACGAGAAATATGTTCTCTTTGTGTGGTCTCTAGAGTATGAGGAGAGTTTTGCAAACCTGAAGATGATGTTGACGAGTACACCAGTATTGGCATTGCCAGGGCCGAGCGAGCCTTTCGTGGTGTACACGGACGCTTCGAGATTGGATCTCGATTGCGTGTTGATATAGCAAGGAAAGGTTATTGCTAATGCTTCACGTCATTTGAGGAAGCTTTATATTTTATTAATTCATTTTTCATTGTTTTTTTTAATTAAAAAGACAAAATAACACAATTGTTTATACATGTTAGAATCTAGGGGCATAGTCTAAAATGGACTATTTCAAAAATTTATTTCCAAACAAAGTCTCATGTGAAGGATTTGAAAATAAATTTCTGAAAGAGAGTCCTGTTTGGAAATAAATTTCTGAAATTGTCTATTTTTAGATATTTTCTCTAGAATCTAATCGATCAATCGACATATGTCGTGGTCTTATTTGTACACGTGTCGAACTCTCGTGAGATGATTCAATGTTTATGTAATAAAATATAGTAGATCTCATTAATAAAGAATACATCATATTTCTCCCAAATATTTTCTATAACTACCCAAACTTTTAATTAAAGTATAAAGAACACAAGCTATTTACATTGTCATTTAAATAATCTTCTAATCTTTTGTTTAATAACTTGAATTATTTACTTTTTCACAAAATTGATTAATCTTACTGATCCACTCATGCTCATTTTGTTTAACAGAGTGATTAGTTTTATTGGGAGTATGGATAAAGATAAAACATGATAGTGTTAGATACGGACAATATCTGAATTTTATGTTTTTAACTATGTGAAATTTAGAAAATACAAAACATCACTATTTTGAAACAAAATAACAATGGTAAAACATCACTTATTAGTAAACTAAAAATATCAATGTCTAAGAAATCAAGTGGTACAATTCTTACAAGTTAATGTTTGACCACGTATGATTCTTCAACTATATAAACTCTTAACATTATAGAATCGGATTTTAATTAAGAAAATTTGATTAAAATAATTAGAATTCAAAATACATAATAACGCGCTTTATAGAAGAAAAGGGCTGACGTTGTAGAAAGCACGTTCACATTTTAGCTCTCTGTTAATAGGCTTCCGAAGGAAACAGCTCATTTTCTTCTTCTTTTCTTTTCTTTCGATTTGTTAAATTCACCAACCAAAATCTCATGATTTTTTTATCCTAAACTTGGACTTAAAAAAATCAAATAAAATTACATTGTCATATATATTGATAAACAAATATATTGTTATATTAAGAATGAACCTATAGAAAAAATGGAGGCAACATCAAAGACTCCGGTTTGATCCCGTTTTCTCTCTATTTCTTTTTCGGTCATAGTATCTAACCGGGCATTCGGGATTGTGGTTTGGTTTGATATCCAGTTAGCTATTATGTATTAAACAAAAAAAAACCCATAAAATTTCAATATATGCAAAAAAAAAAACCATCAAAGACGCGAATGTCTAATCTCTATACTATTAAAAAAGAGGTACTTTGAGACCTATTGCCAAACATATTTTCAAAAGTACTTAAATGAGATAGTTTTAGCATTGCATCCACAAGATTTTTCATTATATTAAAACATTAAATATTTTAAATATTTATTAGTTTCCAAAAACAAAACTCATTTTCTCTCTATAGCTAATTATGAACGAAAATTTAAAATACTTTCTAAAAAAAAATTGTTAACCAATTGTAAAATAAATATCTGAGATCTATATCATATTAATTTATTTTTGTTATTATAAATGGAAGATTTAATTAAGATTAAAAATTATGATTCTCCTATCATCTTTGTTTGATCTTATTTTTAATTTGATTTAAATTTTCATATAATACACATAACTAATAAAATATAGAATTTGTTTTACATATGTTGCAATTCAAAAATTTTGAAACACACATATATTCAATCGATGAAAAAAATATGTGTTTTTGTTCAATGTCCCACATCGACTAAAATTTTTGAGCAATAACTCATAGTCATATAATAAAAAGAAAAAAATGATTCCAAGAATATTGACTTAACGACTTAACAATCATCTAAATTTAAAAGTTTTATCCGGTTTAATACAGTTATTTAGCTGAACTTATAGTTTTACCAAATATAATAAACTTTATAAATAATTAATTTATTAAAATTCAGATATTAATTGCTTATAATTGATAATTGATTATTAAGATATTTAATTTCTTCAATTTGAACTTTCTCAATTGCTTATAATTGATAATTGATTATTAAGATATTTAAGTATGGTATTGCTTTTCTTATTTGGAATTTTAGTTGTTAGTTCTTTTCTAATTTTATATTAATTAAATAAAAGTGTTGCATTTTCTTGAAAATAAGACAAATGTTTGAATATTCGAACTCTTATGCTCTCTTCTCTCAACCTATAGTGTACTTGATTTTAGAACATTAAAATTCAAATATGATCAGTGTATGTTATGAAGAATTATTACAAGATGAGAGGTGTGTGTGCGTGTTACTGTATATGTGATTGGAGAGGTTGTATTTTAAAAAATAATTTTCAAACAAAACCATGTACATGTAATCTAATAAGCACTCTTAAGTCTTTTTCGATATTGTAATCTAACTTTCAAGATTACAATTTTTGTAATTCAATGCTAAAACTACATTAAATATATTATAAACGTGTAAACTGTTAAGAAATAAAAAAAACTTCAAACATATATTAAAAAAGCTTTAAATAATCTTGAAAGTACAAATGAGACAATGAAAACTATATTGGATATATCTTATAGAATGGCCAGGGTCATGTTTTTATTGTAAATATAAGAGTAGTTAAAAAAAATAGAATAAAAGGTGAACTGCAATCACTTAAATGAAGATTTTCTTCATATAAAATTCTAATATTATTTTTACCTTTACGTAAAATATATACTTTTGAACAAAATCATTATATATATATATATTAAATCATAATATTTCTTTTAAAAAGGTTTGTATTTTTACATTTTTCTCGAACAAGGATAATGTACAATTATTTGTTGCATTCAGTAGATTGCGTGGGTCTATAAATTACACGGTTGGTTCGAACATGCTTGTCGTTTGACATTCTGTCCATTTCAATTCTCTTATCTTATAGAATTGGTCATATTTATGTATGTCTATATATAAATATAGTTGGCTGTAGTAAACAGTTGGAATGCAACATCTTACTTTTTTTTTTAAGACATCACAAGTGGTATATTGGATTCTAGTAATTATTAAATGAAATAGTAAGAAAACAAACTAGAATAATATTACTCCCCTTGGTATAATGTGATTTTAATATCTTTCCACGAGTTTATATATAAATAATTTGGATTGGAATCTTTGAATTAACCTTTCGAGTCTTCTTTAACGGAAAGTAACCCTTTGGGATGTTTGTATGCTTTATTGTTAAACCCTTTAGAAAACCAAAGTTCGATTACAATTTAATAATAATGTCGGACTAACCTAGTAAATAGGATTTTTGCAGTATATGAGTATTGTACAATTGCTTACTTTTCCTTGTGGAAAGCGACCAACCACAAAATGGGATGTGGTGACTGGAGTCGCTGGAGCATTAATTGTCCAGAGGCCAACCCTTGCTTAGCATGGTGCTTCCTTTCAGAGCTGCTAGTATTTGACTGTTTGATTCATGTGTGCAGAATCATTGAAGGTAGATTGTCGAACTACATTCGTGGGAATATATATATGTCTAGTCAGGACCGGTCCAACGTTTTCGATGCTTTAAGCAAATAAAAACAAATTCATGTTTTTATAAATGTTTTAAATGCTTTAATTTTTTTTTCTTAAATTAGAAAATTTCAATAATAAAAAATTATAAATTTTAATAATTCAATACATTTATTTAACATTTTATTAAGTAAAAATTTATCGAATTTTTTAAAAGAGAACCAACTTATATTGTTTTTATAAAACAAACCCTATAATAATAATAATAAATTATACAAAATATCTAAAATAATTCACCTAAAACATGCCTATTATATTTTACATGCCTTACGTCATAGCCTCATTAGCCTATGTTGTGGACCGGACCTCCGGACCTGTATCGAACTAGCATCTCATTTAATAGAAAAGTACAAATGAAACGTTCATGTTGTTATCTTCAGGTTCGACGGGCATTTTGCGTTAACTTGTAATCTAAGATAAAAATTATGCAAGAGATTGGATAACTTTTAGAAAAATTTCAACAATTTTAGAATTTTAAATACTCAAATGAACAATTCGGATATCACATCCCACACCTAACCTTTTCACAGATCAGTTACAATAAATTTGAAACTGATACAGGTAGGGACATAAAAAAAAATGGACAGGCATTGTACTGTATATATTTCGGATAAGACCGAACAAACCAACTAGTGAGTGCTCCTTATACTTTTTACCAACACTTTTTTACGGGGTCAGCTATTAAGTCGACACACCTACTACTTTATTTTACCGAAAGGCGAAACAATCGTGATGATCATTTTTTCCACTTCAGTCATAACTTTTTCTTTGTCATACATTATTGGAAGATATAGAAAAGTAAAACTTTCAGTGGTTTGATTTTTTTTAGTTGAGGTTAATATATATATATATATATATATATATATATTTTTGGATATTGAAATACCATGAGATTTTGGTAGCAAATCCTTGTTCAAAATAAATAACAATAAAATACAAAATGTGGTTTCAGTGTGGAATTCGTCTACAAATTCATAAGAAATTGACCGAATATATATATAAATGTTCATATGGCTTTTGATTAAAAATACAAGTAGACAACACACTTTTTTTTTTAATTAGTTTTCTTATTTTTGCAGTTTAGTAATCACCAACCAAAGCTATTGTGTGGCCCGCATGTTGTCTTCTTTTTCTTCTTTCTTTCTTCTATTTATGTTTCTTTCTTTCCCCACCCAAAGGAAATCTACATACACTTGTCTCTTCGTCGATAGTTTCCTTCATCATTCTTATCTCTCTCAACTCTGGAGAATTGAACACAAACCTTTTAGGTAAATTTCACTTTTTTTTTGTTGTTGTAATAATTATAATCTTCTACACTTATTTATCTCCTCAAGCTATAGTTTTTGTTTTCGTTTTTGTTTCTTCTGTTTATCTTCTGTGCATGTTCATAAGTTATAGTAAAATCTTTAGCCCTTGTGATCTTGAACTGTATTTGTAATATGAATCATCAATATTATCTTCTTGTTGTTCTTGCAAAACTCATGAAATATTTTTAACTTTTCTCATGCAAAAAAGCTTGAAGCCTTTTTTCTTGGTATTTTTTTTTGTTTTTTGTATTTTTCTCTTTGGTGGATATTGTCTAGCTTTCCTGACAAAATACTACTTTTGCACCTAAAATAAATTCACAAAACACCAACTTTTGTCTTATATGTGAGATCTTTAATTCTTTAATTCAGTGTTTTTAAACCTATACCAACCAGCTAAACCGCTAACCTGCTGACAATCCGGTCCAAGTTATTCTTGTCAATTTAATTAAAAATTTCTTCTGCATCTTGTTTCTGGTAGATAATTTTATTACTTATATATATATATATATATATAGATTACATAAGTCCTTGTCCAATAACCGAATTATTTTTTTATTAAAGGAGTTGAATTTTTTGAATTTTAGTTGTTGAGTACGAGTCAGGTATGTGCTGTTCATATATTTTTGACCAAACAAATTTTATATTCATTAAAATTAAAATAGTTATTAATTTTAATTTATCGACTCGGTTCGACCTGGTGAACAAAAGATTTTCCAGTTCACTTCCTGATCCGATTTTCATTTTGTTTTCTTTTTTTTTTCCTTTTTTTTGGTAAGGCTTAATTTTTAACTTTACCTTTCTCTCCTTTTTTCTCTATCGCTTTTCTCTAACCAAAGTATCTTAATGTCTCAGGTAAAAATATCAAAGATGCAATACGGCCCTGAAGACCAAAACCAAATGGTATGTATTAGGGATGGGCATTCCGGTTTATGGTTCGGTTCCGGTTCAGTTTTTTCGGTTTTTTTCGGTTTACGGTTTTAACGGTTTTAACCATAATTAATTCAGTTCGGATTGGTTTGGTTTCGGTTTCGTTCTTTTTTTGTAGATTATTTCATAAAACAAAATAAATCTTAGAGTGCAACATAAAAGGCAATAGTATGAAGTACAAAAAATTGAATCTAAATCAAATAAATAATAAACCCAAATTGCAAATCTAAAATCAAGCATATTAAACTAGAAGAAAAAAGAGAAAAACTTAGAGAACTTCCATCATCATCATCAGTCACGGTTGTTCACTTCTTCACGTTGTTCATGAATCTCTAGTTAACATAAAATAAAATAAATTAACAATGAGAATTAGCATAATATCAAAATACTTAACAATATAACTTAAGATAATTAAAAAATTACGAATACATACCTTGTTGTAAGAAATCCATAAATTCAGTTATTTCTAGCATTTTGTGAATGTTAACGTATGCATCTGTATAAAATGACATCTTAAGCCAATTTTGTGTTAAAATCAGGGTTTCGACCATAAAAAAGGTTAATGTATTTTGATATGGGTCTAAGAAGCGATCTTCTGTGCTAAAAACAGATTCTAATGAAACATTAGAAACGTAAATAGAAAACACATCTCTTGCAATTTCTATCTAGGATTTTTTTTCTAAGAAAAAAGTTTAGTTTCCTTAAAGTTAGTTAACTATAATATTTATTAGATTTATTTTTATCTATTATATAAGCATATATAAAAAAATAAAATTCACAAAACCGAATGGTTTTACGATTTTAAACCGAACCGAACCGAAACCGAAATAGTTTTTATAATAGTAACCGAACAGGTTTTTAAGCAAAACTGAAACCAAACCGAATCACTAATTTACGGTTCATTTCGGTTTGGTTTTTTCGGTTACGATTATTTTGCCCACCCTAGTATGTATTGTCTTTCTTTATCATATCTTATTATGTTTTCTCTCATTTTCTAAAATTGATATGAGTATTAAATGTTTTTTGGTAATTGAGCAAATAATTAAACATGATTACGTATAGCAGTGATGCAATATAGTCATTAACATTCTGAAATTTAGCTTATTTTTTCATCATGGGTCAAAACTTTTTATAGGTCATAGATGAGAAACTTCCTTTATTATCATGGGAAAGGAAGTTGAACAGTCAAGCCAAGACTCCTTCTGAGTTCAAACTGAGTAAAAGAGATCATCTTCATCTGGTAAGTTCTCTACCAAAATTGATTTTTGATTACAATCAGATAATCACTATCAGACTCTTTCTTGTTGTACAAGTTATATTTTCGGTCAGATGCTCTGTTCTTTGGAATACTTGAAAATTAAACCTCTCTCTGTTTTGGCTTTTCCAAAGTTTCCATTAGGTTACAGATTATGGCGTCACACCAAAGAAGAAGCTGCAAAAGGACGAGTAAGAGATATCTCTCACAGCTTCTTTTCTTAATTCTCACGAACATTTGATGATCTTTGTGGTCATTTAATGCTGAAAACTTTCCAAACATGTAGGCTTCGATATTCGACATCTTCAGAAAACACCACATAACGGGAGATCATGGAGTCCCTTTAGGAGGGATAGGGTATGGAATTCACATAAGCCTCACAATGTTCTAAAGTTTTAAGATCATTTGTTGCAATGTTCTAATGTACAAAACCTTCTTGTATTTCAGTGCAGGAAGCATTGGAAGGAGTTACAAGGGTGAGTTTCAGCAGTTCAAAATGTTTCCAAAAATTTGCGAGGAAGCTCCAATTCTCACAAACCAATTCTCTGTAAGTGAACAATCATGAACATTGCCTTGGTTTCTACTGTTGTAAACCAATTCTTGTTTTTTGATGTCTTTATGAAGTATCCCTCTTATGCTTCTTGATCTCTTTAATTATAGGCGTTCGTTTCTCGCCCTGGTGGAGTGAAACACTCAACTGTTTTATGTCCAACAAAGCCACAGGCTATTAAGTAAGCCAAATCATTTTTTTTGTTCTGTTTTCATCAGTTCCCTAGTTAAAGAAGCATAATGAATATCGCAAATGAATCATCAACTATGTTATTGTATATGATTGCGCAGAGACAATGGTGGTTATTTATGTAAAGGCCAAGCTCCAAATATAGGAATAGAGTCTTGGGACTGGAACATGACAGGGGAAAAATCCACCTACCATGCTCTTTATCCGAGGTCTTGGACCGTATATGATGGTATAATATTCGTTCTAAAACCATGTTTATTACCAGATTAATCTATTGCAAATTCTTGATTTTATAAAGATTATGAAAAATGTTTTTATTTATTTGATGAACAGGTGAACCTGACCCTGAACTAAAAATAGTTTCTCGTCAAGTCTCTCCCTTTATGCCTCATAATTACAAGGAAAGCAGTCTTCCGGTTTCTGTTTTCGACTTCACGGTATGATATTCTACGACGTTTACCTCAACATTATAGCTTAGGGACAACCTATGGTGAGATGATTGAGATCTATAATGTTTCAGGTGACTAATACTGGAGAAGAACAAGCAATTGTTACTTTGCTCTTTACTTGGGAGGTAAGTAATCTCAATACATAACAACTCTTCTCTTGTTCACTCTGTAAAATACAAAACTGACCTATTTGTCTATGTGGTAAATTAGAATTCTGTGGGAGGAGCTTCTGGGTTAACTGGACAACACTTTAACTCAACAATGATGTAAGAATCTTCATCTATTGTTGCAACAGATTTTTGCAATGTGCTTTCTTTTACTAACATAGATCTTGTTTCCTTTTATGGAATCTTTCAGGGCAAGAGATGGAGTTCATGCAGTAGCTTTACACCACAAGTAAAAAAACAATTTCTCTGAGCCTTTGATTAGTTCATGGAAGATTTTCGTGTGGATCATTTGTTTAAATTCTTATGTAATTTTATCTTGCAGGACAGCAAATGGTCATCCACCAGTTACATACGCAATTGCGGCAAAAGAAACCGAGGATGTTCGTGTCTCCTCATGTCCTTGTTTCCTAGTTTCAGGCACTACTCCTAACAAAATCACAGCAGGAGATATGTGGGATGAGATTAAAAAGGTGAAATATTTTAGAAATAACCTTTTCAAGTGTTCCCTTGAAGAAAGAGCAAAAGTTTTAAATATTTTTTTGTTTCTCCTTTTTCTTCTTTAGAATGCATCATTCGACAAGTTAACAAGCAATGCATGTTCTCCTTCAAAACCTGGAAATTCCATTGGAGCAGCCATAGCAGCAAAGGTGAAAGTTCCACCAGGCTGTGACCGTACAGTCACATTTTCGCTCTCTTGGGATTGTCCCGAGGCTAGATTCGATGAGAAGACTTACCATAGGTATGTGTGTGATACCCCTTAAGACTCCAGTATACATTTTCAGCATTTAAAATATGTTTCTAACTTAAAGTTTTTCTATATAGACGATACACAAGATTCTATGGCTGCTTAGGCAATGCAGCCGTAGCAATGGCTCACGACGCTCTTCTCAGTATGTAAACACATCCTTATCTTTTTAATCTAACTCTAACTAAAGTAAGAGATCATCATCTCATGATGCTTTTTCATGCCTGTTGTTAGACTTTTCTGAATGGGAGACTCAAATTGAAGAGTGGCAAGCTCCTATTCTTGCCGACACAACACTTCCTGAGTGGTAAATAACTTTTGCTTCTTTGCCAAATTCAATTGAGCAGAAGAAAGTAATCTAAATTTTCTTTCAGGTATCGAGTAACACTCTTCAACGAACTATACTATTTCAATTCAGGAGGAACCATCTGGACAGGTATTAATAGACATTGATTCTTCCAAGAACTTTTATGTTTTGTGTAACTTTCGATCATCTAAACCCGATTTCTTGATTTTGTTTTCCCATTTTTTCTGTAGATGGGTTACCTCCAAAGCAAAGTCTAGATAGTATAGGAAGAAGAAAGATCTCTTTGAGTATATCAACAATAGACAATACTGATGCAGACCAGCACAACATAGCCTTAGACATCTTGGGAAGAATCGATGCGGTCTGTTCACAGATTCACGCTCCTTTATCTTCAAATGCTGCCCTTGGAACCACTATGATTCAGAACACTGACGAGAATATTGGACAATTCCTTTACCTAGAAGGGATTCAGTATTTAATGTACAATACTTATGATGTTCATTTCTACTCCTCTTTTGCATTGCTTATGCTTTTTCCTAAACTTGAGCTAAGCATCCAGAGAGATTTCGCAGCTGCGGTTCTGATGCATGATTCCAGCAAGAAACAAGTCATGAGCTCTGGCGAATTCGTTACTAGAAAAGTTCTAGGAGCGGTTCCTCATGATATTGGTTTGAATGATCCGTGGTTTGAAGTAAATGCTTATAACTTGTTCAACACGGATAGGTGGAAAGACTTGAATTCCAAGTTTGTTCTTCAAGTTTACAGAGATGTGGTTGCAACCGGTGACCTAAACTTTGCGAAAACGGTTTGGCCATCGGTTTACACTGCCATCGCATACTTGGACCAGTTTGATAAAGACGGAGATGGGATGATTGAGAATGAAGGGTTTCCGGATCAGACCTACGACGCGTGGTCTTGCTCGGGTGTTAGCGCTTACTGTGGCGGTCTCTGGGTTGCTGCTCTACAGGCTGGATCCGCATTGGCTCGTGTGGTTGGTGACAATGGGGCTGAGGTTTACTTCAACGCCAAGTATGAGAAAGCGAGAAGCGTTTATGAGAAACTTTGGAATGGTTCTTATTTCAATTATGATAACAGTCGAAGCGGTTCAAGCTCGTCGATCTTGGCAGATCAATTGGCTGGACAATGGTAAGTGTTAATAGAGCACAAGTAATGCTGCATTTGGAAGTTGAATTCTTGAGTGAATAGTTGGTATTGATCATGGTTCCGCGTGTTTTGTATATAGGTATGCGAGAGCATGTGGATTAAAGCCAATAGCGAAAGAAGAGTGGATAAAGAAAGCGTTGGAGACGGTCTACGACTACAATGTGATGAAAGTGAGAGACGGGACGCGTGGTGCTGTTAACGGGATGTTACCCGATGGACGAGTAGATACAAGCACGATGGTTTCGAGAGAGGTTTGGGCCGGGACTACTTACTCAGTCGCAGCTTGTATGATTCAAGAAGGACTTGCCGATAAAGGGTTTAGAACAGCAAATGGAATCTATGAGGCCGCATGGTCCGACCAGGGTATAGGGTAAGCTCATCTTAGAATTAGCTCTCACTTTTCGTCAATTTAACTAGTTTGATTAACATTTTTTGGGTACAGATGCTCGTTTCAGACACCAGAGGCATGGACCACGAACGATGAGTATAGATCACTTTGTTACATGAGGCCATTAGCTATATGGGGGATACAATGGGCACACACAATGCCACAACCTAATGGAGAACACGAACAATCGTTAAAGCCTCAAGAGGAAGAGGAAACGTCTGTGTTGTTTCAGCAACACGCCGGGTTTATCAAAGTGGCTCACTATCTGAAAAACACCAAGGGAAAGGACCATAGAAACCGCCTCCAGACTACATACGAGACCATTCTCAGGTTATTCCGCCTATAGGCGAAAACCGAATTACAAGTCGCATTTTGTCCAGTTCTGTTCAGATATGCATAGCTTATTTTTCCGACTCTTTTAAGGTTGTTGCTAGCCTCTTCCCTCTGTTTATTTCAATTGTTCGATATTACTTTATGATTGTAGACAAAAGCAAATGTTGATAAGCTTTCTACACTGTCTTGTATGTGCAATAGCAAATAAAGTTCTAATTTATTTTATTTTAAGGAACACTTGGGAAATGTATGACAAAGACAAAACCTTCGAAACAAGAATCAGTAAAAATGGTCATAACTTAGATCTTAGTAACACCTTAAACAATAGCAACAGTACAGATACATAAGAGGCGCAAATTACGGTGTACACTCAGATCACAGTACATAATCTAAGGGAGGAAGAACGAGTCATGCACGTTTAGATCCAACGATAATAAGAACGACATATGATAGACCTGAGGAACTACCCGAGGCCGTCTAAATCAGAATGTGCAGTTTAGGAATGCAAGTCTACTAACCTTGCAATACTTATGATCTTCTAGTGAGGCGTATCATAAGCCTGGTCTGCATCATACTGATTTGAGGGGGTACAACAATGTCACTGTGCTGTTCCTGGAGCAGCTGCATAGCCTGATGATTGAGTTGCAGATTGCTCATAGCCAGCCTGAGCAGGTGCAGTCTGGGAATAAGCGGTTTGGCCAACAGGTGCAGCATATGCTGATGTGTTTCCACCTCCATAACTAGGATACTGAGAGCCAGTGTACCCATAGTTTCCATTGCTCTGAACTGGGGGATTACCATAAGCTGGCTGTGTGGCGGGATATGAATTATACCCACTGGTAGGAGGTGCTTGACCGTACCCAGCCGAAGTTTGTAGCACACCAGAAGCTGGCTGAACACCGTGCTGCTCATAAGCTGGGGCAACTGCTGGTGCTTGTGAACCATTATAACTATCAGATGGTGCTGCAGAACTGTATGACGGATAAGTTTGCTGAGCAGGCGCACTTGATGCATAACCATATTGCTGTTGTGGAGCCATGTTTGAACCATAAGATGGTGCTGCTGGAGTTGAACCATACGATGGAGCAGCTGGAGTTGTACCATACGATGGTGCTGCTGGAGTTGAACCATACGATGGTGCTGCTGCAGTTGGACCTTGATAAGGCACATCAACAGGAGGTGGTGCTGGCCGTGGAGGTCCATATCCTTGCTCGGCTGATCCTTGCATCCCGTAAGGTCTACCTGGCTGCTGCATTTGGTGCTGACCACCTGCCGGTGGATAGCCCTGTTGGGAGCCTCCATATCCATAAGATTGTTGCATAGGAGGATTATCATAGTTTGGCTGATCATACATATGCCCATAAGTCTGCTGAGCACCTCCGTGGGAGTAAGGAGCAGCATGGGAGGGCACAGGGCCTGGGTTTGGAGCTCCTTGCCTACCGTAATAGTCATATGGACCAGAATGTGGAGGTCTTTGTTCCCAACCAGAACCATATCCGCTTCTAGGAGGCATGTGTTGTGGAGGATAACCACCGGAATTGGGAGGTCTGAAATGTGAGCCCTGAGACTGATACGGTCCACCATGATGGTAATTGTATGGCATTGAGTGGGGCCCATGAGGCCCACGCGAACCCCACTGAGGTGGACCACCTGGTCCTCGAGGTTGGTAAGGAGGTTGGTTAAAACCACCACCAGAATAGTGTGATGGCCTTCCATCCTACAAAAGATACAACCATGAAACCTCACATTAGAGACAACAAAGCAAAGATAACATCTCACACAACTGACAGAAAGAGAAACACAGAAAGCACTGTTATTAAATCAGAAACTTAAAACGAATTGTGCAACAAAACAGCCAAGGTTAATTGCAAAACAGCATAGATGGCATTCGGAAGTGAACATTGCAAGACGGCAAAGAAATTCATCAAACAGGTCACATGCAGATGGTGCATTCGGAAACATGACATGTGTTAAAAATTATTATATGCAATAAAAATAACAACTCTGCATACAATTCAGCTGTCAATAGCATCCCAAACTGTTTCAAGCTGAACAACAAGTTTGCCTCAACTTAGTACCTAGCCTATTTGAAACTGCAGTAATAGTATATGCTTGAGATCATATTGGAGCTGATCATTTACAGTAAGCACAAAGGTCTCCAGGCTCCCTTTAAGTAATTCCATGATCATCTGAGCATACATAACACAATTTTTGTGCACTTGGTTGTAGCAGGAGTATTAAAAACAAAGTTCTGTTCACATTTCAAACTTGGGGGTTGACATAAATTCTAGATAAACTTTTTCTTCAAATAAGTGAAAGCGTCATAGGTCTTGAAAATCTGGCTGCTAGATTTACTCAACAGTACTGTATTATATCCATGCTCACACTAAGGTCCTGAAGTTTTCAAAGCACAAAAGCAGCCTTACCGACTACTAGAACCTGCAAGCGTGAATGATAACTGCCAAATACCTTCTTCCGTAGACCTGGGTGATGTCTATTGTACACCAACAAGGCAATGCTGATCCCAATTGAAAGGTAATAGCCACATCTGCATTTTTAAAGCCAACACCAATTCGAGATTGACACCTTTAACTTTAAATAACATGGCAAGCGACATCGAGGATGGAACATATGATCTTCTTAACAACAGAAAATGAGAATCTCTCTTACAATATGTACATATTTTTCCAAGCTATCCTTATTTCAGCCACATGAACCAAGTATTCCTTTAGGACATGAATATGCAGCTATTCACTTAATCAGGGGAGCCAGTATAGATTTGCACTTAACTTTCAAATTAAGACAGCAGAGCTTTTGCATATACTTCAAGCAGGAAAATCAGAAAATTAATCTATAACTAAAGTCATTATGCCCCGAAAAGGTTAATTTACCGTGAATCAGCATAACATGAACAGTGATCAAGACAATGGAGTATTACAGAGATTGCATGGACCAGAACATTAGCAAACAAAAAGCACCTCATAAACTATAGCAGATAGCAGGAACACGAAAGCACAAATTTATCACCTCATTAATTATGTGGTTGCATTGGTGAAGATAAAGCCAAAATAAACATCATGATATGATAATCAAACATCTCGGTATACCAGACACATTATGCACCAAGATGAATGAAAACAAAGCAGTTTAACACTCAGATGCTTCAAATTTCAAGGTTGCAAAAACTAAAAGCAATGACATCATTCAGAGAAATAACATCAGAAGACAAACCTGGTACATAACATCCTTGATCAACGCAGTGGCTATATCAATTTGCCTTTTATCACCAGAAATACGAACAGTCCTTTCCTTAGATCCATCACCTTCTGCATGTTGTGGTATTAACTATAGGAAAAACTATTTTAGTCAGATGTTACACAGAATAAGCAATGTCACAATCTTTCTCAGTACTCTTAATACATTCAAGATTGAATAGAAGTAACCACCTGAATACGTGCTCTTGACTTTGTCTGCATGTTCTTGATAGTCTCCCCACCTCGGCCAATAATCACACCAACCTGCTAGTTGAAAATGGATTATGCACCACTCCAAAATGGCAAGCAGAACAATTAGCAATAGCAAGAGTACCTTATCATTTGGAACTTTAATCTCCATCTGTTCTGTGACCCCCCTTGCGGCAAGGGCAGGTACACCTCCTGCTTCAGCCTGGTATTGCAGCAGAAAAAAATAGCCAAATCTTAGAACATACAACAAAACTAAAACTATGAATTTAAGTAGAAACCAATACTTCTGTCAAAAACAATTTAAAACCTCTGCAATGACTGCATTGATAAGTTTCTCTGCTTTCTCGATACAAGCTACAGTTCCAATTATCTCCACCGGTCTTAAAGCTGAATTTGGATCAGCCTCTGCATCCCTCCGAATTTGGATTTTTGCACCAGAATTGAGCTGAAGATACCGCACCATCTCTCCACCTTTACCAATAAGTGTGCCAACCTTAGAACTCGGGACATCAATTCGACGAGTAGTAGACTGCGTCTCATCAACCTCCTTCTGAGAACCATCACCATTTACTTCTTCATGGGAAACACTTCCATTCACTTCTTTACTCTCGTCACCAGTCTCCTTCTGAGAACCATCAGCATTTGCTTCCTCACTTTCATTGCCATCATCCTTGTTCAAACCATCACCATTGACTTCCTTGCTTTCGTTTTCAACTTCTTTCTGAGCAATAGCATCACTCGTCTCCTTACTACAGTCCTCAGCTTCCGTGTGAGAATCACCAATGGTCACCTCCTTACTTTCTTCAACTTCCTGAGAGGTTACAGCCTCAACAGAGGCTTGTTGGTTATCCTCAAGCCTATTCTCAGACTCCTCAACGTGAATGGGCTCCTCAACTTTGTTCTCTTCCTTGGATTCCTCAGGCCTCTCTTCACCATTGTCTTCTGCACTTTTCCCATTACCTACATCACAATGCCACAACAAAGATCAGTGAGAATGCTAAACAAATTAATCTACCCCAATTCAATATTAGTTTTGAATCCAAGAATAAATCTGAAGACTGTTACAGGATAATCATATTTTGGTTCTCTTAATTCCTGATTCACTTAATTTCCGGTTTAGTGGTTTTACTTATGTATTTCGGGTTTAGCAAACACTATTTGTAAACCTTTCTCGGTTGGTGAGAATTAATCAATCAAAATAAACTTTCTCTTAATCTCTTCTTCCCACTAAATTCATATTCATTATCATATCTCATCATCCATCTCTTAATCAATGCTCTTCGAGCTAATCTTTCTTTCTTTATGATTAGCTTCTAGGCTTGGTTTGCCTTTTCTTAGGTATCCATTTTAGGTTCCCTGTAACATTGGTATCAGAGCTCTTCGATTCTCAGGACCATAATCATGCATATATACAAGACAAGAGGAGGAGATGAAACTCCTACAGATGAAGCCAGCGGAAGAGCAGAACCATCAAATGATGATGAGCTCTCCTTCTCACAGAAAGATGATCGTGTATGGAAGCCAGGAGGTTTAGCTAAACTAGATCTTTGGCACTGGCCAGATAAAGAATCCAAGTCACACATAAAATCGTATCAGAATGAAATGTTTTTGTATCCTGGTATGCAAGTGGTAAAGTGGGGTCTAGAAGAGTTCAAGATCTTTGACAGAAAGAGGAGTAACAAGACTCTTTTATCTCGAAGATGAAAAAGAGCAAAAGCAGGTAATGAAACTCATTTCATCTTGGAATAATCGAATTTGGGAACTTGGTGGAGTATGGACTCAACTTGATAAGTGTAAAGGGTTAGAGAAACGTTACAAACGTGGTAGGTTGATGAAACAAATGTCTAGTTTCTGGTGGCAAGGAATCAAGTCGGGAAACTTTGATAAGCAACTTGTTCTTTTGTTGATATCACAAATATGTTTAGGAAGTTATTGGTTTGCGTGGATATTCATAACATATATTTTGAAGCACAACTAGAGGTCTATATCTTGGCGCATCATATTTATACAAACCAAGAGATTGGAGAGCTTCCATGGTCTAAGAAGCTTCATGAGATGAGTTTACAGAAAAATGCAGAGATTGGATAATGAATGTATTTTCTTATTTTGATCTAGAAGCTTGGATAGGGCTGAAAATCTACGGTTGTGAAAAAAAGAAGCATATGTTGCTGCTTGTTAAACAAGCTAATCGTGCAGGAAATGGTTAGAGAATTGCTACGAATGTGATAGAGCTCTCAAAATGTTGTTTTCAGTTAGAAAGAAATGTCTTTTGTTGAGAATGTTGAATTCAAAGCATACAGAAAAGAGCTGCTGGTTTGAGCTTGCATTTGAAGCACAAATGGAGATCTAAGCTATTGCAATCATTTTCAAGGCTGAGATTCTTATATGGATAGCAATTGTGCTCTTGTCAGGGTTGCATATTTAGTTTGGCAGCAGCAAAGTTCAAACGGACATCTAATCCGGTCAAGAGAAATGGGAAGAGTTTTGTGATCATGTTGTTTACTATTGCTGAGAGTTAGATTTGGTTGAGTGATCCACATATTCTGGTTTCTAACAAGGGAACCATAAATTGTCGTTATGAACCACACTCAAATGTCACTTTTATCCAAATCCCTAATTTGAAACAAGCCAAAGGGATCAGAGAGTTACCTAAACCATCGCCAGCCTCATCGTCGAGTTTCGTCCGCTTCGCCTGAGAATAATCAGAAGCTTTCTTGTCATCATCAATTGACCCGGCGTGTTGCTCGAGAACATTCGATTCAAGATCTTCAAGCTTGCGTTTGTGGTCAGATGGCTGTACAGAGAAAGTAATAACCTCTTCCTCCTCCGCCATTTGTTGAACGGGCAAAAAGCAAGAAATTTGCCTGCTTTGGTGATGAATCGGCGACCTTGAAAACGTTAGGGCTTCGGGAACAGTGAGTGTACAGAGAGACAACAAGTGGTGGGTCTTTTATATGAGCAGTTTAAGGAGGTTTGTGTACCTCCAGTCTTTATATGGGCTTTTTACTAGGCCTATCGGGCCTCGTTTTGTTGCAATTATCAAGTTTTTAAATCGAGAAGACAAATTGATAAGTCTGTTTTTCGGAGAAAGAAGCAAATTATCAAACTCTTTTTCGGAGAAAGAAGCAATCTTAAGATGATAAGTCTGTTTTCTCGTCGTTAATTGTGTAAAAACTGCATTTAAAAATTGTTAAACTCGAGTTGTTCGGATCAGATTGGCTATAAAAAATTCTAATATCATTTTTTATAATGGACATATACTCGTCAATATTCTTTTCAAAAAATGTAAGAAAATAAAGTTTTTTGTCTTCTTCACAGTGTTGCTTGAAAAGAAACAATAATTTTTGACCGTTTTAAAACCTTATTTAATTTATTAATGAAAAACCCTTTAAGAAGGAAATTTTAACGGAAAAATCACTCAAGTACTCAGCAGTCAACGTTAAAACCCTGAACTAAATTATTAATGAAAGAAACTCTCGAAGCCTATTTCGTTTATAATTCCGTCTAAACATATGTCGTTTAATCATATTTTGCGGTGTTTCTTGCTAAAGATTGACAGGTGTGTTTTTCTTTAGATTTCAAACAACACGGTTTTTTTTTAAAACGCGGTGTTTCTTTAAAAACAACATGAATATTCAAAACTCGCTAATGTCGATTTAAAAACCTCCAAGTCGTGAAAATATAAATTGTTATTCATCTGGGTGCTTCTATTTTTTTCACATGCCTTTAATTCCTAAAATTATACATGATTTTGTCAATTTTCATCGTTTTACGCAATCTTAGAGTCTTATCGATTGCATCATGGTTCTGATGTTATTTTTAAACAAAAATGTCCTCTTATATCTAAGAAACATATACATGTCGTTTTTAACAAACTAAAATATATAAGTACCGATTTGATAGCAAGTCGATACTTGAAGTTTTTTTTGTTAATGGATCTTTATTTAAGGTTTTTTTTTTCCTGATAAATCTTTATTTGAGGGATTTTTCATTAATAATTTAGGTAAGTGGTTTTCATTGGATCAATCGATATTTGAGACAAAAATTCATTAATAATTTAGTTAAAAGGTTTAAAATAGATTGGTCAATACTTAGGGAGTTTTTCATTAAAATATTGGTTGTTTGTGTACAAAAATTAGGGTTTCTCATATGTTACAAAAATTTTGAAAAAACTTTTACAATTTTGTTTTTTATCTATTTCCAAATAGCTCATGCAGAGAAAGATACACATATATCCTTATCCCATGTCGTGTCATCGTACTCTTAGAGACAAGGATTATTTTGTGATCCAACAGTAACGCATGTACATCCACTACAAGAAAACAACCGGAATCAGACGGAAAAATCCGTCGGAAATCTGTTAGAAAATACAAAATCCCTCGGAAATCCGTCTAAATTTCTGACGGATTTCCAACGGAATTTAGTTTTTTGGACATCCGTCGCTAATCCGACGGAATCGCTTACGTCGGTGGTCCGTCGGGTTCCCGTCGGAATATTTCCGACGGATTCCTGATGGAATTTCGATGTTTTTAAACCGACGGTGACCGATAGATTACCGATGCAGTTCCGACGGATAAAAACCGACAGATTTTCGACAGAATTCGAAGTTTTTTTTTAATATAATAATTTGAAAAATCAATAAATGTATTAATTTTAAGAAAATTAAATTTTAATAAAAGAAATGAAAAATAAAATTGAATTGTATTGAAAATTAAAATTGAATATTATTGAAATTTTTTAATAATTCAAAAAAAAAAACAGAAAATTGTTTATAATCCGAAAATGAAACTAAACGCCCGGTCGAGGTGGTGGATATTGCGAAAAAAATTCGTTCATCTGTTGGATCATCGCTTGTTGATCAGCTTCATATTTCTCTAGAAGCGTTGCATATCCGCCTTCATCTCCTCCATTTCAGCGTCTTTCTGTGCGAGCTTCGCCCTAAGATCGTCGCTAGGATCTCCGTAAAAGCGTGAAGTAGCCGAGTAAGATGCTGAATCGTCCGGAAGACCGAAGACCCGACCTTTGGTCTTCGGAGTACACTGCAGAAATGAAAAGTTACATAAATATTTGAAATTAAATAAAAATTGATTAAAATTTTAAAATTTACTTACCTCGTAGACGAATTCGTTAATCTTCTCGATAGGGACTTCGGTGAGAGGCGGGGTTCCTTCAATGATTGGTTGACTAAGAAGATACTCATCACCCATCTTCCTGACGTTGCCAACGATCTCCCGAGCTACACCATCTTGGATTTCATTGGTGTTCTTGTTGGTGTGTGTAACTTCGATCAATCTGAAGACAGAAGGTTAGACACCATCTTTCCGAAACTACAAAATTAACAAATATAGTAAATATTTTGAATATAAAATTGAAAAAACAACATATTGATTAAACCAAAAACTGACAAGTTGTTTCGCCTTTGTGACCAAACTGGTTGCTCCTAAATTGTGCGTTGCCTTACCCTTTCCTTTGCGATTGCTGTTCCGGCACGTAGAGTGGGTTGTGGAGCTAGCCTTCGTAGCGTCTTCACTCCAGTACGCTATCAACCCGTTCCATAGGGTCGGGTTCATAACCAACTCCCTTGGAACAAGATTCCTCAACCACAACCCCTTCCACTCGTTCATCTTCCGTGAATACATTATTGCCGCTTTTTTTGTGGAAGTCCCTTCTAACCAAAGCGGTAATGTTACTCTCCCAAGTAAATTCTTGTTGAAAAAAATGAAAATTAAATTAAAATAAACTAATAAACTATTTAAATTCAAAGTAAACAATAAAGAAAATGAAAAACTTACCGCAAATTGCCGAAACCACATTTCCTGCTCTTCTAAGGGCATTTGGGTGTACGTCAGATACGGATGCTGAAGCAATCCATTAAGCATCCGGTTGATAGACTTGGAAATCCCATTTCCCGAATCTTTAAACCTTCAAAACAAATTGTTTTGTAGACTTTAAATAGTTTATAAAAAAATATTAAATAAAATTTAATATTTTTAAATAGGAAAATCAGACTTACCATGTGTCTGTCCCAACACAATCCGGATGAAGACGAGTGAATCTCTCTCGTCCAGGTAAAGCAACGAAGTCCTCGACGCTCATTGCCGACGGTGCAGTAGAGGGTGGTGTCGATGCAGCAGCGGATGGTACAGGTGATGCGGTGTCCGGAATATGGGTAGACGCCGTAGAATGACTCCTTGCAACTCCCCTACCCCTACCGGAACCTCGACGTACTCGGCTCCTAGAACCCTCCTAATATAATCTGTATTCCCTTATAAATTTTTAAAACGAAATTAATTTTTTAAAATTAATTAAAATAAATATAAATGTCTTCCATAATTATAAATTTCTAAAAAAATGAATAGAAATTAATACAAATGATTATAAATTTGTAAAAATGATTATAAATTTCTAAAATGATTATAAATTTCTAAAATGATTATAAATTTCTAAAAAATGATTATAAATTTTTAAAAATGATTATAAATTAATAAAAAGCATTATAATTTTATTAAAACAAAATTATAATTTATTCTAATCTAAATAAATAATGTAAAGTAAAAAAATTACAAATTCTCCAAAGTTAAAAATTCTCCAAAATTACATAACAAATTCTCCAAATTCTCCAAATTCAATAACAAAACAAATTCTCCAAAGTTAAAAAATTAAATCTAACCATAGAAATCCTAGAACTAACACTAGAAAACATAAATCTAACATCTAATAACATAAATTTAACATCCAAAAACCTAAATCTTACATCCAACAACCTAAATCTAACATCAATCTTAAAACCATAGAAATCTTTAAATTTTAGAGTTTTGGAAACTTACAAATTGGATGGAATGGATGGATTGTTAGACATATTGATGATTGATGTCGAAATCGGTGGTTTAATCGGAGCAAATATCGATGTCGAAATCAGAGGTTTTAGGTTGTTTTTTTCGTTTGCGTTTCAGATCCGCGAGGAAGAAGAAGATATTATTTATCAAAGATTTCCGATGGATTTCCGACGAAAGATCCGTCGGAATCTTATAATATTAAATGAAACGCGGTCTCGGGAAGATTACAGCCTTAAATTTTGCGTATCCGTCGGAAATTACGGACGGATACGCGAATTTTAAGGCTGGAACACGTGTAACCACAAATCCGTGAGAAATCCGTCAGAAATTACCGACGGATTTCCGACGGATTTGTGGTTTCGTGGTCGTTTACGATCCGTTTCTATTGAAATATGTTTGTAGTGTGCTTTGTTACTCATTTCAATGATAAAATATATAAAAATACATTGTTACAAATTAGAAAACTTTAGTTGTTATGGTTATAAATCATCGTTTTAAGATATGTATCATTGTCTAACATGTACACATGATAGTCGGATTTTTTTTTATTTTGATATATATGATATGTTACAAGGTATATGTTAGTATTTTATCATTGAAATGAGTAACAAACCATACTACAAACATATTTCAAGAGAAACGGATCGTAAACGACCACGAAATCACAAACCCGTTGGAAAACCATCGAAAATCCATCGGAAATTACCGACGGATTTCCGATGGATTTGTGGTTACACGTGTTCCAGCCTTAAATTTCGCGTATCCGTCGGAAATTCGTCGGAAATTACCGACGGATTTCCGACGGGTTTGTGGTTACACATGTCTCGGTTTAAGGATTGACTGACATTGGCTGGCGAAGAAAAAATGTCAATTCCTCTGGAAATCCGTCGGAAATTTTTGTATAGTATTTTTTATTGTTTTTTGGTTTTTTTTTTTAGTGTAATTTGGTTTTGGATGTTTTTTGTATAGTATTTTTTATTGTTTTTTGGTTTTTTTTTTTGTTGTTTTTTATTATTTGGGTTTGTTTATGATTTTTAATGTTTTGTTATTTATGATTTGTGGTTTTAATTTTTATAAAATGTTATATTTAAAATACGTGATAAAAATACAAAATATAAATAAAAACAAATATTCATAATGTACTAATCTGAATCTGATAATGATCCTTCAGAAGAAATATCGTCTTCGGCCTTATCAAATTCTCCAAGTTCTTCCTCTGATTCTAAATGAACTCTATCATCACCAATTTCCGTTAAATCAACCACAAGGAATGTATCAAAATAATGCTCAACATGATCCATTGGAACACTTCTAGTTGGTTGTAAAGCATCGTGCTCGGAAACTCCATATATTTTTCCTCTTGGATTAATTGGAGTCACTGTAATCCAAGGATCTGAACGTCGTGTTACCCTAGGGTAACGAATATAGCATACCTAAAAAAACAAATGTAATTTATGAAGTCAAATGAAACAAAAATTGAATCCAAAAACTGACGTAATATAAAATATTTATTAAAATATCTGAGCCTGGTCTACCTGTGATGCTAGGATGAATGTGTCATACGTACGAAGTCTTCTTCTAGAATTTACTGACGTGATGCCAAATTGGTTCACCTTAACACATAAAAACAATGCACCTCATGTCCAACATCCTTGGGTAGTGCACTAGCAATATTTCTTTGAGAATCCCGTAGTAGACAACATCACCAGATTGAGCCGAAATACCATAATCTGCAGTTGGTCTTGACCTTCCTTCATCGTGAATCCTAAACGCAAATCCCCTACTGCAATACCTAGGATATGAGGTCGCAATGTAGATTGGGCCAGTAACTAACTCTACTAACCATGTCAGAAAAACCGATCCACCTCTAATTCCTTCATTAACCTAAGAAAATAATTTCCACAAAATTAATATAAAACACTTACGTAATAATTGAAGGTATTTATATATTAATATTATAGCCTATTTACGTAAAATTGCAGCCAAGTAATATAATCGTTCTCCTTATGCAGTTCAAGTTCTTCTTCAATCTTTTCCGGAAAATGGCTACGTATTATTACCATGTAAAGCCTGAAATCAAACAACATTATATAATCTTTGAAAGCTAATACTTATGTATAAAATAATTTAGTATTTAAATAGATTAAGTTTTTACCTTTCGTACTCCGTCATCTCCTCACAATTTGTTACGATATACTTATGCAAGTGAGTCCACTCCTGTTGTGAAAATTTACGTTTCTTCCCTTTTCCACTAAATCGACCAACTTGCGAAAACAACTCAGGGACCACCACGGGATACATGGCTTTCTCACCTCTATCATCATGGCGAGCAGGACGTTTACTCTTCGTACTAACTTCCGAAGGAAAGTAATATTCCGCAAAATGTGAAGTTTCTTCGTTGATGCTCTGTGTGACAATTGACCCCACAACTCGACTTAAATTTTTAACCTTCTTCTTAAGATGGAACATGTACCGCTCAAAAGGATACATCCAACGGAATTGAACAGGACCACCTAGTGCGGCTTCATGGGAGAGGTGGATCGGAAGATGTTCCATAACATCAAAAAAGGACGGCGGAAATATCTTCTCAATATTGCAAAGGATCAAGGGTATATTGTCTTCTAAATTGCGAATCCCCTCAAGTGTAAGTGTTCTCGTGTATAAATCCTGAAAGAAAGCACCAACTCCTGCAAATAAAAATACATAAATTTAAATATATATAAAATATAAATATCAGTAATTGTTAAAATACACATGAAAATGATTTATACCTGCAATTGCTTCGTACACATCTTTATGAAGGAGCTCCGCAAATGCAAATGGAAGAAGTCGCTCCATCACAACATGACAATCATGACTCTTCATTCCGATAAACTTTCCTTCTCCATAGTCGACGCAATTACGCAGATTAGATGCATATCCATCAGTGAATTTGACATCGTCTTGAATCCAATCAAAAAAATCTTTTTTCTTTTGTGCATCCAACCAGTACGGAGCAGAAGGATATTTACCATTGGGTAGAATTTCAAGAAAATCACGATCGCAAATCTCTGCCAAGTCCAACCTAGACTTCAGATTGTTTTTTGTCTTCCCCGGTACATTTAAAACCGTATTCATTATGTTATCAAAGAAGTTTTTTTCAACATGCATCACATCGAGGTTGTGCCTCAATAAATGGTTCTTTCAGTAAGGCAATTCCCAAAAGATACTCTTCTTGTGCCAATTATGAACTTCCCCGGCTCCGTAAACAGTTTCATGCCCATTACCTCCACATTCAGAAGTCATCGGAGCACCAAAATCTCTCAACTGATCCAATAATGTACTGTCGTCTGCCTCATCAATTGGAGCTTCAAACACTTGTTTATTTTTCGTAAATAATGTTTTAGACCGACGATACAGATGCTCCATCGGTAGAAACCTTCTTTGGCAATCAAACCAACACGAAACATCAAACACTTCAGCACCGTAACTCTATAGCATTTGTAACTCATATATCAATGGCTGGAGGAATACATCTAGTGATCTCTTCGGATGCTCAGGGCCGGGAACAAGAACGGAGAGAAATAAAAACTCTCGACGCATGCACATACCAGGGGGCAAATTGTACGGTGTTACGATTACGGGCCACAACGAATACTGCCTTCTATGCTTCCCAAATGGGTTGAAACCATATGTACATAACCCGAGGTACACATTTCTTCTCTCAAACGCAAAATCCGGATACATGGATTGAAAATGTTTCCACTCTTTTGCATCCGACGGATGTGTAATCTCTCCATCTTGACGATGTTCTGCATGCCATCTCATTTACTCTGCCGTGCGCTCAGATTGATATAACCTCTTCAACCTCGAAGTCAACGGTAAGTACCACATACGTTTAAATGGAATTGGAATTCTCCCACTAGTATCCTGAAACCGTGGTTTACGACAAAATCGACAACTTCTCCTGTCTTCATCTTCTCTCCAATATATCATACAGTTGTCGATGCATAAATTTATTACTTGATACGGCAAACCAAGACCACCTACAAGTTTCTGTACCTCGTAGTATGATGCCGGTGCAAGATTATCTTCAGGCAAACGATCTTTCACCATATCTGCTATTGCATCAACACATTCCTCTGCCAAATTGAAGTCCATCTTAATGGTCATCATTCTACTAGCAGATGATAAAGATGAATGACCTTCTCTACACCCAACATATAATGGCTATTTCGCTGCGTCTAACATATCAAAAAATCTTCTAGCTTCTACATTTGGTTCTTCAACCCTATCCTCATCTATTACGGTCGATGACAAATTCTCTCTAAACGCATCATTCACCATCTCAACGGTACCAAAACCAAAATCTACTTCCGTTCTATGTTCTCCTAAGCTATCCAAAACATAGGGTTCACTGCTACTACTAGCATAATCAAAATTTCTTTCTCCATGTAGATACGAAATCTTGTAACCCGGCATAAATTCATTGTTATACAAGTGATGCCATACTAACTCTATCCTAACATTACGAGAATTGCGACAAATTGAACATGGACATTTCATCTTACCACTTTTTTCACTCGCAGTTGATTTCCAGCAATGACCATGAACTCGCATATACCTCGTGCATAACCATCGTTTAGTAACTTCGACTCCGGATCAAACATTTCTTCATCCATCCACGATCTTAAATCTCTAAAAGACGACATCTCTCTATACAAGTTTTTTTTAGAATTGTTGGGTAGAAATTTGTTGTTGTGATTGAATGGAGAAGTATGGTAACATATAGATAATAACGCTTGCCGTCGAAAATTCATCGGAAATCCGTCGGAATTTAATGGATATAATAACGGCTATAACAACGGCTATATTAACGTTCAAATTTCTGACGGATATGAATCCGTCATAAATTACCGACGGCAAACCGACGGATTTCTCACAGGAACCGACGGATAGTAATCAGTCGGAAAAATCCGACGGTAAACCGACGGATTTCTGATAGAATTAACAATTTTAATTTCCATCGGAATCTGTCGGAAATCCGTCGGTATTTTCCGATGGATATTAATTCCGTCGGAAATGCCATCGGTTTTGCGGTAGATTTCTTGTAGTGATCTCAATCCTCCACAGTGGGCTTTAGAGGAAGAAAATGATCCGAAAAGAAAGAATGCGAAACAATAACAACAGAGAAACAATTAAAAAAAAACAGACATTTGGTCGCCTTTAGTAAGATCACTCCGGTCCATAGCTTGTGTTTTACCTTCCTCTCAGGCCGCAACGAAAAACACTATATGTCCTGCCAATGGAAAGTACACCAAAGCTTAGATAATTTCTTAACTTCTCTAATAGATAATAAAAAGGGGAAATTATTATAAAAGAAATTAAATCCTTTGAAAATTGTATTGTCAAATTGGGACCTTTTATGTTATAATTTTACATTTTATGAGTCATGTTTGAAAATAAAATAATCAAACGGTGCATTTCAAGAATTGGTCCAAGACAGTCGTTATCGGCGAATGCCCTGGCCGGGAACTTTGTCGCCGGAAGCTTTCCACAAAGATGGGTTTGGCTCAAGTTCAGTTTCTCCAGTTTAGCCACCGCCTTGGGTACCTTCCCAAATACTATGTTCCTTGACAGGTCAAGGGTTCTCAGCGACTTCGTGAAACTCAACTTCCCCATGTCGAATCGGAGTTTGTTCTCTGATGCCTGGAACTCAAACAGTAGCTCCGCCTGGTTCAAGGACCATGCTGGACTCCCTGAGATCTCGTTGTCTGACAGATCAATATATATAAACGAAAAAACTAGTTCTCGCTGGCTTCCAGTGGTCAAAACTCATCTTAATCCCGCATTTAACCAGCTTCGACGAGTACATGAGAGGCAATGAAATAGCCCATTTTGGAATAGTTTTCAGGTGAAATTTATTGTATGACAAATCCAGAGAGTTGATACCGTCAATGCTCTTCAAGACAGGAAATGGATCGGTTAGACGATTGTGGGGGTTAAGATTTGAAATTTTGGTCAGATTTGTTGGGCCACAATTTACCAAGACATATTGGGTCTATAAATTGTGTAAAAGTTGAATTGAAATGAGCATGGGCCAAAAGTGGCAAAGCCTCAATTTTAAGTGAAATGTGGAAATTCTCCCACATTGCTTCGAAGTTTTGTTTTAAGGTGGTATATATATGGTCATGTTTATACATGAGATTAAATGACTATGGGATGAGAAAATGGAATTAAGCCATCCGGCTCGGGTCGTGGGTCGTGGGTCGTTGCAATGGGCCTCCAGAGGCCCCTGCGCGCGTATCTTTCTTTTTGGGGAAAATTCGCAAGGATTTTCTGAAGCCCATTAAGGAATTTGAAAAAAAGAATATTCGAATTTTTGGAAGAATATTCCTTTCGGGTGCACGTTTGCTGCGAGAATTCAGAAAAAGGAATATTCGAATATTCCTTAGAATATCCGAATATGCCCGCGAATTTCTCGAGCGGAAACTACCCCTCTCACCCTATATATATCGCATCAATTCGACGAAAAATAATTCATTGGACATTCAACATTCAATCTAAGAAAACCAACAGAAAATCCTCTCGTCTTCTTTTTTTTAAATTCGTAAGTCCGTTTCTCGAGAGTATCGTAGAATTTATAGTTCGCTGGGTTCTTTTTTCGAGTGTTGCGAAAAAGGATCGTTTGCAATTGTATCCTGGAATTCAAAAATCGCATCGAACGGTCACACTATCGGCGATTTATTGAGTTAAGGACAGAGACCAAGTCTCGCCTTTGCGTCATCGGTGTTGCGTTTATAAGATTTAGTCCGCAATTTCATTTCCAGAAATTTGAGCGCCTACAAGATTTGCGAAACTCATTGGCACAACCCCAAAGTACTGATTCTTGGTATTGTCCCCGAGAGATTGTTCTGGCTTAAATCAAGGTACGTGAGAGTTGGTGCAAGTGAAACAAACGACAAAGGAAGTTTCCCGGAGAATCCATTGAGGGAGAGATCAAGAGCTATGAGCTTCTTCATGGATTTGAAAATATTAGGAATGGTGCCAGAGAGGCAGTTGCCAGCTAGACTTAACCAAGTTAACTGACTCAAATTGGAAATAGAATTAGGGGTTGGACCGGTAAACTGGTTATCCTTGAGGGTTAACTCTTTCAACTGGCTTAGCGCGGAAACGATGTTGGCTGTTAGAGAACCGGAGAGACGATTACCACGAAAGTCAGCGTACTTTAGCTTTGGTAATTGGAAAATAAATTGGGGAAAAGATCGAGTGATGTTTTTAAGATATGTTAAGTAAATCCCTTGGAGGTGCTGAAGTTTGATTAGCGACGGCGAGATTGTGACGGTGAGAAAGGTTTGGCCAAGAACAAAATCTCCGCTTATTCTGAGTTCGGTGACACGGTCGCCCGTGATGCAAACGACATCGGTCCACGAGCAGCAGTCAGTACCTTTCTTCCAGGTGCTGAGAATGCCTAAAGGATCTTGGGTTATACCTGATTTGAAAGCTAAAAGACCCGCCACGTCATCTGGATGGCACCAAAGATGAAGAGAGTGAAGGAGTTCATGTTGTGGGACTGAGGTAAGCTATTAATAGGGTCGGACTCAGAGAGCTGGGGAGTTTAAATATAATTCTCATTTTACAAACGTGTTTTTTTTTTTTTTGTTCTTTCTAATAAAATAACCTTTAGAAACTAAGTTGACGATTTTGACCGATCCATTTGCATGTGGCAATAAGTAGTGGTATCCGTAACTAGTGGCAATAATCATGGTCTTGATAAACACTCTTGTCGGTAGCGCAAATTATTTATGTCTATTATACTAAAGAAACACATGTTTTACATATATATACAGAAGAGATGAAAGATCTATTTTGAATCTTGATCTCAACCAAGTAAAGATATCTAGATTGGTTCCTCTTCGTCATTCAATTTAAAACGATATTAAAACTTAACATTTTATAAAAGATACTTGGCCACATATTGAAGACATTGGTAAGCGCTTCTTTATACTTCCATATATTGGTTGAATAATAATTGAACTAGCTGTTGCGTAGAACACAAGTAACAAGATTTGTGAAGTAGTTGTTACTTGCAAGAGTTTTGTAGAGGTGAATCTTGTTGTTCTTGTGGAAGTTTAAGAGATTTAATACATTGGTAATTTGGTTGTTTTAGAGAAAGTCGCAGAATCTCTATAATGTTCTGATCGATTTGTTTCCTATTTTCTCAAAACAATTTCTTACCAGCTTCTTGTCTTTCAGGTGACTTCCGTTGGATCCTTTTGAATCTGAGAAATGAATAAACATTAAAACCTAAAACGCCTTTCTATTAAAAGATTGAAAATCAGAAAAAGCAAAAAATAAAAAACACATACTTTTCTTTGGAGATATAATAAATAGTGGGATATCTAGTGCATTGACCAAGCTTGAATTACGTTAGAGATCGCTGAGGAAGTAAATCCAGTGAAATTGGAGTATTCGTTTTCAGGATTTGTCCAATTTAAGTGATAATATAATCTTTAAGAAGCTCCTCTGTTCCAAAACGGCATACATGAGAACTCTGTTCTAGTTCATTAGATCATGTTCTTTTCTTCGCAACTAGGTATCGCTGCTTCAAATTCTCTTTTCTCATGTCATTGATTGTGATTCAAGTATTTACTGTTGTAAAATTGCCATGAACAATGAGCTTATAGTTTACCTCTTTCAGTTTTTTTTTTTTATGATTTGCTCTTCTTGCTTTCTTGATTCAGAAACAAACGGTTCTTGGGAGTTTTCTTTAAAATACGAAATTGAGACTCAGGAAGAAACACTAATTCTTTCACTTTGTTGTTGTTTTAATTATTGTCAAAAAATTGTTTAGGAGGTTTTTGTGGAAAGTTAGGACTTCTGGTATGTTTATATGCTGTCTTTTGCTCACTTGATTAGTTTTACGAAATTTGTAGATCCATTTCCAAATACGTTAAGAAGAGATAGAGAAAGAGATTCACATGAATCCTTATCTCATGCCACGTTATCGTGCTCTTAGAGACAAGGCTCATTTCATAGGGTGGATCCTTTGTATTAGAATACTACTCTCTTTCTTTCCATCATTTTTCTATCATGTTGAATTATATAATTATTCTGAACTTTACTTACCAAAATAACACTTTGATTTGTTTAAGAATATGTACGTTATCAAATAGTTAGTGGTCTAGTCGCGCTTGGGAGGGATCCCTCTAAAAGAGATTTAATTAGAGCTCTCTTCCGAGTTCCGAGTGGTGGCTTTTCTTCTTCAGATCTGTCCCTTCTCAAAGGTCTTGCGCTGTAGGATTGACTAGATCTGTCTGTTCTCCGAGAGGAAACCAATATCTTGATATCGTGCGTGACAAGGAGCTGCGAAGACTAACAAACGTGAAGAAACTTGGAACACCCAAACAAAGGGGAGAGTCACCGTGAGAAGAGAGTGGGGGTTCCGAGTCTCAGGGGGTGGGAGAGGGGATCGGAAGCCTTGGGATCTTCTTCACAGGGACTGCACTTGAGAATGTCTCAGAATCGCCATAGATGTCGCCAGGCGGCTAGGGTTATATCAATCACTTTTTTTTTTTTTTAATTTCACTTTTGTTTAATAGATATACGGTATCTTGTTGTGTTAAAGACTTAAAAGTCTTCGTAAAAAGCTAAAGAAGAAATTTTCTTTTCTTTTGTTCCTACTCTTTTCATTGTTGTAGATTTTAAAAGGTTAGATTTTGAAAGGAAATTTGTATTGAAAGTGCGACTAACAAGAGCTCTCTGGTCATCTGTTACAGATTCAATTATATGGGACTCTGGTTTTATAACTAAAGGGTTGATTGGTAGAAGACTTTAAGGACTTTATTTTATTATACAGCCTTCAAAGTTTTGTTTTCGCCAATCAAACTGTTGAGATTTTTTTTATTTTAAAGTTTTAAAAGTCCAACTGCCTCTTTATCTTTTCTTTACGTTGTTTTTTTAAGTCACAAAATTGAAACTTTTTGAGAACTGTAGAATAATAAGAAAGAGAAAATTATCCCTATTAATTATTTTTTTCTCCAAAAAAACTTTATAACTCTTTTAAAAATAATAACTATTTTATCTTGAAATAATTTTAATTGATTAATGTTTATTTCATTTTTTTTGTTCTTTTGAGATCCATATTTTTGTAAATTTTCAGATTTATTAAAACAATTGAAAGTATTTAAAGTCATCTCATTCTATAGCTTTTTTACCAATCAAACTTATAATATACTCCCTCTGTCCTAATTTAACAGATGTTTTGGTTAAAATCACACATATTAAGACATATATTTTTTTTTACAAAAATATTATTTAATGTTTTACTTTAAATCTATTCAACCAACCAAAATTTAATCTTTATGCAAAACATCTAATAAAATGGAACAAGAAAAAAAATCCTAAAACATCTATTAAAATGGGACAGAGGGAGTAGTAAAAGTCTTTACAATTTTTACAGTAATAGTCTTTACAACAAAAGTTTCTACAGTGAAAGCCAATAGTAAAAGTCCTTACCAATTAGCTCCTAAAGAACAAAAACACATAGACATAGCACAAATGACATGGCGTTATTGCTTTCACTTATCTCACCCCTCATTGTCTCTTATACTCTTTATATTCTTTATCAATTCTTTGGTGTCTTCTTTTTTCTTGTCTTCTTCTTTAGAGATGGAGCATAGATGCTTGACTTGAGTATATTTGCATAGCTCAAGCTAAGATCCTCTACATAGTCTACAAAAGTCTCAACTCTACCATGCTCAAACGCTTCAAAACCTTGGATTTCAATGCGTTGTAGAGTTTTCATTTCGAGATTGAAGTAGTAAACATAAAACGATATACATACACGTTTCTTCGCCAAAACAATTTCACCTGTAGCGGTCACTCCATCAATGAATAAAAACCAATGATCAACGATTTTAGTCTTTTGCAAAGTGTAGACATATTTGGACCATTCTTGATTCTCCATATCCTCTAGAACCCACATACGCAACTCAATGGAATCAATAGCTTCATTATTATCCTTCTTCAATTTAATCCCACATAATTTACCCTTATAGTTTATCAACTCATAGAAAAAACAAATGCATTCTGACTGAATAAACTTGAACCTCTCAGACCTAACATCAAAGCAAACTATCACATAATCATCTTCACTTTCTTCAGCCAAGTAATACAAAACTCCATTGATGCATATCCCATCATTCTAATTACAAGGAATGTAAAAGAGGCAATGGGAATTCTCCCTCCACCTCAGTTTTTCAAACCCTAATGTCAGAATTGAATGTTGAACCCTTTCATTACAAAAGGGATAAGCCTCAGCCAATACCTTGATTTGCTTGTCAATCGGATCAAACCCTAAATAGCAACTCAACTTTCTGTACCTTGTCACTTCAGGTAAGATTGCATAGTGTCCTATCATAGGGTTACATATCATAGGCACTTTAGCTTCCTTTGAGATCGGAATAAAATCAGGGAAATAAATCAAACCAGAGGCATAGCCACAAATTTCATCTCGATACATATATCTACTAAATCTCGTATGAAAATCGGTGGCTACTGCAAGAGACTTCTCATATGGATTCTGAGGCTGAGGCGATGAGTAAAAGAGCCAATCATCATATCATTCAACCGAAAATAAGAGACGTGGACGAGCTGAGGACCTGTCATGAACAAATCGGTGACATATGGACGGCGAAGCACGGAGTCCCATAGCTTCGACAAGCTACAAAACATAGGGATTGACTTTAACAGCAACACTACAAGAAATCTACCGTAAAACCGATGGATTTTTTGACGGACAATAATTCCGTCAGAAAAAATCGATGGCTTCCCAACGGATTCCCGAGATTTGAAAATTTTGGGAATCCGTCGGAAATTTCCGACGGAACTATGTCCGTCAGAAAAGTCCGATGGATTTCTGACAGAAGTTCTGACGGAAATCCAAGCCATTATATTCTGACGGTTTTCCGATGGATATCCATGCCGTTATATTCCGACGGATTTCTGACAGCTTCTGGGAATATGTCGGATAATATGAACGTTAATGTAGCCGTTGAATTTACCGTTGTAAACCGACGGATTTCCGATGGAAATCCGACGGAAACAAGTTTATATATATGTTTCTCCCTTCCTCCATCCCATTACACAATTAGCTTAATTTCATATCTCTCTCTCATTTCTTGTTTACTTAATACGAATTCTAAAAAAAAAGTGAAAAATATGTCTAGATATTTTCGATATTTTCGATCATGGATGGACGAACCATTGATGGATCCGGAGATGAACAACTTGATCGAGGAGTATGCACGAGGCATATACGAGTTCATGGAAGTGGCGGGAAAGCAACCGCATGTTCAAAAATCAGGTAAGTTAAAATGTCCATGTTCAATTTGTAGGAATTCTCGTAATGTTGCGATAGAGATAGTTTGGCATCATTTGTATAGTAATGGGTTTACGTCGGGTTACAAGATATGGTATTTACATGGAGAAACAAATGTTGAGTATGGTAGTACTAGTGAACCAACTGTCTCAGATTGTTTAGGAGGTAGCACGTAAGTAGATGTAGGTGTAGGGAGCGTGCAGATGGTGAATGATGCGTTTAGAAAGAATGTCGAGTTTAGCGGTGAAGAAAGAGATAGGTTCGAAGAACCTAATGTAGAAGCAAGAAGAGTTTTTGATATGTTAGATGCTGCAAAGCAGCCACTATATAAAGGGTGTAAAGAAGGTCATTCGCCTTTATCATCTGCAAGTAGATTGATGACGATTAAGATGGATTACAATTTGGCAGAGGAGTGCGTTGATGCGATAACAGATTGGGCGAAAGATTTATTGCCAGAAGATAATTTTTTACCCGGATCATACTACAAGGTACAAAAACTTGTATCTGGTCTTGGTTTACCGTATAAGGTAATAGATGTGTGCATCGATAACTGTATGCTATATTGGAGAGAAGATGAAAACCGCAAAAGATGTCGATTTTGTCGTAAACCACGGTATCAGGAAAGTAGTGGCAGAATTCAAATTCCATATAAACGTATGTGGTATTTACCAATAACAGAGAGGTTGAAGAGGTTATATACTTCTCAGCGCACGGCAGAGCCAATGAGATGACATGCAGAACATCGTCAAGATGGAGATATTACACATCCTTCAGACGCAGAAGCTTGGAAACATTTTCAATCATTGTATCCAGATTTTGCGTATAAGCAAAGAAATGTGTACCTCGGGTTATGTACAAATGGTTTTAACCCATTTGGGAAGCATGGAAGGAAGTACTCGTTATGGCCCGTAATTGTAACCCCTTACAATTTGCCTCCATCTTTGTGCATGCGTAGAGAGTTTTTATATCTCTCAATTTTTGTACCCGGCCCAGAGCATCCGAAGAGATCACTTGATATATTCCTCCAGCCATTGATCTATGAGTTACAAATGCTATGGGAGCATGGTGTGGAAGCGTACGATTTTTCAACCCAGTAAAACTTTAAGATGCGTGCGGTGCTTATGTGGACCATAAGCGATTTTCCAGCATATAGTATGTTATCTGGATGGACAACACATGGGAGATTATCGTGTCCGTATTGCCAAGACAACACTCATGCATTTCAACTGAAGCACGGCAGAAAAAGTTGTTGGTTTGATTGTCATAGAAGTTTTTTACCGAGTGATCATCCGTATCGTCGTTCGAGAACAATGTTTACGAAGGGTAGGCAAGTTTTTGATGGTCCACCACCTGAGATAGACGGTGAGACTTTATTGGAGCAGTTGAGAGATTTTGGTGCTGAGATGACTCCTTAATGTGGGGGTAATGGACATGAACCTATTTATGGTGACGGTGAATTTTATAGCTGGCACAAGAAGAGCATATTTTGGTATTTGCCTTACTGGAAGAACCATTTATTGCGGCATAATCTTGATGTGATGCACGTTGAGAATAACTTATTTGAGAACATCATGAATACTGTCTTAAACGTCCAAGGGAAGACGAAAGACAATATGAAATCTAGATTAGACTTGCCAGCATATTGCGATCGAGGTTTTCTTGAAGTGCTCCCAAATGGTCAATGTCCATTTCCATTATACCGGTTAGAAGCAGCAAAGAAAACATAATTTTTTTATTGGATTCACGACGATGTTAAATTCACTGATGGATACGCATCTAATCTGCGTAACTGCATCGATTATGGAGAAGGAAAGTTTACTGGAATGAAGAGTCATGATTGTCACGTTGTGATGCAGAGGCTTCTTCCATTCCCTTTTGCTCATCTTCTTCATAAAGATGTCCACCAAGCAATTGCAGGAGTATGTGCTTTCTTTCGCGATTTATGCACAAGAACACTTACTGTTGAGGGAATCTAAAATTTACAGGCCAATATCCCGGTGATCCTTTGTAATTTGGAGAAGATATTTCCACCATCTTTCTTTGATGTGATGGAACATCTTCCGATCCACCTCCCACGAGAAGCAGAACTAGGAGGCCCGGTTCAATACCGTTGGATGTATCCATTTGAGCGGTATATGTTTCATCTGAAGAAAAAGGTTAAGAATTTAAGTAGAGTAGAGGGATCTATTATCGCATAGAGCATCAACGAAGATGCCTCACATTTTGCTGAATATTACTTCCCGTCAGAAGTTCGTACCAAGAGTAGACGTCCTAGTCGCCATGATGATCGTAATGAGAGAGCGATTTACCCCGTCGTTGTTCCAGAGTTATTTTCTCAAGTTGGGCTAGTCAGTGGCAAAGGAAAAATGCGTAAATTATCTCAAGAGGAGTTTAAACACTTGCATACGTATATCCTAACCAATTGTGAAGAAATTACGGAATAGGAAAGGTAAACAAAAATTCTTTTGTGTCATTTAATGTATAATTGATTATTTTATATGTTATTATTAACTTGTAAACAATTTTGGTTTTCGTACAGAATTTACATGGCATTATTACGCGGGTACTATATGGATAAGACAGAAGACGAGCTTCAAGTCCATAAGGAGGAGGATTTTATGCCTTGGTTGCAGTTTTACGTAAGTGTTTAAAAACGCTAAATCATTTAATAAATATTTTTTTTAATACTAATTTGTAACTTATTTTTGTAGGTTTCTGAAGGAGTAAGAAGCGGACAGACATTTCCCACATGGTTATTGGAATTTGTTAATGGTCCAAACTACATTGCAACTTCTTATCCTAGATACTGCAGTCGGGGATATGGGTTTAGGGTTCATGACGAGAGAAGGACAAGGCAAACTTTGGATTCTGGTATTTCAGTGAAATCTGGTAATGATGTTTACTACGGCGTTCTTCAGGAAATATTGGAAGTGCGGTACCCAGGAATGTTAGACTTGAGGTGCATTGTTTTCAAGTGTGATTGGTATGATTCAACACTCGGTCGTGGGCTTCATGTGGACCAATTTGGTGTTACGTCTATTAATTCAAGTCGGAGACTAGAAACGTATAACCCATTCATTCTAGGATCACAAGCTGAGCAGGTAGGGTACAAATATTAGTGTAATTAATACTCAATTCTTTATTTTGTTATAATAATTACAAAATTTATATGTTTTGGAATTTAGGTGTGCTATATTCGTTACCCTCGAGTTATCATGGACAGATCCTTGGCGCTACAACAAAGTGACCCGAGAGGAAGAATTTATGGAGTTGCAGAACACGATGCTTTACAGCCAGCAGAAGTTGTTCCAATGGATCCAGTTGAGCCTTCTTGTGATCTGGATCTTGTTGTTGATTTCACACAATTTGATTTAGTTTTTTCCGATTCAGAAGAAGAACAAGGTGAATTTTATGAGGATACAGACTCAATTCCATCTGAGGGATCAACATCATCATCTGATGAAGATTTGTTATATGTGTGTTTTGTATTATTTTTTATTTTTACAGAAAGGTGTAAATTTGTTTTTGTGTATAAATTTATTTTTGTGTATAAATTTGTTTTTGTGTATTTTATTTAATTTTGATATTACGGTGTAAACCATAAGTCCTCGAAGACCACAGCTGACGACCATTTAATAAGCTCAATTTGAGCTTAGTATATTTTTACAAGTTTTAATAAAATAAGATTTTTCCAGAAATATATATTCCCAAAACAAACACCATAACAAACCCACAAAACTCATTAAACCACTTATAAACATTAATGGAAGTATAAAATAACCATTAAACCAAAAATTCACAATAACCATTAAAAACCGACGGAAAGATAATTTAAAACGCTAACCCTAAAACGAACACATGTCTTTTGATTGGCCAGTCAAACCTTAAAGGGTGACACGTGTAACCCCTAAAACCGTCGGAAATCCATCGGGAAATCCGACGGATTTCTGACGGATTTGGATATATTTTTACTTTAATTTTTATTGACACGTGTAACTCTAAAACCATCGGAAATCCGTCGGTTTTTCTGACGGATTTCCGACGGTTTTAGGGGTTACATGGTTAATTTTTAATTTCTGGTACATCAAGACAATGTTAACAACAAATTTTGACAAAATAAACTAAATTATGTGATATATAACATATTTTAAAAAGTTTCCGTTGGTCGACATGGTTCGACCGAAAGTGTTTGATAGATAAACGTATAGTTAACATACAAGTTTCCCAAAAATGAAATAATCTTATAAACTTTTGAAATTTGACAAATGAAAGATTTCTATAAGTTATTTGTGTTTGCAATCATGAATTTATAAAACTAAAAACATATGTTTACTGAAACGGTACGTAAATAACCACTTAAACCACAAACCCGTCGGAAATCCGTCAAAAATTTCTGACGGATTTTCGACGGGTTTGTGGTAACACGTATCCCCCTTTAAGGTTTGACTGGTCAATCAGAAGACATGCATATTTATATTATCCGTCGGAAATCCGTCGAAAATTTCTGATGGATTTCCGACGGATCATGAAAATGTAACCGCGAATATCTTTTCGTTTTCCGCGATTTCTAAATTTTTGTGACTCCGTCGGAAATATCGTAATATATTCCGACTTTGTCTTCTTCCTCCTCACTTTCGCAGAAACTTAAAAAAAAACTTCAAAACCTTAAAATCGCCATATCTCCTCCAATCCTTCATCCCAATGGCTCAAAATCCCCCAAACTTGTAAGTTCTTAAGTTTATATTATGGATTGTTAGGTTTTGAGTTAGATTGATTGGTTTAGAAAATTCGAATTGTTAGAATTAGGTTTGTAATGTTAGATTTAGGATTTGGTTTGTTAGTTTTAGGATTTACCTACTTTATAACATGGATTGTTAGATAAATGATTTTGATTTGGAATTTTAGATTTTTTAGAATTTGTGGTTGAATTATTATGTTAATTAGTATTAAGTTTTGTTATGTTTATTGAAATTATTTGTTTTGTTAATTTATTTATTTATTTAACTTATTTATAATTATTTTCATGCATTTAAATTTTCTTAATTTTGGTATGAATTAATTTTGATATGATTATTTTCATGCATTAAAATTTTCTTAATTTTGGTATGAATTAATTTTGATATGATTATTTTCATGCATTAAAAATTTCTTAATTTTGGTATGATTATTTTTTTTGATAATTTTTAATCATGTTAGTAATTTATAATTATTTCCATGAATTAATAAATTTCTAATATAAATTTATGATGATATTATTAGTAATTTATAAGTATTTCCATCAATTATTCATTATTTTCTAAATGTATAATTGTTTTGGAATAATAATGAATTTAAAATATTTTTTTGATAAATTTTTATTATTTTGATAATGTATAATTTTTTTCATGTAATAATCATGGATTTACAAATTTATAATTGTTTTGGAATTAATACTTATAAATATAAATTTATGATGATTTTAGTAATTTAGAAGATATTTCCATAAATTATTCATTTTTTATAAATGTATAATTTTTTTCGACTAATAATGAATTTAAAATATTTTTTTGATAATTATTTATTATTTTAATGATGTATAATTTTTTTCATATAATGTTTGATTTCTTTTTTAATTTTTTTAGGGATTACGGTCGGTACTACCACTCACGCGGCGGCCGTAGTAGTCGAGGGAGAGGTAGTTCCGGTTCGAGGAGTTCTCCTACACCGGAGACACATATCCCGGAGACAACGCCTACACCGACGCCTACGCTGACGCCTTCACCTACTGCACCGACGCAGATGAGCGTCGAGGACTTTGTCGCTCAACCAGGACGAGATAGATTGCCTCGTCTCCATCCAGATTGCATCGGCAGAGACACATGGTCAGTTTTTTTTAATTTTAAGAATTTTAATATTTATTTACTATTATAACTTTAGTTACAATTCAAATTATTTGCAATAATTTGTTTTGTAGGTTTGGTGATTCCGGAAATGGGATTTCTAAGTCCATTAACCGGATGCTCAATGGAATGCTTCGGCATCCATACCCGACGTACAGCCAAATGCCGATGACAGATCAAGAATTGTGGTTTCGCCAATTTGCGGTAAGTACCTCATATTTTAAATTGTTTTACTTTTATTTAATATAGTTTATTTTAATTTAATTTTTGATTTGCAGCAAGAATTTACTTGGGACAGCCATATCACCGCCACGGTTAGACGATGCTTCGATAAAAAAGCATCGAGAATGTATTCATAGAAGCTGAACGAGTGGAAGGAGAAGTGGCACAAGAATGATGTCCCAAGGGAGTTGGTTTCCAACCCGAGTTTATGGAGCGGGTTATGCACTTATTGGATTGAAGAACCGACCAAGACAAGCTCCACAACTCATTCTGCGTGCCAAAACAGCGATCGCAAAGGAAAAGGCAAGGCGACGCACAATCTAGGAGCTGTTAGTTTGGTCACACGGGCCAAACAACTGGTAAGTTTCTTATTTAATTAAAATATTGTTATTTTAGTTTTATAATTTTATATTTTACTAAATTTTCATTTTTGTAGTTTCGGGAAGACGATGTCCAACCTTCCGCTCTCAGATTGTTCAAGGATGTGCATACCAGCAGGAAGACCCATGAAATCCAAGATCCGTTGGCTCGGGAGATCATTGACAACGTCACGAAGATGAGTGAAGACCTCCTCCTTTCTCAGCCACTCACCGAAGGAACGCCTCCAATGACCGAAGTTCCGTTCAAGAAGATTAACGAATTCGTCTATGAGGTAAGTAAAATATATATTTAAATCGTTTTTTTTGTAATTTCTAATTTTTATCAAATTTTCGTTTCTTCCCGCAGTGTACTCCGAAGACCAAAGGTCGTGTATTTGGTCTTCCGGACGATGAATCTTTTTCTGCATCTTCGCGTTTCTACGGCGATTCTCCCGATCTTAGGGCACAGCTCGCACAACGAGACGCTGAGATGGACACTATGAAGACGCAGCTGCATCACCTCACAGAAGAACGAGAAGCGGATCGCCTCCAACGAGAAGCGGATCACCTCTAACAAGAAGCGGAACGCGGGAGAACCCGCAAATTGGAGGCGGATCACCTAGCATTGCAGCAACGCATGGAGGAATTCATTTCCCGATTCCCGCCACCGTAGTTTTAGTTTGTTTTAGTTTTTTTTGTTTTTTATTTGAATTATTTTATAACTATTTAATTTTTATTTGAATTATTGCATTATTTTATAATTATTATTTCTTTAATTTTAATTTATATTAGAAAATAAAATTTTAAAATTACTAAATTTAATTTTAAAAATTCGATTATATAATTAAAAAAAAATTAAACAATTCCGTCGGAAATCCGTCGGTTTGTTATCCGTCAGAATTCCGTCAGTTTTCTATCCGTCGGAAATCCGTTGGTTTAAAATATCAGATATCCATCGGTTTTCCGTCGGTTTCAAACCGACGGAACACCGACGTATTAAAAACCATCGGAATTCCATCGGTTTTAAAGCCGTCGGAATTCTGTCGGTTTTAGATCCGTCGGAAATCCGTTGGTTTATAAATATCATAAATCCGTCGGTTTTCCGTCGGTTTTCCATCGGTTTTATTTCGACGGAACACCGACGGATATAACACCAATGGATTTCCGACGAAATCCTGATTTCGGTATTCCGTCAGAATTATCGACGGATTTCCGATGCAGCTTTTCTTTCCGACGAGATAGAAGCGACGGAAAAGCCCGATGGATTTCTGATGGATTTTGCGAAATCCGACAGATTTCCGATGGAATTGGCCGTCAGTTTTGCGGTATTTTTCTTGTAGTGCAATTTGGAGAATATCTCCATAATAAGATCAGTCGGAATGGGTTCCAAGTTTTTACCTCTCTCCAATCGGAATCCAAGATCGTTGATTGCTTTCGGACACTTGCGTTGTAAGCTAGCTTGTTCTAAATGATTAACACCGGAGGGGAGGAGAAGAATATAAAACTAGCTAGGGTTGAAGGTGAAACCTAATTAAGAAACATATATCATGTTTTTAAGAAATCGTTTAATATAATTTTACACATTTTTAGCAAATATAACTTTATGTTTCTGAATAATAAAATATAGAAAGATCCATAAAATATTTGTTTGATTCGGGAAGCTATATGTATTGGTCTAAATCAAATCAAATGCCTATTGTTCTTTTTAATGGTTTACTAGATTAATAACACGTGTTGCGTCCGAGTACAATAATTTAACAATTGCTATTTATTTTTATAATTATTTTGTGGTTTTAGAGTTTAGATTTCATACTTTTCAGACAGAATTATTCGGATCGTTGCTCTGTACTATCAGGTTTCGTGTTTCTCACATTAAAGCTAACTCTGTGGCACGAAATATAATAAAGAGTGTGACATGAGATATTTGATCTTTGAAATATAATAAAGAGTGTGACATGTTTGGGTTCTTGGATGTGGAAAAAATTACTCAAGTATAGAGAGGTGGCAAAATCTTTCTGCAAGGTTGACGTATGCAATGGTACACAGACATCTTTTTGGTATGATAACTGGTCAAATTTGGGCAGACTTGTGGAGATTGCATGGGATAGAGGAGTTATTGACTTGGGGATAAGTCGTAAAATGACAGTGGCAGAGGCATGGACAGATCATCGGAGGAGATGACATCAAGCTGATTATTTAAACTTGATTGAAGATGTCTTAAACTTGAAAAGGCAAAACCGAAAGGAAGAAGAGGACATTGTGTTATGGCGAGGGAAAATCAATGTTTTCAGATCAACTTTCTCGACTAAGGATACATGGAATCATATTCGAACCACTTCAAATAAGGTAGCTTGGCACAAAGGAGTATGGTTCACTCACGCGACACCGAAGTACTCTTTTTGTGCCTGGCTAGCGATTCAGGATCGGCTTTCAACGGGTGATCGTATGGCAAAGTGGAATGTGGGATCATCGGCGGCTTGTGTTTTTTGTCAAACTAACTCAGAAACTCGAGATCATTTGGTCTTCTCATGCGGTTATGTCTCAGAGATTTGGGCAGCTCTAGCCAAGAACATTTTCAAATCTAGGTACACGACTGATTGGCACACTATTATTGTCTATGTCTCGGACCATCAGCAAGACCGCATAGAGGGCTTCCTTGCTCAATACGTCCTTCAAGCTTCATTGTACACGGTATGGAGAGAGAGAAATGGGCAAAGACATGGAGAAGCGCCGAACTCAGCAGCTCGACTGATTAGGTGGATAGACAAACAAGTTCGAAACCAACTCTCATCGATCAGAGCTTTGGAAGATAGGCGATATGACAAAGGTCTTCAACTTTGGTTTGAATCTAGAAGCTAAAGTTTAATTTCAGCTTTAATTTTTTTCAAACAAACTATGCACTAGTTGTAAAAAAGATATTTTTTTTTTTAATATAATTTAACATTAAATTCAAAAAAAAAAGAGATCTTTGATGTGTCACGGAAAAAGGAAGCTCCCGAGTATCTTTTATTCAGACATCTCCTTTTAATTCGTTTGATTGCAACATATATATACTATTGGTTGACTTGTGCATCAACTTAATTTGATTTTATTTTCAATGTTGATCGAAAATATTTTCTATAGGTTGTACATCGACTTAATTTGGTTTTCTAGGGTTTGGTTCCTATGGAGAGGCTTTGAATGCAAATGCTCTGTCAATCTTATCTATATGAAAGAACAAGATACTTGTATCGGTAAGATGTCTGAAGCATGCAAGAGGTACGGGTTTCGATTCCCCGCAACTCCATACTTCTAATTTTTTTTACAAAAAGATGTCTAAAGCAAACGGTAAAGATAAAATCATTCTCAAATTAAGTTGAAACAATCCTCAACTTTTTTTTTTCTTTTTCATTGCTCGGAGAGAGGCGGATCAAGAATTGGATGGTTCTTCACATTTTTTTTTTGGATAAATTGTGAAAATTATATACCAAAATAACCTTTTTACATCAGTTTGGCGACCTAAGAGTTTCTTTAAGGCCCACAAAACTAATAAAAAAGCCTAGTCGAAACAAGGGAAAGTAATTCAGAGACACTTTTATGAATTACTCATAAGTAAACCAGAGGGATAAGAGATTCTTAAACTTCCTGCGGTGAATGCGAACGAGGATGATGGTTCTTCACATTTGGTAACGGATGTAGCTTAAAGAAATCTGTGTAGCTGGTTACGTATTCTACAAGTATCGTCTCAGGGTATGTTATAATAGCTCTTTAGTGTTGTTTTCCTTCTCTTTATGGACCTTAAAATTCATCATCGTTATGACACTCTGTATATATGTTCTATCTTTTGCATTTAAATAATGGCGACTATGTTTCAGTACATGCCATTGGAGAGCCAAGCACAAACGATCCAGTGACTGGTGAATCTCAACCGCAACAGCTGAGACTAAGTTCTGCAGCCTAACTTTAATTTCACTTATGTTTAATAGATATATGATTTCTGAAGGAAACAAATGGAAAATGAAAGATGCTTAAAAACCTTTAATCTAAATCCACGTACAATAGTAATGATTGTCGCTATATTAAACATCAATCATCTCTGAATAGGTCATAAAAAGCAATTTTTAAAAATGTTGGATCGTAGGCTAGAGTTTAGATTTCACAACGTGCGCACAACATACCCTGCATCTTCTTTTTATCGCTTTCTCTTACCTCTTCCTGATGTTGTGGTTTTGGCCTTCTTCTTCTTTCTTCTTCTTCTTATTCTTATTTTTCTTATTCTTCTTCTTCTTCTTGTTCTTTTTATTCTTTGTGTTGGAGCAGAGATATTTGAGTTGCTTTGCATCGATAAAGCTAAGATCCTCTACATAGTCTACAAAAGTGTGAACTCGAGCACCATTCTTAAGATTAGCTCCAAATCCTTGGATTTCAACCTTTATGAGAGTGTTTCTTTCTGGATTGAAGTAGAAAACATAAAACGGTTTATAAATATATGAATAGCTCATCGCCAAAACAATTTCACCTGTAATGGTCACTCCAACAATGTATAAAGAGTCGAAATCATCGATTTTATTTTCCGGCAAAGTGTAGATATATTTCGACCATTTCTGTTTCTCGATATCCTCTAGAACCCATATACGCAACTCAATGGAATCAGTATCATCATCATCATCATCATCATCATCATCATCATCATCAATATAACTATCACTATCATCATCAGCATCACCATTCACCAATTCAATCCCACATAATTTACCATTATAGTTTATCAATTGACCGAAAAATTCAATGTATTCTGACTCGATAAACTTGAATTTCTCAGACTTAACATCAAAGCAAACTATCACATCAACATCATCATCATCATCACCACCATCTTTTAAAGCAAAGTAATACAAAACCCCATTGATGCATATTCCATCACACGACCTATTGTATCTAGGGCATTGGAAATTCTTCCTCCACCTCACTTTTCCAGTTCCTAATTTCATAATTTTATGATGATTTGGATAACCCTCAGCCAGTACTTTGAATTGCTTGTCAATCGGATCAAATCCTAAATAGCTTGTCGAGTCACTATCGTTTCTTGGGTAAGGTAACACTACAAGAAATCTACCGCAAAACCGACGGCATTTCCGACGGAATTAACAATTTTATTATCCGTCAGAAATCCGTCGGTATTTTCCGATGGATTACTATCCGTCGGTTCCTGTCAGAAATCCGTCGGTTTGCCATCGGTAATTTTCGACGGATTCCATCGGATTAATATCCGTCGGAAAATTTGAACGTTAATATAGCCGTTGATATAGCCGTTATTATATCCGTTAAATTCTGACGGATTTCTGACGGTAAGCGTTATTATATATATGTTACCATACTTCTCCATTCAATCACAACAACAAAATTCTACCCAATAATTCTTAAAAAAACGTGTAGAGAGAGATGTCATCTTCTAGAGATTTAAGATCGTGGATGGATGAAGAAATGTTTGATCTGGAGTCGAAGTTATTAAACGATGGTTATGCACGAGGTATATGCGAGTTCATGGCCGTTGCTGGAAATCAACCGCGAGTAAAAACAAGTGGTAAGATGAAATGTCCATGTTCAATTTGTCGCAATTCTCGTAATGTTAAGATAGATTAGTATGGCATCACTTGTATAGCAATGGATTTATGTCGGGTTACAAGATTTGGTATCTACATGGAGAAATTTTTTTTGAATATGGTAGTAGTAGTAGTGAACCCTATGTTGCGGATAGCTTAGGAGAACATAGAACGGAAGTAGATTTTGGTGTTGGTACCGTTGAGATGGTGAATGATGCGTTTAGAGAGAATTTACCATCGACCGTAATAGATGAGGATAGGGTTTGAAGAACCAAATGTAGAAGCTAGAAGATTTTTTGATATGTTAGACGCAGCGAAGCAGCCATTATATGATGGGTGTAGAGATGGTCATTCACCTTTATCATCTGCTAGTATAATGATGACCATTAAGACGGACTTCAATTTGGCAGAGGAATGTGTTGATGCGATTGCTGATATGGTGAAAGATCTTTTGCCTGAAGATAATCTTGCACCTGAAGATAATCTTGCACCGGCATCATACTACGAGGTACAGAAACTTGTAGGTGGTCTTGGTTTGCCGTATCAAGTAATAGATGTGTGCATCAACAACTGTATGATATATTGGAGAGAAGATGAAGATAGGAGAAGTTGTCAATTTTGTCGTAAACCACGGTTTCAAGATACTAGTGGGAGAGTTCCAATTCCATTTAAACGTATGTGGTACTTACCGTTGACTTCAAGGTTGAAGAAGTTATATCAATCTGAGCGCACGGCAGAGCAAATGAGATGGCATGCAGAACATCGTCAAGATGGAGAGATTACACATCCGCCGGACGCAAAAGCGTGGAAATATTTTCAAACCATGTATCCGGATTTTGCGTCTGAGAGAAGAAATGTGTACCTCGGGTTATGTACAGACTCCTAGATCTTCACGGCACCTCCTCCACCATAGTGTGAGCTGCTCCCAGTGGAGAAAAGCAAGGCCTACTTCCAAATTAGCTTTCAACGGTTTCAACCCATTTGGGAAAGCATGGAAGGCAGTATTCGTTGTGGCCCACAATCGTAACACCGTACAATTTGCCCCCTAGTATGTGCATGCGTCGAGAGTTTTTATTTCTCTCCGTTCTTGTTCCTGGCCATGAGCATCCGTAGAGATCACTAGATGTATTCCTCCAGCCATTGATCTATGAGTTGCAAATGCTATGGAGTCACGGTGCTGAAGTGTTTGATGTTTCGCGCCAGCAGAATTTTAGGATGCGGGCGGTTCTTATAAGGACCATTAGCGATTTCCCAGCATATGGAATGTTATCTTGATGGACAACTCATGGAAGACTATCGTGCCCATATTGCTCAGACAACACAGATGCATTCCAATTGAGGAACGGAAGAAAGTCATGTTGATTTGATTGCCATAGAAGGTTTCTACCGATGGAGCATCCGTATCGTTGGTCTAAAACATTATTTACGAAAAATAAACAAGTGTTTGAAGCTCCAATTGATGAGGAAGACGGCAGTAATTTATTGGATTAGTTGAGAGATTTTGGTGCTCCGATGACTTCTGAATATGGAGGTAATGGACATGAAACTGTTTACGGAGCCGAGGAAGTTCATAATTGGCACAAGAAGAGTATCTTTTGGGAATTGCCTTACTGGAAGGACCATTTATTGAGGCACAACCTCGATGTAATGCATGTCAAAAAGAACTTCTTTGATAACATAATGAATACGGTTTTAAATGTACCGGGGAAGATAAAAGACAATATGAAGTCTAGGTTGGATTTGGCAGAGATTTGCGATCATGATTTTCTTGAAATTCTTCCCAATGGTAAATATCCTTTTGCTCCGTACTGGTTGGATGCACAAAAGAAAAAAGAATTTTTTGATTGGATTCAAGACGATGTCAAATTCACTGAAGGATATGCATATAATCTGCGTAATTGCGTCGACTATGGAGAAGGAAAGTTTATCGGAATGAAGAGTCATGATTGTCATGTTGTGATGCAGCGACTTCTTCCATTCGCTTTTGCGGAGCTCCTTCATAAAGATGTGTACGAAGCAATTGCAGGTATAAATTATTTTCATGTGTATTTTAAAAATTACTGATATTTTTATTTTATATATATTTAAATTTGTGTATTTTTATTTGCAAGAGTTGGTGCTTTCTTTCGGGATTTATGCACGAGAACACTTACACTTGAGGGGATTCGCAATTTAGAGAACAATATACCCTTGATCCTTTGCAATCTTGAGAAGATATTTTCGCCGTCCTTTTTTGATGTTATGGAACATCTTCCGATCCACCTCCCCCATGAACCCGCACTAGGTGGTCCTGTTCAATTCCGTTGGATGTATCCTTTTGAGCGGTACATGTTCCATCTTAAGAAGAAGGTTAAAAATTTAAGTCGAGTTGAGGGATCAATTGTCGCACAGAGCATCAACGAAGAAACCTCACATTTTTCGGAATATTACCTTCCATCGGAAGTTTGTACGAAGAGTAAACGTCCTGCTCGCCATGATGATAGAGGTGAGAAAGCCATGTATCCATTGGTGGTCCCTGAGTTGTTTTCGCAAGTTGGTCGATTCAGTGGAAAAGGGAAGAAACGCAAATTTTCACAACAGGAGTGGACTCACTTGCATAAGTATATCGTAACAAATTGTGAGGAGATGGCGGAGTACGAAAGGTAAAAAACTTAATCTATTTAAATACTAAATTATTTTATACATAAGTATTAGCTTTCGAAGGTTATATAATGTTGTGGAAATTTCAGGCTTTACATGGCAATAATACGTAGCCATTTTCCGAAAAAGACTGAAGAAGAACTTGAACTGCATAAGGAGAACGATTATATTACTTGGCTGCAATTTTACGTAAGTAGGCTATAATATTAATATATAAATGCCTTCAATTATTACGTAAGTGTTTTATATTAATTTTGTGGAAATTATTTTCTTAGGTTAATGAAGGAATTAGAGGTGGATCGGTTTTTCCGACATGGTTAGTAGAGTTAGTTACTGGCCCAATCTACATTGCGACCTCATATCCTAGGTATTGCAGTAGGAGATTTGCGTTTAGGATTCACGATGAAGGAAGGTCAAGACCAACTGCAGATTATGGGATTTCGGCTCAATCTGGTGATGTTGTCTACTATGGGATTCTCAAAGAAATATTACTAGTTCGCTACCCAGGAATGTTGGACATGAGGTGCATTATTTTTATGTGTGAATGGTATGATCCAGAAGTTGGGCGTGGGGTTAAGGTGAACCAATTTGGTGTCACGTCAGTAAATTCTAGAAGAAGACTTCGTACGTATGACCCATTCATCCTAGCATCACAGGCAGACCAGGTTCGGATATTTTAATAAATATTTTATATTATTAAAGTTTTTGGATTCTATTTTTGTTTTATTTGACTTCATAACTTACATTTATTTTTTTTAGGTATGTTATATTTGTTACCCTAGGGTAACACGGCGTTCAGATCCTTGGCTTACAGTGACTCCAATTAATCCAAGAGGAAAAATTTATGGAGTTTCTGAGCACGATGCTTTACAACTAACTAGAAGTTTTCCAATGGATCATGTTGAGCATTCTTTTGATACATTCCTTGTGGTTGATTTAACGGAAATTGGTGATGATAGTGTTCATTCAGAATCTGAGGAAGAACTTGGAGAATTTGATGAGGCCGAAGACGATATTCCTTCTGAAGGATCATTATCTGATTCAGATTAGTACATTGTCAACATTTGTTTTTATTTATATTTTGTATTTTTATTTCGTATTTTAAATATTACATTTTATAAAAATTAAAACCACAAAACCATAAATAAATAAAAACATTAAAAATCATAAACAAACCCAAATAATAAAAAAAAATTTATAATTATTTGTATTAATTTATAATCATTTTTTAGAAATTATTAATCATTTTGTAAATTTATAATCATTTTAAAAGTTTATAATTATTTTTACATATTTAAAATCATTTGTATTAATTTATAATAATTTTTTAAAAATTTATAAGGGATTACGGATTATATTACGAGGGTTCTGGGAACCGAGTACGTCGAGATTCTGGTAGGGGTAGGGGAGTTGCGAGGAGTCATTCTACGGCATCTACACATATTCCGGACACCGCATCACCTGTACCATCCCTTGCTGCATCGATACCACCCCCTGCTGCATCGATACCACCCCCTACTGCACCGTCTGCAATGAGCGTCGAGGACTTCGTTGCTTTACTTGGATGAGAGAGATTCACTCGTCTTCATCCTGATTGTGTTGGGACAGACACATGGTAAGTTTGATTTTCCTATTTTAAAATATGCATTTTATTTAATATTTTTTTATAAACTATTTAAAGTCTACAAAACAATTTGTTTTGAAGGTTTAAAGATTCGGAAAATGAGATTTCCAAGTCTATCAACCGGATGCTTAATGGATTGCTTCAGCATCCGTATCCGACGTACACCCAAATGCCCTTAGAAGAGCAGGAAATGTGGTTTCGGCAATTTGCGGTAAGTTTTTCATTTTCTTTATTGTTTACTTTGAATTTAATTAGTTTATTAGTTTATTTTAATTTAATTTTCATTTTTTCAGCAAGAATTTACTTGGGAGAGTCACATTACCGCTTTGGTTAGAAGGGACTTCCACAAAAAAGCGGGAATAATGTATTCACGTAAGATGAACGAGTGGAAGGGGTTGTGGTCTAGGAATCTTGTTCCAACGGAGTTGGTTATGAACCCGGCCCTATGGAACGGGTTGATAGCGTACTGGAGTGAAGACGCTATGAAGGCTAGCTCCACAACCCACTCTGCGTGCCGGAACAGCGATCGCAAAGGAAAGGGTAAGGCGACGCACAATCTAGGAGCAACCAGTTTGGTCACAAAGGCAAAATAACTTGTAAGTTTTTGGTTTAATCAATATGTTGTTTTTTCAATTTTATATTCAAAATATTTACTATATTTGTTAATTTTGTAGTTTCGGCAAGATGGTGTCCAACCTTCTGCCCACAAATTGATCGAAGTTGCACACACCAACAAGAACACCAATGAAATCCAAGATGGTGTAGCTCGGGAGATCGTTGGCAATGTCAGGAAGATGGGTGATGAGTATCTTCTTAGTCAACCAATCATTGAAGGAACCCCGCCTCTCACCGAAGTTCCAATCGAGAAGTTCAACGAATTCGTCTACGAGGTAAGTAAATTTTAAAATTTTAATCAATTTTTATTTAATTTCAAATATTTATTCAACTTTTCATTTCTGCAGTGTACTCCGAAAACCAAAGGTCGGGTCTTTGGTCTTTCGGACAATTCAGCATCTTACTCGGCTATTTCACGCTTTTACGGAGATCCTAGCGACGATCTTAGGGCGAAGCTCGCACAAAGAGACGCTGAAATGGAGGAGATGAAGGCGGATATGCAACGCCTTAGAGAGGCCGGAGAAGCGCAACAGGCGAAATATGAAGCTGATCAACAAGCGATGATCCAATGGATGAACGAACTCTTTTCGCAATATCCACCACGTCCACCTGGCATTTAGTTTCATTTTCGGATTATAAACAATTTTATGTTTTTTTTTTAATTATTAAAAAATTACAATAATATTCAATTTTAATTTTCAATACAATTCAATTTTATTTTTCATTTCTTTTTTTAAAATTTAATTTTCTTAAAATTAATTGATTTTTCAAAATATTATATTAAAAAAAAACTTCGCAATCCGTCGGAAATCCGTCGGTTTTTAGATCCGTCGGAAATCCGTCGGTTTTTATCCGTCGGTACTACGTCGGGAATCTGTCGGTCTCTTTCGGTTCAAAAATATCGGAATTCCATCGGAAATCCGTCAGAAATCTGTCATTTTTGTCCGTCGGACAAACGTCGGTAATCTATCAGTCACCGTCGGTTAAAAACATCGGATTTCCGATGGATTCTCGACGGACACCCGACGTAATATATTCCTACGGATTGGCGACGGATGTCCAGAAACTATATTCCGTCGGAAATCCGTCAGAAATTCAGACGGATTTCCGACGCGGTTTTTAATTCCGACGACATAGTTCAGACGGCAAAAACCGACGGATTTCTGGCGGAATTTCTGTTTTCCAACGGATTTCCGATGGATTTCCGATGGATTTTTCCGTCTAATTCCGGCTGTTTTCTTGTAGTGTAAGGTAACATATTGTCCCATGATAGGGTTACATATCATAGGCACTTTATCTTCCTTTGGGGTCAAAATAAAATTATGGAAATAGAACAAACCAGAGGCATAGGTACAAATATCATCTTGATTCGTCTGTCCACGAAATGTTTTGTGGTAATCAGAGGCTACTACAAGAGACTTCTTCTCATATAGATTTTGAGGCTGAGCTGACGAGTAAAAGAGCCACTCATTGTCATATTCAACCGCAAATAAGAGACGTGGACGAGCTAAAGACCTGGTCATGAACAACTTGGTAAAATATGGACTGTGAAGGATAGAGCTCCATAGCTTCGACACGCTACGAAACCTAGCGATTGACTTTGACGACAATCTGGAGAATATCTCCATTATGAGATCAGTTGGCATGAGTTCCAAGTTTTTACCTCTTTTCAACGAATTCGAAGATCGTTGATTGCCTTTGGACGTTGTGTAACGGGATTTGATTGATTTCCTGTTAGGCATTAATTAAGCCAACATGGTGATAAAGCTCACACGAAAAGTTTCACACATTCAGGCAAAATAGCTAGAACCTATATGTTAGAAATATTATGAAGACAACTTCAGACATGGCTCTGATATGAATAAAAGCTTAATTTCTTAACAAAATCTTTGATAACATGAGAATAGAAATTGTATCAAATATATAGCTTTAAGCTGACTGGCGGAGCAAGGGAAGCAATCAGGTTTTGACATCTGTTAACTCATAATCATCTCTATAAGCACAGAGGTTAGTTAAAACTTAAAAGATGAAATTACAACTGAGTGGAATTTAGTTAGCTTAGAAGAGTAAGATGCATTACCTTTAGCCTTAAGCTCTCCATAGTTCGTTTGAGAGTGAGCTTATCACTCCGTGATGATATGATAGTTTGAGGGAATGATCCTTCGATTTATCTTCAAGCTTTTTAAGAACAATAAAATGATATAAGACATAAACTCATGACCATAAAAAACAAAATGCTAAGCCAAAAGGGTGATAAAAGCTCACACGAAACCTGTAAATTAGAAATATCACTCTCACAGGTTTTCTCTCCTGTAAATTCATCTAAAAGACACAGAGCATTAAATCTATTAATATATGCTCTCGAACTTATGATGATCTTGTTGTGGGCGAGCAACGGTCCTCACTTGATGGTCTTTTCCAGATGACGTTGACGTCTTCACTTGATGATCTTCTCTAGTTGATGTTATGTGCTCACTTGATGATCATTTCTAGATGACGTTGATGTGCTCACGTGATAATCATTTCTAGTTAGAGAGGATTATGGGAGATTGGTCAGATTTGCGAAACTCATTCGGAAAAAAAAAAAAGAAAAAAAAAAGGATGATTCTTTAAGTCCTTAAGAACAACCGAATCATTCGAATAGTCCATAAAAATTGAATCTTTTTTGAAGTACCTATTCTCAAGCCAAACTAAGTACAAAATCCCAGTTTAAAATTTCAATTATTTTAATTCAAATGATTTCTTAATGATTCTACAATTTTCAGTCAATTACTCATTATTAACCAACAATTCTAGTATATGGAAGTCAATAAATAAATAATGCGGAAGTGTTGAAAACTTAAATAAGATTTTCACAAATTGATATCCTTGTAAGGGAGCTTTTTCATATCTTAAAATTTAAAACTAGTTTATTTGTTATACAAATAATATTTGGATCTTACGTATCACGGTAAAATCAAAATATCAATTATAATTTTCTTGCCGCCTAAGCTTTACAAGGAGAAAGTGGAGAGCCACATAGACAGTCATTACCAGCAAACGCACTTGCCGGGAATTTTGTGGCCGGAAGCATTCCACAAAGATGGTTTTGACTCAAGTTCAGTCTCTGCAAACCAGCCACCATCTCCGGCACCATCCCAAATATCAAGTTCCTTGACAGATCAAGAGTTTTCAACGTCTTTGCAAACTTCAGATTTCCCATATCAAATCGGAGTTTGGTCCCCGCCGCCCGAAACTCTAGGAGATACTCTGTCTGGTTCAAGAACCTTTCTAGACTCCCTGAGATCTCGTTTTTCGACAGATCGATGTACTTGTAGTAAATGGGTGCCGCTGGCTTCCAATTGTCCAAGTTCATCTTGATCCCACATTTTGCTAGCTTCAACGAGAAGATGGCAGGCAATGAAGTCACCCATTTTGGAATCGTTTTGAGGTGAAATTGGTTGTAGGAGAGATCAAGAATGTCAAAGGTATTAACGTTCAAGATAGGGAATGGATCAGTTAAAAGATTGTGGGAAAGATCAAGAATGTTAATATAAGTCAGATTGAAAAAACCTTTCGGCACAAACCCCGAGAACCGGTTCTTGGAGAGATCCAACTTTTCAAGCCGGTTTAATCTCGATATATAGACTGGGATCGTCCCCGAGAAATTGTTCTGGCTCAGATCGAGGACCAGGAGTGACGGTGCAAGTGATGCAATCGACAAGGGAAGTTTTCCGGAGAATCCATTCCGGGAGAGATCGATAAATCGGAGGCTCGTCATGGATTGGAAAATGTCTGGGATGGTGCCTGAGAGACGGTTATTGCCTAGTTTCATAGCCCATATGAGCTTGAGATTAGCAATCTCTAAGGGTATAGTTCCGGTTAGGAGATTACCGCCAAAAACGAGAGAAGATAACCGAGTCAAATTTGATATTGAAATAGGGATTGGACCGGTGAACCGATTTCCTTCAAGATCTAAGTCTTCTAACGTCTGGCTTAGCATGCCTATGTTGGTCGGAAGAGGACCGGAGAGACGGTTATTCGCGATGTTAACGTACCTTAGCTTTGGTATTTGAAGAAGGAATTGAGGAAATGGTCCAGTGATGTTCCCATGATCTCCAAAGTTAATCACGTTGAGGTGCTCGAGTTTGGCTAGGGATGGCGAGAGAGTACCGGAGAGGGAGCGTTCGGGTTTTTTAGGAAATCCAACTAGATCGAGTATGGTGACGCGGTCACTGTTGAGGCAAGTGATACCTTTCCAGGAGCAGCAAGAAGTATCAATCTTCCAAGAGCTTAGCATGCCCGAAGGATCTTGAGTTATACCCGATTTGAAAGCTAAAAGACCGGCCTCGTCATCAGGATGACATGTGGCAGCTCCGGTAAAACTTAAACATTGGAGAAGGATAATGACGTGAAAGATGAAGAGAGTGAAGGTGAAAGAGTTCATGGTGATGATGTTGTGCGGGGGTATTGAGAGAAGCTAATGGTATTGGTAGCCAGGGCTATTATAGAGGGGAGACAGACAACTTGAGAGCTTTGAAGTCAAAGTCAACGATTTTGGTCGATCCATTTGCATGTGGCAACTGGAAATCATAGAGGGAGAGAAACGGAGCTTAGAAGTCAAAGTCCAAGTGATATATATATATATATATATATGTTGTCTTCTTTTTCTTTTCTTTTTTAATCGTCAGTATACAGTAAAAACTCTATAAATTAGTAATGTTAAAACCATGATATTTTATTAATTTATAATGATATTAATTTATCTATAAAGTAATATTTATTAATTTATAGAGAGTTTTGTAACCGTTTTTTCTCTCTATACGATCTCAGACGACGAAACAGTTTTTCTTCCTTTGATATCACCGTTTCTGGCCGGCGCCGGCTTTTCTGGCGTCGGTCGGGCCCTTTTCAATCTTTGATTTCTATATCTCATGTTTATTCATAGAAATAAGTTCTAATAACACCAGTAAATGATACTCAAGATATTTCGTGAGAGTTTGATGTTAATCTTCCAATATATCATTGTTGTTCTTTCCTTCCATTAGAGTTTTCTTCTGACCATAATCCGGCAAGGATCTTGAAGTAGTGTCGGTGACGTTCTGCCAAGGATATGTCTAGGCGGCTTCCCCAATTTCATGTTTGAAACCATGAACCTTCACCACCATCAAATCTCTCATTTTGATATTACTTTCCTCAAATTGGGAAAGAAATTTCATTCTCAGATCTGGGATCCAAGGTATATCAAAGATCGAATCAGTGGTTAGGATCTGGTTTTATTCTATCCCAATATCGTTGCCACTTTCCAGCCATCAACGATCGAAAATCAAAGCGCGTCGTTACACAAGATTGATGCCCCAAGGTCTATACAAAGTAGTTAACTATGAACTCATTATCTGGAATTTTTGATTGCATCGAGATTGTGAAGATGACGTCTCGACATTACCACAAGCCCCGCTTGATTTTCCAGATTGGATTTTGTTTTACAAAGACTTCATGGTGTTAGAAATATCTTCATATATTCATGGATTGCTTTTGGAAAACTCATTACGACAACAACAATGGAAATACTTCAGATAATCACTCGATCAAAGAATACATTATCAAGACTCACGATCGGTTCGGTGTCATTGAAAGTAGCTTACGACAAACGTAAGGATGTACGAAGTCAAAGGAGTATAAATATAAAGTCTACATTATTCTTAAGGACATGATTACAGACTAATTGGTATCGTGTCAACTTTCTAAAACATGTAACGGATGCAATGGATTTTTCTTGTACGATTTGGAAAGCAAAAAAGCAATGCCAATCGGGCATACATATCGTATCAAAGGAAGACGAATAGAGAAGAAAAAAAATAACAGCATACAATGTTTGTTAGCGTATAAGACTTACTTTGAAAGGAAGCAGCATTTATTTTCATTTTTTATAATTTTTTGTCTTCAGTGTATGGTGCATATATCTGCTTATGTAATAATTTGTAATTCGATGTTTTATATTTGACTTTGTAATTCTCTTTGTACTTCGATATATTAATGGAATATTTTGTAGTAAAAAAATAATTTATAGAGAGTTTTATTAAAAAATTTAAATATATAAATTAAAACAGTTTGATCTAAATAAAATTAATATTTTAGATGTTATAAATGTTAATAGTTTTAAACTTAAAAGTTTAAAATTTAAAAGAAAAACAAATTATTATGATAATATATAAATAACAAAGACTATATATGAATTCACTTATATAAACGATTAACAAAAAAATTTATTTATGACTATTGACCTTAATTATTGTATTTAAACAGCCTATACGACTATTGAAATAAAAATATGCATATTTAGAATAAAAAAACTTATAGAAATTTTGTTTATTTTTATGACAAATCTATAGACAGTATAACAATAAGATAGTATAAAATACAACAAAATATTTTTTTATATAAGAAAAGTTAGTGATGAGTTCTAACAGAAATTCATTAAAAATACTAAAAGTATATTATCTTTATATATATACTAAGTTAGGACCCGTTCGGACGGGTTTCTAAATTTTAAAATAAATTATATTTAAGCAAAATCATTAAACTAAAATTTTGTTGCTAATAGTAATATTTTGAAATTGTTTTTAAAAAAGAACTAAGCATATTTTGTTAGAAAAAGAGTTATATATGATGTAAATATATTTTAAAACCAAATATATTTTACCTCTTGAACCTTCACTTGCCTTCTTTGTGCTCGATTTATCTTCTTCAACCAAACATCCTATAACTTATCCCTTTCGTCGCATCTCTCTATTTGTTTTCTATCTCGAGCATTATTTCTGTATAAGATGTTTGTTACATATATATATATATATATATATAAATTTACATGATTATTAATTTATGTTATTAATAGAACCATATATTTACATAGAAGTTCTAAAAAAATTATTATCTTATTATCTGATCGAATTTTGTTCATTTTTACACTGGCCCAATTTGGGACCAGCAAATTTTATTATTTTATAGTGTTTATTAATTTATCGAGTATAAATTTATAGAGGTTTACTGTATATATGTTGTGTAAGTGGTGTATATACTTACTATCTGTATCTCATGCCGCGTTATCTTGCTCTTATAGACAAGGTTGAAGTTTCATTTCATGATCGCACAACAACTCATGTATCTCAATAGTCAATCCTCCACAGTTCATTTATGAGGAAAAAAACTTTAAACAAGAGTGATTTTGTTGTATTAGAAGTAGGTAAAGTGGTAGGAATCATAATACCCCAAAAAACAAAAAAGGGAATGAACACAATAAGTCACATTGACCAAAAACTTTGGATATATTGATATCACAGATGCCGCAAACAAGAAGAAGTCACCGATCTGATCTCTCCGGCGTTCGGCGCTCTTCGCCGGTGTCGTGAGAGGTCCGTCCGTTTAGGCCCCTTAGTTTTATGCTTAGTTTATTTCGTTCTTTTGCTTCCCTCAGCCTCTCCTATAGCGTCATTTCCTCTGAGGTTTCGGTGTGGCTTCTGGAATCTGTCCCGGCGGTCCTTTATCTGTGCAAAGTCGTCTTCTCTCCATTCATGATGGAGTCCAGCGCTGTCTCCTGATTTCGCCGGTGGATTCGTCCTGTCAGCGCTAGATCTGGTTCACGCGGTGTGCGTTTCGGTGTTGTATATCGGATTCTCTGTTACTGTTTCAGCGGGGTTTGGTTTGTTCTCTCTCGGTGTTGGAGTGTCGTGGTACCTCTGCCACATCTGGTTTGGTTTGGAAGGGTCTTCGTGGTGGTTGTTTGGGTTGTCCTTACCTCTCTCGGTTTGGGCTTGTTTGTCCCCTGCCTCGGCGTTTCCCTTTGGTTCCTTTGGGGTGGGTGTTTGTTCCGTTGCCCATATCTAGTCTCAGAGGAGTGATGGCTGTGTTGTTGGAGCTTTTGGATGAAATTGGCTCAATCCATGGTTTGTGCAGTTGTGAATTCGGTGCTTGTGTGATACTTTGTGTTGGCAGCTTCTGTTTATTCGGCGTTTGAGTTCTTCCTGGAGTCTCATCGGTCTCGATCTGTTACCTTTTTTGGTGTGCTGAGTTAGGCTTCCCGGTGGGATTCGTACTCGCTCCTTGTCTCTACTTTGCAGTTTGATCGTGTCTGAACCGTTTTTAGGTTTCTATCGAGGTTTCAGAGTCTTTGCAGATATGGCCGCATCCGAAAGTTTGGTCCTCGTACTTGCTTGGATTTTTCTTGTCGGATTATGAAGCCTTACTTTTTAGTAGATGAGGTACCTTTAATTCACTATAGGAGGTCTCCGTTACCGCTGGTTTGTTTTGCACAACATCCACGGTTATTAGCCGTCAACCCACGCCCTACGTAGCATTGGATGGAGAGGGTTTATTCGACCATTTAGTTATAGAGGAATTTGAGGGAAATGCACTAGAATGATATTATAATTTGAAAATTACAGTTTGAAAAAATACTACTTTTTTTGTAAGCTAATTATTGCTAGTTTATATTTGCTTCAATACCTAAATTAAGAATTTAATCGATTATAACAAGTTATTGGGTAAAGAAAAACTTGTTTGTTTTATTTGTTTTAAAGTAATGATTTATAAATAATACTTACTTCAACTCCTCGGTACATAAAACAAAATGAAAACAAAAGCTTACCAATTTGGAAACTATATATAAAAGGAGTCTAAGCAGACAGGGTGTATTGGACTGAGTATTTGGAGAGATTTAAGTTTTAGTGATAAATTATGTGTTATTGAAACATGAATTTTAAAATATCTTTTAAAATCCAGTGTTATTGGATTAATGATTTTAAATTTTATACTCAAATCCATTGTTATTGAAAACATGATTAGAATTTGATTTAAAAGTTTCAGGTGAGATTTGAGGGGATTTCTTACTAAAAAATACAAAGACCAAAAATCTCATTGTTTTAGGTGAGATTTCAAAAAATTTAATAGCAAGATTCCTAATTCACCAAAATTTCACCAAATCATCTCAAAACTCATTAAAACTCAAATCTCTCCAAATATTCAATTCAATACACCTCCCTTAATATGGCTGTTGATAAACAAGCGAATAAAACAAATGAAAATCCTTTCATTATGTAACTCCGACCATCAGACGTTATGATCAATTCTTCGGTTCCTATTGTTTTGGTGATCTTACAATTGCATCATGTATCATTTTTATTATATTAAATATAAAATTAAAATAAATTAAAATTAAAATCATATCTTTCTTATTAAATATGGACAAAAATTTAAATGATTTAAAAAAAATTGTTAATCAATCAAAATTCAAATACTAATATTTGTTATCTAATTATACCATATTACTTATTTTAATTTATTTCATTTAAAATATTTTCTTAAAATTTAAAATTATGATTCTTCTACCATCTTTGTTTGATATATATTCAAATTATTTTAAATTATCATATAATATATATAGTTAATAAAATTGTAGATTTTTTTCTGCATATATTGTGAATCAAATTTTTTGAAACAAAGATATATTACTTCATCAATGAAAAAAACAATATGTGTTTAATGTCACACATCGTTTAAAAGATTTGAGTAATAGTTCTGACTCATATTATAAAAATGACTAAAATAGTTCTAAATCCAAATAACCAAGAAGCTTGATTTATTAGGCGTTCAAATTTATTAATTTGATATAGTTCTTTAGTTAAACCAATAATTTTTTTAGAAAAAAACAAATAATTTTACCGAATAAAATAAATTAAATATTTTAAATACTTAATTTCAAATACTATAAATATTAATAATATATAAAATAAATGCACTTTTTGACAAAAAAAAACATAAATTTCCCAAGAAAAATTACATTAAATCTATGTTCATATGTATATAATTTGATTTTTCTAAATTATACAAGTTTTTTAAAATAATTTATTTTACTAACTACATATACTATCAAAAACCATAATTAAAATTTTATTACTCTATAATCTTTATTCGACGGAATCAATATGTTATTATAAATCAATATGTCATTATAAAGGTCAACATATTTCTGGTCTTGAGACGGAAAATAGTGATTATCGAACGGGAACAAAAAATATTACTCAAACGAATTCTGATTCAAAAATAGGGCAACAATTGTGTGTAACGGTACGGGATCAGAAAATTTGGGTAGCTAAATTTAGTTCTCAAATTTTCAGTAAGTTTTGGTAAGAGTTGACTATGGAACGGGTTAGAATCCACATCGAGACGAATATTTTAAGAATTTCGGGTAATTTTAAAAACTATGTAAAGAAATTTTTAGAGTTATATTTGTTTTTTGATAATTTCAAACGGGAAATACATGTATCCCGGCTAAAACTCTTACTCGATTTCATATAATAAACATTGTCGAACGGATAATTTTTTTGGTTAAAATTGTCGAACGGATAATTATTTAAAACAAACGGTTATGAGATGGAAGATTTTTTATAGATACTAGACGAGACGGGTTTTGTGTTTCAAAATATGAATGCCTAGATTATATACTGAAATAATTCAAATTAAAACTGAATCCCAATTGGATTTAACACCTCAAATCAAATTGTTAGAAATGTTTGTATTAGTTTAGAAAATATACATGTTACGACTAAATTATATCTTAAATTTAAATATCAAACAAGTTTATTTTATAAATATCATCCGGTACGTACGTGCGGGTCCGATTCTAGTCTATTTTTACATAGAGTTATAAATAAAGAGATGTAATCCTCGGAAATATTAATCATTATTATTAGTATATTTATAAGTAAAAAACAGTTGGGATATTTATTAAAATTTTATATTTAGAAAAGTAAAACAACTATTCATTAAACGGAAAATAACAACTCTATTGAGAGAAACAAACGGACTGGAAAAAATACTAGTTGTGTGATCATTTATTTGAAAAACTTTTCATAGACACACGATGAAATTGTCAAAAAAAAAAAAAATATTACCCGAGAAGAATGCTGTGGTGAGAGACAAGACAATCATGATGAACCAGCACCAAAACTAATGAAAAGACAGGGAAAATAGATAATCTATCAAATTATTTGGATTTGAAAATAATTTGTTGACCAAATTATTTTTTTTAACAAATTAAAAAAATTGGTAGATATTTTAAAAGATTAAGATATAAATAGACTAAAAACACATTAATGTTACATAGTGAAAAGACACAATCTTATTAAACGAAAAGATATGATTGACTGGACGCAACCTTTGAAAAGACATAAACTAACGATGAATAGACAACAAATGGTATTTAGGGTATATACATTGAATGTGAATGACCATGAAACAGTTTTCAATTCGGTAAATAAACTTTTCACAAGAGTGTCATTCTCTTTAGATCTAAAATTGCTATGTTCCTCATTTTTTTCACAATTTCATCTCATTCCTCACTCTCACTAAATCACTTTCTCATTTATACGCTCATGATTTTTTTTTCATTTCACCCAAACTTTCACAGTATTCACCCAAACTTTTATGGTATCTATTTTCAACTAGCTTATTTTCTATAAAAGATGTGATACAATATCAAGTAATTTTAAAAAATGAACATGAAACACATAAAAATTACATAGTTCTAGTGTGATTTATGAAAATTATTGTGTTCTCAGACGAAATAACATATTATAAATTAAAATAGCACGACATATAAGAAAATAACATCAAGCTATTGGCTTCTACTCTCTCTCTAACATATGTCTTTTAGCTACTCTTTTACTAACAGAAAAGTGATTCAGCTAATTGACCCTGGTATTTATTGAAATTATTATTATATAGATTAATAACAAATCTTATTTAGAGCTACGTGGCACAGTAAATTAATATACAAAGTTAGCCGCTAAGCTTTACAAGGAGAAAGTGGCGAGCCGCAGAGACAATCGTTGCCCGTGAATGCGTTGGCCGGGAATTTAGTTGCCGGAAGCTTTCCGCAAAGATGGTTATGACTTAAGTTCAGTTCCTCCAGTGTAGCCACCGTCGCCGTCACCTTTCCAAATAAAAAGTTCCTTGACAGATCGAGAGTACTCAACGAATTATTGAAATTCAGCTGCCCCATATCGAACCGGAGCTTGTTCCCTGACGCCTTGAATACCAAGAGTTGATTCGCCTGGTTTAGCAACTTTTCTGGACTCCCTGTGATCTCATTTTCTGACAAATCGATGTAAGAATAACCAAAGGTACTCACTGCCTTCCAATCGTCTAAGCGCATAATAATCCCACATTTAGCCAGCTTCAACGAGTACAAAAGCTGCGATGAAGTCACCCATTTCGGAATCGTTTTCAGTTGAAATTGGTTGTATGAAAGATCCACTATTCTGATGTCTTTGACTTTCAGATCAGGGAATGGACCGGTTAAAAGATTGTGAGAGAGATCGAGATCATTCAGATTAGTTAGACGGGTCGAACTCTTTGGCACGACCCCTGAGAACTGATTCGTGGAGAGGTGCAACGTGAAGAGTTCCTTGAATCTAAATAAATAGTCTGGAATAGTCCCTGAAAGGTGGTTCTTTCCTAGATCGAGCCATCGGAGAGTCGGTGCGAGCGATGCAAACGATGGAGGAAGTTTCCCGGATAATTTATTGTTGGGAAGCTCAAGATATTGGAGTTGGGTCATGGATTTGAAAATATCAGGAATGGCGCCAGAAAAGCGGTTGCGGCCGAGATTGAGCTGAAATAACCGAGTCAAATTGGATATCGAATGCGGGATTGGACCGGAGAACTGGTTTCCATCGATAATGAACAATTCTAACTGGCTTAGCGCACCGATGTTGGCCGGAAGGGGACCGGAGAGACGGTTATTCTGGATGTAAACATCTTTTAGCTTTGGTAATTGAAAAAGGAATTGAGGAAAAGATCCAGTGACTTTTTCAAGATTGGTAAAACGAATATCTTGGAGGTGTTGGAGTTTGGCCAAAGAAGGGGAAATAGTACCGGAGAGAAAGCTTCCTGGATAACGGAACTTCCTTCTACTACCAGTCTAGTGACGCGCCCACCCGAGAGGCAAGTGATACCATTCCAAGAGCAGCAGTCAGTACCTTTCTTCCAAGAGCTGAGAATGCCCGAAGGGTCACCGGTTATACCCGATTTGAAAGCTAAAAGACCCGCCTCATCATCAGGATGACATATGGCAGCTTCTGTGGAACTTAAACACCGGAGAAAGATAACGGCAGCAAAGGTGAAGAAAGGGAAAGAACAAGAGTTCATGCTGGTGTTGTGTTGGTTGAGAGAAGCGTTCGTAGTAGTTATTAATATAGAAGTAAATTAATGTGTCGACTAGTTGCAAAATCAAAGTTGACGATTTTGACCACATCATATGCATGTGGTTGACAATGAGTCATTGAATTGTGGTATATCCGTAATCGTCGTCGATTTTATGTCTCCAGCTCGCTTGAAAGAGACAGTTTCTTTCATCAGATTGTTGTAATGTCTTGATTATTTATATAAAAATGTTTTAACATATATTATTTTTCTAGAATTGTGTTGTTATATAGTATTAAAAGTTCATAAGTCAAATGTTTTTCACTGTATTTTCGTCTTATTAATATCGTTTTCTGTCATGTTGAAATAATATTTTAAATTTCTATTATGAGATTTTTCATTTTTGTCTAGGAACATGCACGTTATTTTCAACACGTTATTTTTTGTCTAAAATATTGACCACAAATTAAAAGTGACAGATTTGACTGTTTAAATTTAGAACGATCTAGTGCAATGATCCTGACGGTGGACTAAGTGAGCTTCGAGATGGGATTATATTTATGCCTTTATTTTCTTAGCATAATCTAATATTAGTAACTTTTATCCATCTGTTTATGGTAAAAGTGGCAATTTATATTGTTTTGGAAGAACCAATTAGTTCAGTTCTCATTTTAAGGTGGTAAGACCATGTCCATCGGACAATTTTTTGGGTGTTTTCCCGATAAAAAAATATAAATACTGCAATGGGCCTTACATTCTGTGTCTTTGGAGTGTCTTCTGTGTCTTCCGCAAGACACCCAGTCTTGGAAGATCCAGCCACGTGTCAACACGCCATTCGCTGCAACAATTAAAAAATAATTAAAATAAGGTGGTAAAGTTTAAGTTACTGCCTCTCTTATGAAGGAGGTAACATTCATCGAGCTATCTTTGTTGTAATTAGTTTACTTATATTAGTAGATACCCACATACGTCTCTCAAAAAATTAAAATTAAAGTTTTAAATAAAAGAAAAGAATTGGCCAATGTAAAAATGATATGTGGAAAAGAATCTCTATTTGAGAGCAACCACATTTACTCTCTCAAACAAAAAATATATTAATATTTTAATATAAATTGATTATATAATTAAATTTTTTTTTCCAGAATTTAACCAATAAATGATAGATAGATGTTGTATGAGGTTCTCATGGATCTCTCAAATTCTCTCATTTGAGAGCACTATTAGTGAAGGTCTCTCATAGAGCCTCTCACTATTAAATATAATAAAATAATAAAAAATTAGTTTTTAGAAAAAATTGGTGAGAAACGTCTCTCATTTGAGAGACTCTGAGAGCCTTATGAGAACCTCTTCTCTAAAATAAAATTTGATATGATTTAAAAATATTAATTACAGATATTTTAATTTAAGATCATATTTAAAATAAATGTTTAAGTTAAACTACTAAAATATGAAATTATATTAAAAATAAATATTAAGTTGATCTCACCAATGAAAGCAACAATTCATAACAAGATTCTAACAAAAAAAAAACAAAAAAACAATATTATATTAATAAGAGACTCAATCACCAATGTTGTTACCCTGAAACACTCACTATAGAGCCTCTTCATTCTCTTTTTTACTTTTTCATTATTTTTATTATGACAAACTCTTTTTAGAGTTTTCCACTAAAGATGTTCTATAGTGCTAGAAACCTTCATTTTCTCCATATGTCATTTTTATATTCATCAATTTTTTTATTTTATTTAAATCATTAATTTTTATTTGTTTAGAGATCCATGTAAATATCTACTAATGTAAATGCTCTAAATATATGATTCATTGAATGTAAAACAGTAGAAGGATTAGTGTCTAATGTTTCACACAAAAACAGTTAAGAGGGAAGCTACTTATGTTGCTCTTACAGGTTCAGATTACCTAATTCGCATGTCTTTGTGTTTCTTTCTCTGCACATGTTTGCATCATTTCAAGATTTTGCACTCAGTAACTTATAGTATGGAAAATTCCAGTTTGTGGACTCGATTAGTTATGGCTTTACTTATTTTAGCTGTGGAATTCAGGCGGTAATTTTTTTTTTTTGATGTAAATGTAGATTTGTTGTTTTACATTTGTTTGGATCTGATTACATATATTACTGTTGTACAATTACTGTTGTACATTTTTTTTTTATGTAAATGTAGATTTGTAATTTAAGACGATTAATAATTTAAAATCAAAGTTTGATTAGTTATTTTTTCGCATGTTGTAATTTGTATATTAATTTTGTTTTTAATAAAAATATATAACAATAATGATAATATATGTAAAATTGTGACAGTATAAAATATCTCATATTATAAATAATTATGACATTTTTAATATAAATAAATTATTTAGATAACATATGTATGTATATACATTAGTGATGTAAAGTTTTGGAATTTTATATGCTATATATACGTATATATGTAGAATATTATGTTTATATATTAACCGATGAGAATTATACTTTTGTTTTGTTTGGTTAAGTATTTATTATTCTAATTTTCTTACTATGTAAGTTTAAATCAATAAAGCAGATGTCGGAAAGATAAATGTAAAACTACCCATTTCCACATGTACCAAACTAGAACTTTATCCAGAGATTGAGACAAATACAGAGATTTAGAGAGTAGAATGGTAACGGCTACAACCATCAAGTCTCACAATACTCTTTTTCCATGTCCTTTTACGGATATCATCATTCAATTATGCTACATTTTTTTTCTTGGCTGAGGCAATGTTGCTAAATCAAAAGTTAGAAAACGATTTGATGATGGGGTAATATGATGTATTTGATGTCTTTCTTGACCAGTAGCGCGAGGTGCCTCTTCGTCAGTGTTACTTTTAATTAACCTTTCTACCTATGTAATAAACAAAATTTTAAACTTGATCACTCTAATATCGATATTGGACTAACAAATTGTAATAAATGTGCACTACACACTAACATCACATAACTTTACAGTAAATTTATATTTTTCAGATCAAATATCATATAAAATTTTATAAAAATATTATCATGTGTATATCGCAGATTAGAACCTAGTGAACCATAATGGCCAAATGATCTCTAGTTTTCTATAACCATATGGTTCAAAATACCTATTATCGGTGAGTAAATTATATAAAATTTTTTGATATTTGGATGGAGAAATAGCAAACAACAAATCAAGACTCAGTGTCCATTTACCATAAATAACTTTATCCAAATTTTAAGATTGTTTTTTAGTTTAGTATTCAGTACTTTCAAAAGGAATGGTATAACTAGCAACCAATCATACTTTGTTTTATTTGGTAATACCTTTTATTCTATTTATTTTTTACTATGAATCAAAGTTTAAATCAATAAGCAGAAGTCGAAAAGATCGATAAACATAAACTACCAATATCTACATTTGAAACAAGAACTTTAATAGGTATACTAATATCATTAAAAAGCCCTGTGATATTTACGTCATTCTCTAGTAAATCAATGATTTAAACCATTAAAAGTTAAGATTATATTGTTATAGAATAGAGAAAGAAAAATATAATGAAAATGAAAGAGAAATGGAACAAAAAAAAGAGAGTCGAGAGAGGAAAGACTCAAAGCACCCAGTGTTAAGGTGTGGAAAATTTTAGGAGCAATTTGCAGAATCACCCAAATCTAGATATGCTTTTGGAAAGTGACTATCTGTCAGAAAATATTAGTAAATAACGTCTATTAAAGGTATGAAGTAATTGGTAAGAGAAATAACTAGAAAAGATAATTAAAAGTAATAAAATGGCATGATATATAGGTATATAAGTGGGATAAATACAAATTTAGAATAACAATACAAAATAACATGAAATTTGGAATAAAAAAAAACGAACTTCCAAAAAATAAAAGCAAATCCGGTTAAATAAAAATAATGTAACCAATGACAATGTTTAAAAAATAAATATGAAATATAGATAAATGATGTGTGATATGGTGATGGTCTCCCGTGTCTTTTTCTCATCCGTTGATAGATATTATTCATTGAAGATTATTTACTAAAAAAATTATGGATCGAAAGTTATTTTTGGTATTACCCAAAATTATGGATCGAAAGTTATTCATTAAATTTAATTTACTAAAATGATCCGTGTTTTTTTGTTTGTTTTTTTTATTGTTGGTTGTAACATTTATTTTCAAAATAAAATAATGATTTGTTCACTATTTGACTGTAGAAACATAATGCGGCTTTCTACATAATCTGAAGCCTCTTCCAATTACCCCCGTTTTTCTATTTTATATTATTACATATAAGATTTAATATTCTTCTCTACTATGTCATCAGGTTCCATGATTCTGAGGGGAGCATTTTACTGCATTTTTATTTACCAATAATAAAACTACAAATTTACAGTTTTAACTTTTAACTATTATATGATTACATTTAACTTAGTGACAAAAATCCATTATTCTACAATTATTTTGTTTAAATCAAATTCTTTCTTAGCAATTCTTTAGTTTCTTTCAATTCCTCATTTTTGTACCAACAATATAAGTCAGCTAAATAAAATAACGCATAAGTATTGAAAACATAAATACTAACTTTCACTTATGCATATCGTCGGAATGAAGCTTCTTCATATCTTAAAAAACTACTTTATTTGTTATTACTACAAATCTTATTTGAAGCTAAAACTTCAACTCTCATGGTAACTCCAAATACAAATTATACTTTTCTTACCACTAAACTTTACAAGGAGAAAGTGGAGAGCCGCAAAGACAATCATTACCAGCAAACGCACTGGCCGGAAACTTTGTCACCGGAAGCTTTCCACAAAGATGGTTTTGACTCACGTTCAATGTCTTTAATCCAGCCACCGTCGCCGGCACGTTCCCAAACACCAAGTTCCTTGACAAATCCAACGTTATCAATGTCTTCGCAAACTTCAACTTCCCCAAGTCGAATCGGAGTTTGTTCCCGGACGCCTTAAACTCCACCAAATACTCTGTCTCGTTCAAGAACTTCGCCGGACTCCCTGAGAATTCGTTTTCCGATAAATCGATGTAATCATAGTAGTATGTTTGTGCTGGCTTCCAATCATCTAAGCTCATGTTGATTCCGCATTTTGCTAGCTTCAACGAGAAGATGATCGGTGATGAAGTCACCCATTTCGGAATCGTCTTGAGGTGAAATTGGTTGTATGAAAGATCCAAAGACTCAATGCCTTTAACGTATAAGGTAGGGAATGGATCGGTTAAAAGATTGTGAGAAAGATCAAGATTGAAAATTTTGGTTAGATTTGCGAAACTCTTCTGTACAACGCCGGAGAATCGATTCTTGGAAAGATCCAATGTGTCAAGCGCCTTGAATCTTGATAAATAATCTGGTATTTTCCCGGCGAGATTGTTCTGGCCTAACTCAAGGAACCTAAGAATCGGTGCAAGTGATGCAATCGACGGAGGAAGATTCCCGGTGAATCCATTACGAGAGAGGATTAAAGATCGGAGCTCCGGCATGGATTTGAAAATATCCGGTATAGTTCCAGAGAGACGGTTACCGCCCAAGTGTAGATATGACATGAGCTTGAGATTAGCAATTCCTAACGGTATAGTTCCGGTTAAGAGATTATTACCGAGTTTGAGCTGAAATAACCGAGTTAAATTAGATATTGAACTCGGGATTGGACCCGTGAACCGGTTTCCTTCAAGACTAAACGCTTCAATCTGGCTTATTGAACCGATGTTAACCGGAAGAGGACCGGAGAGACGGTTATTTTCGATGTAAACGAATTTTAGGTTTGGTAATTGGAAAAGGAATTGTGGAAAAGATCCAGTGATGTTTTTGAGATTGGTGAAATAAATCCCATCGAGATGTTGGAGTTTGGCTAGTGACGGTGAGAGAGTACCGGAGAGGAAGCTTCCGGCAACATCTTCTTGTCCACCGACAGAAAGTGCGGAGACACGGTCGCTGGTGAGACAAGTGACACCGTTCCAAGAACAGCAAGGAGTACCTTTCTTCCATGAGCTGAGAATACCAGAAGGATCTCGGGTTATAGCTGATTTGAAAGCTAGAAGACCAGCTTCATCATCAGGATGACACGTGGCAGCTCCGGTGGGATTTAGACATCGGAGAAAGATAACGATGGTGAAGATGAAGAGAGGGAAGGAACAAGAGTTCATGGTGTTTGTGTTGTGTTGTTGTGTTGTGGTAATGATAGATATTAATAGATAAGAAGTCAAAGTTGACGATTTTGACCAATCCATTTGCATGTGGGCAATAATAAGTGGTAATCGTGATCGAATTTATCATTACTCCCGATCGGTTTGAAAATGACACTTCCATCATATTTTTTTTTATATTAGTTTCTTGATTATCTTATTATATAAAGATGTATTTTAACATATCATATTTTTCTAGGATTTTGTTGTCATATATTATTGAAAGTTCATAAGTTCGATACACAATTCACAATAGTGTCTTCTTCCTATCGTTTTCTATCATTTTCTTTTGTTTGTTCTCTGTTATGTTAAAATAATATTTTGAATTAAAATCTGAATTAGGAAGAATAACATTTTTCATTTTTTTTTGTATAACAGTATATGTACGTTAAAAAAAAGAAAAGAAAAAAGAATATATATATGTACGTTATCTGATATCTTTTTTGCAGTTGATTTTGACCACAAATTTAAAAGTCAAATATTTGACTGTTTAGGTTTAAAACTACGTGCAATGATTCAGACGGTGGAGGTAGATTCATTTACACGAAGCAGGTCCAAACTTAGCACTAGGAGGAGAGGGTTTGTTTTTTTTTTCTTTTTTTGATAGAGATGGAAGAGAGGGTTTGTTGTGTAATGTATTTTATTTTTGTCATTTAGAAATTTAGAACCAAGTTATACAAAGATGGAAAAGATCGAGATCTTCCAGAAAACAAAACTGGCGAGTAAACAATACTCCCAGAGACTAAACATGAAAAGAAAAATAAAAACATAAACTAAAAAAACTTAAAAGCAAAGTTCTCAAATTGAAGACTTTGAACCAATAACATCCGCTAAACATTCCATATGACAAAGGTATAGACTAAAACTGCAGGAGCAAGGACATATAATCCAAAGGAATCAAGCAGAGAAACATCCCATTACAACCACTCTAAAGAACCAATGCAAGAGACAGAGCATAGGATCAAGGGAAACCTTAACAATTGATTTGGGAAAAACATCAAAGAGGACATTCATTCCTTACACGTGGACCTGCGTAGAACCAACCAAAGCCATCTTCAGACCAAGAACTGGTTACGCCAAGCAAGAGAAGGAACGGAAGCCTAGACCACCACAATTTCTTAAACTCAATCTCGAACCCCACATGGAAACGAAGGAGAGCCTGCCCTCTTGAGCAATGCTTTATATACAATAGGTTATCAAGAGTTTGAGGGATGATCAAGGAGCCTATTCGTCGAGCCAATCCAAGTTGAAGCATTTTTCAGCGGCTTCAATGCAAAGTCCCGGAACCATCTTTTTGACCTCTTTCCACATAGGCAAAATCTGCTCGTCACAAATGACATGGCATAGAGACTCGAGTGCATCTACAGAACTTGGTAGACCCCATAAACTGCATTCTCTCATGTCAATTTTCTCAAGTGTCCTTAGCTTTCCTATCTCTTCAGGAAGAGAACTCAAGCTAACACACTGAGAAATGTCAATGTACTTTAGACACGGTAGCTCACAAACTTCGACCGGTAGAGATTTCAGCTCGGGGCAAGCATATAGCCTTAGACGTTCAAGGGACTGTAGATTACTCAGATTCTTGGGCAATTCAAGAATCCGGGGACAGTTGGTTATGCTGACAGAGTTGAGAGATGTCATACCACAAACGCTTGAGTTTAGTTCCACTAGATCATCACAATAATCGATAGTGAGTTCAGACAAGCTTGGGAAGATATGAGAGATGTCCAATGCTGTCTGCTCGAAACTTTTGTTGATCTTACAAAAGATCAAATGTAGCTTGTGTAGGTTTATCAGTGGAATGGTGCTGCTGAAGATTTCAGGAACGACGTGAACCCTCTCGAGCCAGAGACTCCTCAGTTTGGCCAAATTGGTAAAGACGGAGAAGCCATGTAGACGAGCCTGTGACATGCCATTGTTGATAATCACGAGCGCCCTGAGCTTACCCATCTTACCAATAAATGGTGGCAAGAAATAATTTTCCGAAGAGAAGTTTAATATCAAAACTTCTGCCTTAGGGAGTTCCATGTCAAACCAATCCATTTCATTCATTTCCCCTGAAAACACAAAACCCCATTAAACAAGTGTTGGAAACATTATATATATATAGTAAACAAAAAAAACCATATTTTAGAAAAATGTTTAAAACAACACATATTCAATACATAAATATTGAATATCTTACCTAAAGATAAAAGATCATAACCATCAAAACAGATGTTTCTGTCATGTTTCTAAATTGAATTTATAGGAGTCATGTTTCTGCCACATTTCCAAAAGTTTCCGATTCCAAAACGTTTCTTAAACGGAACAAAAAATGTTTCCATGCATCATAGTTTCTCAATTAAATAATCATTACCTGTATGAATGGAGACTATCTTGGCATCAAATGGCTCATCTTTATTCTTTTCCCATTCTCTCGGAAGCTTCAACTCTCTTTTTGGCATCAATAACCGCTCTCTTCTATTTACTTCCACACAATTGGTCATATAAATGGCCAAGTCTCTCAAAACATCATGTTGCGTCACAAATACATCATAGTAGCCAGTGTGCAAATCGCCAAACCTGCAAAGTTATCATATGGTTAATCCCTTCCAAACGTGAGCAATGGCGACAAGAGACAAAGTCATAAAAGAATGATTACCTCGGATTTTTCACTAGAGCAAGCAGATTCTTGTCTGATAAACGAAGAACAAAGGAAAAAGCAGTCTCCTCGTCGATATCATGCCTCTCACTCCACATGTTAGTGAGAACATCAAGAGGGATCTTCCTGTCTTCAGGGAAAACGCCCATATCCAAGAAACACAATTTGGTTTTCGGGTCGAGATTTTCTAGACTTTCTTTGATATGAGCAAATACTCTGCTCTCATGAGTTTCACCCGCAGCTTCACCTCTTGATAAGCTCTTCACTACACCTTCCCAAAATCTTTCAGGTTTGTCTTTTAACAGCGCACCAAGAACTTTCAAAGACAAAGGTAGACCTTTACATTCATCAACAACCTACCAAACAGAGTAGTAATGTGAGCTACGTATTAAGGATAATCATTTTTCAAGATCTCTATGGTGACTCCCTATAATTATTATTCACTATGATTATGTAGCTCTACTATATATAACTCTGTAATTCTAATCATATGAAATAACACAATGTAGTATTCTTATATTCAAAACTAAGTACCTGCTTCACCAATTTTTTAAATTGGGAAGGCGGCGAATTCTCCCCGAATGCGCGTAGACAAAAGAGGGACATAGCTTCATTTTCCTTTAGTAATTCCACATTATAAGTGGTTTTAGAATCTGCAAACTTAGACCGTGAGACCACTAGAGTTGTACTTCCAGGTATTTTAAACAACAACTTGTCTAATGATTCCCTTGTCCAAACATCATCAAGAATCACTAGCTTCCGTTGTTGAACTCCATCATTAAGAAATCTATATATAACAGACCTCAACTCCTCAAGATTTGGAGACCGTGACACAGTCAGAAACAAAATCTTGTTCTTGAATAAGTCTGCACAAAAAAAAAAGCAAGAAGCACCAAGATTCAAGATGTAATCATCAACACAAAGGAAAATTCAAGAAAACTTTACAAACCTTTAACATCATCGTCTCTTGCAAGCTCTAATGCAAGAGTAGTTTTCCCCGAACCACAAATTCCAGAGATCCCAAAAAGATTGAAATCGATAAACTTAGACAACATCTCCTTCACTTTTCTTTTCCCTAAATCCAATCCTTCTCTCTGAATCTCCGGATCATCTTCAATCTCGTCCTTAAACGACAAGCAATCCATTCTCTGACTCAACAATCTATCACATTTCGTCTCAATCCGATCGAGAGCCCCTTCACCATTGAAACGTAAATGACATACCTCAGCTACAACGAAGAGGAGAATTTGACTATTAAGAAACCGAGATATTTTGTTCTCCAGATCCCTCATCTTATTCGCGTGGCCTAGATGTTTCAAATTCCAGCGATGGCATCTTAAAACTTTTTCACAGAGCTTCCTTGCTTTCTCCAAAATCTCAAAGAATACTTGCAGTTGAGTTTGGCGATGGTTACTTAGCTCGACTCCACTGTATTGAATCTCTCTGATCGTTGGTTGAACATATTCGATCATCGTGATCAGTCGTTTAGCGATTCCTTTGCAACCGTGGACTGTGCTAGCTACCTTAGCTAGTAGCTTTATGAGCTCTGTCACGATCTCGCCGCCGGGAAAATCTACGATCGCCATCGAGATCGATTTGGAAGACTGTGAGAGAGTAAGAGAAAAGTGAGAGTGTGAGTGTCTAGTGATATTAAGGGTCCCACGAGTGTGTCGGCGAAGTTTCGTAGCAACTCACCTAACGTGTAGCATTTTTATTGTGATATTAATTAAATTAATTTTTGTTTCCTTTCCAACATTTGTTCCTTTTGTCTTTTAGTGTTTGTAATCAGAGAATGTGATAGATTATTGAGTCAGAGAATGGATTGCTTGTGGTTTAATAATTAGAGAAAATATTTAGTAATATACATGTAATAATTAGAGAAAATATCTGAAAATAAACTTTTAAAAAAATTTATTTCTAAATAGAAACTCCTATAGTTTTTTTAAAAAAATTTATTTCCAATTTTTTTTTTATGGATCTTGTTTAAAAAGAAATTTTTGAAAGATTCTATTTTATACAATGACCTTAATAATTATGTCTCTTATTCCAAGATAGGTAACAGACTTCTAGATTATACTCCATCTGTTTCAGAATAGATGATGTTTTATCTATTTTATTTTGTTTCAGAAAGTTTGATGTTATAATCTTTTTAAATGATAAATTGTAAATATCAAGATGTAATGATTGAAAATAATTATATTTACTATATTACTATTGGTTTATAATTATTAAAATAATTCTTGGTAAGAGAAAATAATATATATTAAAAAGTAATAATTATTTTCTTAATGTGTGTAAAATATCCTTAACATCATGTATTGTGAAACAGAGGGAGTATTATTCTTAGTTTTTGTTTGAAGTTAGCTAATAGCTATTCTATATAGATCTAAATATATATATTAATTATTCTAATTAAAAAAATGTGTTCAACCATTCGATTGTATATACTGATTATGACCATCAATATATATATATATATATATATATATATATATTTAGATTCCAGCTCAAAGAGATATTTCTGAGTCATAACTCTCGGGAAATTATGTTCACTTTGGTGGAACATAAGTGTTGAGTTTGTTTTTCACTAAATTAGATTTCATATCATAATGATTTTTCTGAGTCATAACTCTCGGAAAATTATGTTCACTTTGGTGGAATCTAAGTGTTGAATTTACTCTTACTAAATTAGATTTCATCTCACAATGATTTTTCTGAGTCACAACTCTCGGGAAAATATAATCACTTTGGTGGAATCTAAGTGTTGAGTTTGCTCTTCACTAAATTAGATTCCATCTCACAATGATTTTTCCGAGTTATAACTCTCGGGAAAATATGTTCACTTTGGTGGAATCTAAGTGTTGAGTTCGCTCTTCACTAAATTAGATTCCATCTCACAAAGATTTTTCCGACTCATAACTCTTGGAAAAATATGTTCACTATAGTGGAACCTAAGTATTGAGTTCGCTCATCATTAAATTATATTCCATCTCACGGCAAATTAATTCACTCTCCCATATGGCAAAATTTACTTCAATATATATTTGATAAATTTGATCTCATATAATTTAAGCCGAGCACAGTCTTGCATAACTTAAGCCGAGCACATGCTCGCATAACTTAAGCCGAGCACAATCTCACTTAACTTAAGCCAAACACAATCTCGCATAACTTAAGCCGAGCATAATCTCCCATAACTTAATACGAGCACAGTCTCTCATAACTTAAGCCGAGCACAGTCTTGCAATACTTAAGGCGAGCACATTCTCGCATAACTTAAGCCAAGCACAGTCTCACATAACTTAAGACGAGCATAGTCTCACATAACTTAAGCCAAGCACAGTCTCGCATAACTTAAGACGAGCACAGTCTCGCATAACTTAAGCCGAGCACAGTCTCGCATAACTTAAGACGAGCACAGTCTCGCATAAATAAAGCCGAGCAAAGTCTCACATAACTTAAGATGAGCACAGTCTCGCATAATTTAAGCCGAGCACAGTCTCGCATAACTTAAGACGAGCACAGTCTCGCATAACTTAAGCCGAGCAAAGTCTCGCATAACTTAAGATGTAACGACCGTGTTCCGGAAATTAATTAAGTTAATTAATTTGGAAGTTCTTTTGAGTTTATGAACCTTAGACAAGTCTCGAGAAATTGATTATGGGGTGAAATAATCAATTTAGATTTATTCCGGGGGTGTCATAAATCGAATAGAAAGTTGTGGGGTTTTCTCAAAAGGAAGTCAAAATTATTTTTTTGTCTTCTCTTCTTCTTCTTCTTCCTCTTTTATCGCCAATGTGGCTGAGAAAAAGAGAGCTTGTGAGCTTGTGAGAGCTTGGAGAAGAGAGAAGAAGAAGAGAAATGATTTTTGAGCTTGTGGAGCTTGGATCTTGAGAGATCAAAGGGTGTGGAGCTTTGTGAAGCTTAGAAAAAGGAGTGGGTTGGAGCTAGAGTTTGGCGTGGGGCTAGAGAAGAAAGGAAAGATCCTCTTGAGCTTGGGAAGTTCAACCTAGGCAAGATCCATCCATTCTAAGGTGAGTTGTGACCAATGGTTATCATTAAGCCATGTGTGGGGGCTTGTGGGGTTGTGCTAAGCTTTGGGGTGTTCTTAGGTTGCTTAGAAATTTTGTGGTTATTTGTGGAGCTTTAGCTAGAGTTTGCTAAGCTTGTGGTGGTTAGAGAACCATGGATTTTATGTTGTTGTGCCTTGTTAAGCTTTGATTGTGAATTCTTATGCTTGCTTGGTGATTGTGTGGGTTGTGGTTTCTTGGTGATTCTATGGCTTGTTGGAAGTGTTTCCCTAGTTGCTTGGTATGTGTATTGGTTGTGGTTTAGGAAAGCTGGGTGTTTTCCTAGTGCTTATCGACAGGGTATGGTCGATAGAGCGAGGTCGATAGGGTGTATCGACTAGGTGTGATCGATAGGTAAGTCAATGAGTTTCTCCAGTTGGTTTTTAGGTTGGCTATCGACCAAGTGTGGTCGATAGGTCGAGGCCGATAGTGGCTATTGACCAGGTGTGGTCGATAAGGTATGGTCGATAGGGGGTATCGAGGGTGTTAGTCGATAGGTTGTGGTCGATTGACTCTGTTATTCTGTGACTTGTGTTTTTAGCATTTCTTGATGTTGTGAATTGCTAGCTGGTTAGTCATGGATGTGATTGATTAGCTTTGCAAAAGGTTGCATGTTTGCTGATTGTTTGAAGTAATACGTGCTGTTATTATTTTGTGTTGGTGTGGTTGTTTGAATTGCGTGGGCTTTCATATAACCTGTTGTTGGGAGGATCAATCTCACTCAGCGTTTGAATTACCAAATGTTGATGCATCACTTTTGTCGATGCAGATAAAGATAAGGTGTGATCGTGGAATCAAGGCGAGGAGGGGGAGGATGATTAGGAGCTGGTAGTTTTGTGGTTTTTGTAGCTTTCGTAGGATTGCTAGAACCGGTAGAACTGTTGACTATGCGTGGTCGTTGTTGTTTATTGAATGTTAATTAACTGGTGGAATATTATTTGTATGGGCACTTAATATTTGTTAATTGCATGTTGCAAAAAAAAAAAGTGCGGTTGTCACATAAGACGAGCACAGTCTCGCATAACTTAAGACGAGCTTAGTCTTGCATAACTTAAGACGAGCACATTCTCGCATAACTTAAGTCGAGCAGAACTCTTGCATTATTTAAGCCGAGCTCAATTCTCGTACTAGAATTCCATGATCGAACTGATGAGTTCGAGTCAAAATATAGAATCAGTCCTCTTGGATGTTTTCATAAGTCAAGCTCCATCCTCGCATATGTTTACCGAGGATCACTGGATATAGTTTTCCTTTAAAAATGGTAAGAGCATGCCAATTTAGAAGCCAAGTTCAATCCTCGCATTTTACCGAAGATAACCATTAGAATTTTCCATTAAAAATGGTAAGAGTATGATCAACCCATTCTCTTGAATACAACTCACACTACAAGAAAACACCTGTGTAACAACGGAAGAAACCGTTGTTAATTCATCGTAAATGTAGTGTTACAACGGCTTTACGACGAAAAATGATTCGTCGTAAATAGGTCATCGTAATGGCACATTCGATGTAACTTCGTCGTAAAATATAACGAGAAACAACACTCGTTGGTAATTCGTCTTAAATAAGTTCGTCGTTAATTCAACGCAAATAGAAAGTTCATCGTAAATTCGACGTTAATTTTACGACGAATGACCAACGATTATTTAATATAAACGTCGTTAATTCGACGTAACTTTACAATGATTATTTAATATAGACGTCGTTAATTCATCGTTAAGACCCTGAACTTGGGTCCTAAAGTTATCTTGTTCGACCATCAAAGAACTAATCTTGGCGTTTGCAGCTGCTAAATCAGAACGAAGTTGGACCGGATCATCTGCGACTGAACGAACATGCGAAGAAGAAGCAATTGGGACGTCATGAACCGAACCCATACCTAAAGAGCGGCCTTTCTTCTTCGGAACAACCTAGAAAAAAAATCGTCAATAAACAAAATATAAAGAAATTTATTAAAAATTTAAATTTGAAAATTAATCTTACCGATTCAAAGATCTGATCAGCTTCCAACGTACTTATCTCCATGGGAGTCCCATCCTCGCTTTGCTGAGAAAATTGTGTCTCGCGCTCAGTGATCCTCTTGGTGAGCTCGGTGTGGATCCTCTCGGATCTGACATCCACAAAAGCTCCATTATTTTTCTTGTGGATGTGCTCAAACAATCTTGGAAGAGAAGGAAGCAGTCCTATAAATAAAATTATAAAAATAAATATATTAATTAAAATAATACTAAAAATAAAAATTATAATAATTAATTTAAAAAAAAAAATTTAGCAGCTTAATGCGGACACCCACAAAAGGTGTTTGGCCGGATGTATGGGGAGTCGGTAAATGTCCATCCGGACCAAGGGTAAGACAGAACTTTGAACACTTGCCGGATTTGATCACAGAATCCGGGTCATTCCAAAACCGTATAAGTCCCTCCCATACAACATCGGTGATGTAAATGGGTTTCGGTTCTCCTAGTTGCCATTTCTCCTTCCAGTCGGAGACCGTGTTAGCTAGTCGCTTCATCGCCTTTATGTTGAACTCTTTCTTCACTCTCTCGTTTATGGAAACTTCCCAATTCCATTTTTGCTACAAAAAGATTAATTAAAAAAGTTAAGTAAAAACATATATAATATAATTAAAAATTAAAAATTTAATTAATTATTAATAAATATACCGCAAAACATTTGAACCATGTTTTCCTGATGTGATCAGGTACGAGAGTCCAGTTGGGATGAGGTTCGGTGAAGTATCCCTTGATGATATCGGAAATGCTGCGTCCGACCTTATTATCCACACCAAACCTAAACAAATGTAAAATTAAATATGTATGAGTAATTAGATATTTCTTATTAATGGACTAAAATTTAATAATTATATAAATAAAGAATTATAATATACATACTAGAATGTGTTCGGTGGCCGGTTAGGATTCAACTTGTCCAATCCTTCTCGTCCTGGTTGGACAAGAAGATCCTCGATGGTATAACGTGCATATGGAGCTGTAGGAGGAACTAATAAATCCGGATGTGATGCAGCATCTGGTACAGCAGGAAGTGGTGGGTCCTGACCCTGCTAAGTCTCTGGTACCATCTTTGTAGAAGGGGTGGCTGAAGTAGATGGTACGTCCACAGATGCGGCAGCAGACGAAGATAGTTCTGCTCTAGTAGTGGTCGTGTCGGAACCTAAAAATGTCTCACTGTAATGTGGAGGCCGGCCCGTCGTCTCGCTAATGCAGAACTCCTAACAATATCTACACATACACTTGAAATAAATTATATTAACCTATCATTCTAATTATATCAACCTATCAAATAATCAATTTAACAAAATAATTAAACCTAACCATTATAAATTATATTAATATAGTTAACAATTTAAATTAAAATATAATCATTCTAATTAACTTATCAAAGCATCAACTTAACAATTCTAATTAAATTCTAACTATCTAACTTAAACCATTCAACCTAACAAATCTAAAATTAAGACTAAATAATTAATAAAAAAAAATTACCTAAATTTGGATGTAGAGAGAGAAGGCCAAGCTAGAGAGATAGAGAGTTTGGAAGGAATGAGCGTCGGATTCAGGAGGCTGCGTCCTCATATATATAGATTTTGTGTTTCTTGTTAATCCGTCGTTATGACGTATTAACGAGACCACCTCGTAAATTCGTCGTAATATTATTTAATATGATTATATTAATAATTCGTCGTAACGGCCTCGTTATGTTATGAAGAATTAACGAGGCAGTCTCGTTCATACGTTGTAATGTTATGACGAATTAACAGGCTGCCTCGGTAATTTCTCATAATTAATTAATCAATTAACGACGGGTTTACGACGAATCCGTTGTAAATCCATTGTTAAATACTCTATACCCTAAACTTTATAAAATTTAGAAAAACTTTAAAAATGATAAATTCAAATTGAAAAATATTATATATTGGAAATGTTAATTAATACAAAACACATAGAAACATTTAATTTTATATTGGATATTATAATATATGTTAT